>CM040423.1:145744654-146217749 GCA_022702705.1 Papilionanthe hookeriana x Papilionanthe teres | reverse complement strand
GCATTCATATTTGCATGTCCCGAGGAGGAGTCCCCGTGCTTCTCCAACTTGATCGGCCCAAAGATACCTTTATAAGTGGTTGTCTAATGTGCCTAGGGTGTTAGAAGGCTCCCCAACCCAGATGGGATGTGACCCACTTTTTAATATGTTTGCAATTTATGTTTATAAGCAACGACACTAAAAACTTGATTCCGCTTTAATATATATATATATATATATATATATATATATATATATATTTAATTATATGATTGAATGTTTAATATAGATTCTACGCACGTATACGTATCGTATCAAGTAATACAGGGCTCTAGTGGAGTCCTGGTTATCGATCCCACATGAAAGTTTTTAACAGATTTGTTATCAGCTAAATTTAAAGGAATTACTTACTAATATAGTAAACAAAAATTTGAAGTAACTAAAGCAAATTAAAGTAAACTAATGCTTGAAATAAAGTTGATTTAAATAATTCATAAAAAGTATCATTCTCCTTGTTTTTAAAAAATTAAGTGAATGATGATTTTAAATAGAATTCTTAAATTGTATTGTGACAAATAGGAGCATTCCTATTCTTTATCCTTTAGTCTAGAGTGCAAAGAACATTGACTAATCCTATGTTTGATTCGTCGAATCTGCGGCTAGAACTGGAGGATACTTGCCGCCACTTCAGAGCTCCCACGTTCCCCTCACTCGAGGGCTAACATCTACACTTGCACTCAAACAATATGACCAAATTGAATATTTTAGTCTATCAAACTAAAATGTCCAATTCTACGTCCGATAATTAATATTTCCCTATTTATTTGCACCCTCCTTCTAAGGCTTTTGACTTCCTTGAATATTGGATGTAATTTTTACTATAGTTGATAATTCAACATATTTTAACAACTCAATTGGCCAGATTAAAAGTAAATTAAGTTTTAAGTAAAAATTATCACAATTTATTTTAATATATTAGGTACTTCTATTTAATTTCATCAATTCACATAATTTTCATAAACAAGGAGAAAGACTAAGAAAACTACTCAGAATGCATGGGAAAATAACAAAGCATGGATTTCATTTAAAGTTAACAATAACAATAAACAAAGATTCTTATCTTAATTTCCTCACTGACGGACTCTCAAGTTCCTTTGACTTTTCCTTCTAGTACAACAAACTTCTAAATATCACTCAAATAAACTAAAGAAACTCACTAATGATAAACAAACACACTTAAGACACCAAAAAGAGACTCAGACTCTCTAAAATAGACACATAAAAGACTCAAGAGACACACTAAGACACTAGAATTCAACATCTATTTATAGAGGTAAGCAAAGGTCCAAGGGGTGCTTAAACACCTCTTCAAAAAGTGTCCAGGTTCAAAGTATTTGCATTTTGAACTGTCTCGCCGTCGGCGGAAACGATCTCGCCGTCAGCGGGGCTTCTAGAAGGTCTTCAAGCCGCGCGATCTCGCTGTCGGCGGGCTCGGGCTCGCTGTCGGCGAGGTAGTTATAAATCCTTCAAAAATTTTCTTAGTAATCTCGCTGTCGGCGGCCTCGATCTCGCCGTCGGCGACTTAGTTCAATTTGCATGAATTTCTTCCTTTTTGATCCAAATTCGCTCTATTTCATGTTTTTTGCTTCCATCACTTATAAATCTTCATTCGTGCAGTAAAATAAAGAAAATACATTTCTTTAAAGTGCAATTTCATCAAAAATAGATATGAATTTCTTAATGAATTTTTACGCGATCAAAATCCCCAAAACTTAATTATTACTTGTCTCAAGTAATTTTAATACTAAATAAAAATAATGATTTCGTAATAGAATTTTTCAATTCGGATATACTATGAATTAAATTTAAGTAATATTATAGTAAAGTTGAATAAAAATATTTCTAAGTAATTAAATTAACTTCATAGATATGAGATTATCTAGTTATCGAGTCTAAGATTTCTAGTTTTCATTTATTTCAGGAATGACTATATTTAAAAGAGTAAATTACTTAAGATATTTAGATGATAGGAAGTTCAGAAAACACTATTTAGTAAAATACTAATATATATATATATATATAAGTTTTGAAATATAATTAAGTTCTACCTTTTATGTTGAATCCATTGAAGCCAATTTTTGATAAGACATCTCCTCAAGCTACTCCTCACTTATATATATTTTTTTCTTTCTTTTTCTTTTCTTTTTGGATTGATTTTCAATCCTTTTTCTTCTTTTTCTTTTTTTTTTAAGTGAGGATTATTTTATCTGGATAGTCTGTTAATAATTTTGAATTTCAATTTCTCTTCCTAAATTTGAAACTTAAAATTATTTCCTTGCTTATATATATTTCATAGCCTTTATTTCATTGAGTTTCTATCCTTTCTTTTTTACTTAAATACTTAAGAATTTTCAATTTTTAGAATATAGTTTTCATTACTTTAAATAGTTTACTATATTCTTATTCCTTTAACCAAATATCTTATTCCATTAATTAATTGAATTACTAGTAACATTTTATTTAACTTTATATAATAATTAAATAAAGTAATTCATGTTTATTGAATTGAAAAACTACTATAAAAATCATTTAATAATAATTTTTGAAAATAGAAATTGAGAACAATTTTAATAATTAAATTTGTATTTTTACCTTCCCCCAAACTTAAATTTTTCTATCTAGACTAAATAATGAAAAAGGGAAAATATATAGTAAAATTCATCATACCTTTGAGCTTTTGGTATTTCTTCTTCGAAATTTTTGCGAGCTTTTTTATTACTTACGGAACTCGTATCGTTAGTATTCTTCCACACATATATAATATTTAAAAGAAAGTGCAGGGATGAAAATTTTTAAAATAAGTATCAAACATAACAATTGAAAACTTAATCTATTACTACACATACAATCAACTAATCTATTTTAAAACATATTAAAACACCCTAAACAATGTTAACATTCATAACTTATAAAAACTTAAACTAACATCCTATATATATAAAAAATTGCAAACTAATTTAACACACATAAGAAGTCTAATATCACAGCTCAAGCAAACAAACAAACATACCAAGTCCATAGTCCACAGAAAGTACTGAAATATTACACACAGAATAATAAAGTTTCCAAAACAACAAATCTAAACAAACTAAATAAACTAAACAAAGGCTCTAATCTTCTGCATTAAAATCCCAAGCTATGTCATCTCCCTGATCTCCAGGCTGAGAAGGCTGAGCAGGCTGGTACTGTGAATAGCGGGGGCACTCAGGAAAGACAACATCTAAATCACCACTCCTATAGCGAAGTTCAGCTTCGTAGTAGGCAAATTCATATTCTGAATGACGCTGGAGATATTCACTATCGTAATCATGTCTTCTTTCCAATCCATCAATCCCGTGATCCGGATGATCAAATATTCTCTCCATAGTCTCTCCAAACTCGCTCAAAACTCTTTCTACTCGAGGTTAACTCATTCATCGGATCTTGAAGGGTAGGGGTGGTGGGGCGAGGAGGATCATAACCTGGCAGAGGGGATATCTCTACTCGATGAAGGCATGTAACTCCTCGTTCCCGATCTCCATCCCTCATGGGATTCATAAGTCTTAATATTGGTGGGAGTGATAGGTTTCATGGGCTCTATCCATTCTTCATATTCTCTTGCCTCAACTCCGCAGAGTTAGCAGAGTGCAAAATCAAACCGGGATGTCCCAATCCTCCTCACTCTCACTTCGAGCGATGGCTAAGATATTTCTATAAATAATGTTACTTCACTACTTCCACAATCGCTCTATATGAAACATAACGAAGTTTTCCCATCCTCGTTCCTTTATTACTCGCTCCACTTCTCCTCCTGGATTCTTGAAAACTCGATCCGCAATGCACTTCCTTCCTTGAATATTTTTAAAATATCGATTTTGCGCTCGTGCATTGATGAATCAGTCAGTGTCGTAATCCACTCTTCGTTTTTGAAGAGGAGCCATTCGTTCGATCTATAAAAATCACAAAAAATTCTAACTAAACTTCCAAATATTAATAGGATGGCTTCCAACAACATCTAAAATCGATTTAAATCTATCTCCATGGATTTCTTCCAAGTAATTTCTCCACATTTCGAATTTTTCCAAAATTTTCCAATGTAGAAGAAATCCATGGTGAAAATAAAAAATTTTTGCATAGGAGTGAAGCTCTTACCGAGAGAAGATGAAATCCGGTGTCAAAAAGTCTTGAAATCACTTCAAATCCGAGATCTCTCAAGCCCTAGGTCGGTTTTTTTGAAAATTTGAGGAAAGGGATGATGAATAATGTCGGTTGACCGGTCACATATAGGTCTTTTCGCGATCTTTTTCTCGCCGTCGGCGAGCTAATTAATTTGATAAGGCAAAAGTTTCAGAAAAAATCCACCGTCGGCGAGTTCGGTCTCGCTGTCAGCGGGTTTTCTCGCCGCCGTCGGCGAGATCCCAAAATTTTTAAAATTTTGAAGTTCGTCAATCATTTTTAACCTCGATTTGCCTTTAATCAATCTTTCGATCACTTAATTTAATAATAGTATGAAGATTAGATATTTAAACTTACAAAAAGTTCACACAACACAAACAATATAACTTTATATATGAAATCCATGAGACTTACAAACTTCACACTAACAACTTAACACATACTTAACTTAAATGTTCAAATCTATAATACTCAGCATCGTAATCCACACCACAACACTCTAAATGCTCGAGACATAACAATTACATAAAATCTCATCAATTCCGAGATGATCGAATCAAAGTTCGACTCATAATAAAACCTAAATCCAAATCAACACATATATACACAAATATATGACATAAACATAGAAATCTTTCCTACTCTTCGATTATCTAAACTAACATCTTCTCCGATATTTCCGATGCGACGCAGTGCACAAATAAATTGTAGAAAGGCTCGAAAGAGAATTCAGCGATAGATTCTTCATTAATCCATTCTTTTTGTCTTAGTAGATGAATAAAACTGGCCTCTAGATGTCCAGTATAATCAAAGTGCTCCTTCATTCTCCAGTCAATGTGATCAAACATATCAGAGATATTGTCAATGGAATTCATCAAATTTTGCAATTCTTTCTCCAATCCTTTAATCTTCTTCAGAATGAAATTAGTTTTATCAGTAAAGGGCCTTGCTAAAGTTAAATAATTTAAATGCACCTATTGTTCTGTGATGCTCTGTCAGAAATAATGGTAATCTCATCATTGTTATCCAAAGTTAGAAACATATCAGTAGGATCCAGTGGTTTCCATGGTAGAAGTACTTTTTCCCAAGCCTCATAAGAAACTTGGTACTAACTGCATAAAGCAAATATAGTTGATGGTTGTCCAAGTCCATGCACTGACCCATGCATAATCAATCCCAATGCAGACTTTACTATTATTGATCCAACATCGATAGGTAATCCAATTTGAATATAGTATGTTAAAATAGCGCATTCCTTTGAAACTTTGTTTACCCTCATAGTAGGTAATAATTTTGATGATATAAAGAAATGCCAATGCTTCGAGACAGGAATAAGAAGTGATGCAGAAAAACTGACATACCCGTCTTCACGTAACTCCCAATCATCAGGTTCATCGGTCAGGTATCTATAGATCTCGTTCATATTGTATCTTGAAGGCACAAAGTTGGAATAATGATAAACAGAGATATTCTCTATAGAAAATAATTCATTTACCCTTGAAGGAGTAAATGTTACCCATCTTTCTCTGATGTAGACATTTCCATTGTTGATCGCATGTAAATTAGAGTAAAACTCTTTAACTAATGGAATAACTACAACGGATGTCGTATAACAAAATACCTCCCAATGCCGCTGTGCGATCATTTCTTTGATTTTTTGTAGTGGAATTCTCTACTCCTCTGTTGACAAATCCTCTTTCTTTAATAAATCTTTTCTTCATCAAGCCTTTGTTGAAGATACGCTGCGCCTCCGAACTGACGAATTTTCTTCAGTTGAAAACTTCAGTTTTTGTTGTTTCTAAGAGTTTAGTGGCCATTTCGGATCGAAAGGATTGGTCTCTAGTCGTTTTTAAGGAAGAAAACAGTGAAAATTTGGATTTGGGATAATTTCCTACGAAGAAATGGCTTAGATCCGTCCAAAACCGCACGAAAAATCTTTAAGAAACCAAATTTTCAACAACCTCGCCGTCGGCGGGAAGTTTCTCGCCGTCGGCGAGCTAGTTATAGAACTGACTCAAGACATGGCACACGATCTCGGCCGTCGGCGGGCTCGGGCTCGTCGTCGGCGAGATTCGTAAAAATCGCCCGATTTCGCTCGAGTCCGAATATTTTTCGATCTCATCATATAGGTTTAACTTTGTGATGATTCTAATAAAAAATTTGAGTAGTAAGATTTGTTTTAATAATATAGACTCATTAATTTGTAGATAATTAAAATAAAAGACTACTATGGGTTGCCTCCCATAAACCGCTTGGTTTAACGTCGTCAGCCCGACCTAATTTAGTTAGTAATCAGGTTGACTAAGCATTAAAACCTCTTTAAAATTTGGTCTTCTACCTTCGAAATATGGTTTTAATCTATGTCCGTTTACCTTAAATCCATGTCCTGTTTTTTTATCTTCAATTTCTATAGTTCCATATGAAAATATTTGAGTTATGGTGAAAGATCCTAACCATCGAGATTTCAATTTCCCAGGAAATAATTTCAATCTAGTATTATAAAGTAAAACTTCTTGTCCTGGTTCAAAATTTCTCTGATTAATCTTCCGATCATGTCATAATTTCATTCTTTCTTTATAAATCCTATCATTATCATATGATTCGTTTCTTAATTCTTCTAATTCATTTAATTGCAACAATCTCTTCTCACCAGCTTTTTTCATATTATAATTAAATTCTTTAATCGCCCAATATGCTTTATGTTCTAATTCAACTGGTAAGTGGTAGGTTTTTCCATATATAAGCCTGTAAGGAGTCATTCCAATCGGAGTTTTATAAGCAGTCATGTATGCCCATAATGCAGTGTCTAGTCTTATAGACCAGTCTAATCTATTAGGGTTTACATATTTTTCTAATATACGCTTAATCTCTCGATTAGAAACTTCAGCTAATCCACTAATTTGTGCATGATAAGCAGTTGATATATTTTGCATAATATTATATTTTTCTACTAGTTTGTGAATATATTTGTTTCTAAAATGAGTTCCTCCGTCAGTGATAATCACTCTCGGTATTCCAAATCTAGTAAAAATATTTTTCATTAAAAATTTTGAAACACTTTTAGCGTCACACCTAGGTAAAGCTTGTGCTTCAATCCATTTGGAAACATAATCAACGGCTACTAATATATATGAGTTTCCAAATGAAGGAATAAAAGGTCCCATGAAATCTAATCCCCAAACATAAAAAATTTCAACTTCTAATATAAAATTCAGAGGCATTTCATTTTTTCTTGATATGTTTCCTACTCTTTGGCGTTTATCACAAGTTTTTATATATCTATATACATCTCTAAATAGAGTAGGCCAGTAGAATCCTGATTGTAGAATTTTATACACAATTTTATCTGTCCCAAAATGTCCTCCAAAATCAGAGTCATGACATTTTTGAATGATAGGTTCAGTTTCTTCATAAGGTACGCATCTTCTAATAATTAAATCCTTACATTGCTTATATAAGTATGGTTCATCCCAAAAGTATGTTTTAGTATCGTGAATGAATTTTTTCTGTTGTTGCAAAGTTAACATATGTGGTAAAATGTCACTTACGATATAATTTACTATATCGAGCATACCGAGGTATTTTCAACTCATTAATATTATAAAGTTGTTCATCGGGAAAAGCTGTCTAAAATTTCATTATCGGTATCGATTAATTCATGATTTTCTAATCTTGATAAATGATCCGCAATTCGATTATCGAGTTCCTTTTTGTTAATGATCTCAAAATCAAATTCTTGCATTAATAATATTCATCCGATTAATCTTGGTTTAGAATCTTTCTTTTGCATTAAATATTTTATAGCGAGAATGATCGGTATGTACTAATACATTTAGTTCTATTAGATAATGCCGAAATTTATTAAAAGCATATACAATTGCTTAATAATTCTCTTTCGATAGCTTGTATAATTTATTTCGGCATCATTTAGAATTTTTACTTAGCATAGTATATAACTTTGAAAATCTTATCATATCTTTGCTGAAGCATCGCTCCTATAGTATAATCACTAGCATTACACATAAGCTCAAATGGTTTCTCCCAGGTTAGGTGAAACTATTATAGGTGTTGTAATTAATTTATCTTTTAATAGTTCAAAAGCATTCGGGCATTCGATTGTAAATTCAAATTTCTTGTCCTTTTCAAGAAGTTGGCATAGAGGTTTAGTAATTTTTGAAAAATCTTTAATATAACGTACGTAGAATCCGAGCATGTCCAAGAAAACTTCTTACCCCTTTTACCGTAGTTGGAGGTGGTAATTTAAGTTATAACTTGAATTTTTGCGAGGTCTACTTCCATGCCTTTTTCGAAATTTTATGCCCTAATACAATGCCGCTTTGTAACCATAAATTAACATTTCTCCCAATTAAGAACTAAATTAGTTTTCTCGGATACTTCAAATACTTTTTCAAGATGATTTAAGCATGTGTCAAATGTTGTTCCAAATACAGAGAAATCATCTATAAATACTTTTATTCCATTATCAATTAATTTACTAAATATAGACATCATACATCTTTGGAATGTTGCAGGTGCATTACATAATTCAAAAGGCATTCTTCGAAAAGCAAAAGTTTCATAAGGACTAGTAAATGTAGTTTTATCTTGATTCTCGGGAGCAATTTGTATTTGATGATAACCGGTATATCCATCTAAAAAAACAAAAATATTTATGTCCAGCTAATCTATCTAACATACGATTCAGAAATGGTAAAGGGAAGTGATCTTTCATGGTGGTCGTGTTTAATTTTCTATAATCGATACATATTCGCCATCCGGTAACTTGTCTTATAGGGATAAGATCGTTATTTTCATTAGCTTTAACAGTCACTCCTCCTTTCTTAGGTACACAGTGGATTGGGCTTACCCAAGCACTGTCAGAAATAGGATATATAATACCATTATCCAACCATTTTAAAATTTCCTTTTTAACTACTTTCATTATTGGATTTAATCTCCTTTGTGGATCTACTTTAGGTTTATGTTCATTATCTAAAATAATTCTGTGCATACAAATTGAAGGACTAATTCCTTTAATATCTGCTAAAGTCCGACAAAAAATTTTCTTATATTTTTTTAATGTATTTAAAAGTTTTTGTTCTTGAGATTCATTTAATTCGGATGAAATAATAAGCTGGTAGAGTTGAAGAATTACCTAAGTAAGCATACTTTAAATGATTATGTAACATTTTTAACTCGAGTTCGGGAGGTTTAATAATCGATGGAACTATATTTTTTTCGGTGTTTTCGTGTTATCCAAAAATTCAAATTTCTCTTGAATATAATCTAGTTCTTCATTTATCTCGGATTTTTCAATTAATTCAATATTTTCTTTTTCTAATTTTTCTTCATAATATTCCTTAAAATGTTCTTTTTGTAAATGATCGAGTACTTCCATTCGAAAATACTCATCATCTTTTTCTAGCGCAGGATATTTCATTGATTTAGCAATATTAAAAGTAACTTTTTGGTC
Source organism: Papilionanthe hookeriana x Papilionanthe teres (assembly GCA_022702705.1). Taxonomy (NCBI): domain Eukaryota; kingdom Viridiplantae; phylum Streptophyta; class Magnoliopsida; order Asparagales; family Orchidaceae; genus Papilionanthe; species Papilionanthe hookeriana x Papilionanthe teres. The sequence goes on along the minus strand of CM040423.1, from coordinate 146,208,082 downwards.
ATTTACTCTCATGGTTAATTCTCCTTTCTGAACATCAATCATAGCTTTTCCAGTGGCTAAAAATGGTCTTCCTAAAATGATAAGAATTTCTTTATCTTCTTTCATATCTAAAACAATAAAATCTACAGGGAAGATAAATTTGTCCACTTTTACTAATACATCTTCGATAACTCCCTTAGGATATGTAACGAACGATCGGCTAGCGAAGAGTTACCTGAAGTAGGTGAAATTTCTCCCAATCCTAATCTTTTAAAAATTGATAGAGGCATTAGATTGATGCTTGCTCCTAAGTCACACAAAGCTTTTCGATAGAATTTTTCTCCAATAGCGCATGGTATAGTGAAACTACCAGGATCTTTTAATTTTTCAGGAAGTTTTTTCTGAATAATAACACTACACTTTTCACTAAGTGCGACCATTTCATTATCGGTAAATTTTTTTATTATTTAGAATATCTTTCATGAATTTTACATAGTTTGGCATCTGTTCTAAAGCTTCTACGAAAGGAATATTTATCGTTAATTTTTTTTAAAATTTCAAGGAATTTAGCAAATTGTTTATCTTTTTTATGTTGAATTAGTCGTTGAGGAAATGGTGGTGGAGGTTTTTCATCAGAAATTTTCATAGGTATTAAAGGATTTTCTAAGTTTGGATCTTGTTGATTCTTTTCCTTTTCAATTTCCACTTCCTCTTTTTGACTTTCAAGTTCTTTTTGAATTCGAGGTTCTAATTCTTTTCCATTTCGTAATTGTATCACTTTAATTTGTTCATTTCCCTTATCTTTGGGATTTATTTCCACATTACTAGGAAATGTTCCAGGTATTCTATTATTAAGTGCAGTAGCGATATGTCCAAGTTGAGTTTCAATATTTTTTATAGTTGTTCCTTGATTTTGTAATTGGTTTCCTTGTATTTGTAATTGATTTCCTTGATTTTTTAAATGTTGACCCATATTTAATATTAATTCTTCTATCGATAATTTCTTGTCTTTAAATTGCGGGTTATTAAATCCAGGTGGATAATTAGGTTTATAATTAGGATTTCCTTGATTAGATGGATTTCCTAATGGTTGTCATATTATTCATCCATGGTTGATTAGTTATGTTATTATTCCAATTAAAATTAGGATGATTTTTCCATCCAGGATTATAATAATTTGCATAAGGATTAGTGAGTCTGTTTTTAATTGCATTAATAGTTTCATATTGAGATTGGGATTCTATAAGTTGTCTAGATGAATTTTCTTTTGATATATTTGAAGAGTAATTCATTCCAAAATGATCTATTTTTTTAGATACAGCAGCGATTTGTGAAGCTAACATAGATATTGCATCATTTTCATGAATACTAGCTATTTTTTCTGATTCATTCTATCAGCAGGCCATTGAAAGTTATTGGTTGCCATTTCTTCGATTAGTGCATAGGCGTCATCAAATGGTTTTGACATTAATGATCCTCCAAGTAGATGACATCGATGATTGATCTTAAAGATCCTACGAATCCATTATATAAAGTTTGGATAATTAACCTGATACGGTAACGCATGATGTGTGCATTTCCTAAGAAGTTCTTTAAATCTCTCCTAAGCTTCATATATAGACTCTCCATCAGCCGAATAAAAGAAGTTATATCATTTCTAAGCTTAGCGAGTTTTAGATGGTGGAAAATATTTAGATAGAAATTTTTGTGATAATTCTCTCCAAGTTTTAATAGATCCAGAGTGCTAACGAATTTAACCACATTTTAGCCTTATCCCTTAAAGAAAAAGGAAAAAGTCTAAGTCTAATAGCATCGTTAGATACTCCTTCATATTTGAAAGTAGCACATAGTTCTAAAAAACTAGCAAGATGTAAATTAGGATCTTCGGTAGGTGAACCACTAAATTGATTATTTTGTACCATTTGGATAATTGCAGGTTTAAGTTCAAATGAATTAGCAGCTACATCAGGGTTTTGAATAGTTAAATGAATTTCATCTAATGTAGGGTTGGCATACTCTCGTAATGGTCTTTGTTGATTGATATTTTCGTTTTCAGGAATATTCGCCATTTGTGTTAAATTTATAATTTCTCTTTTTTGTTTCCTAATTCTTTTAATTTTACGCTCTAATTCTGAATCGTATGGTATTAAGTTTTCGTTTCCAAATTTTTACATAAAGTTTTATAAAATAAATTTTAAAATAATTCAGTTATTCTAGTAAATAATTTCTTTACTTCCCTGACAACGACGCCAAAACTTGATTACGCTTTAATGTATATATATATATATATATATATATATATATATATATATATATATATATATATGATTGAATGTTTAATGTGGATTCTACGCAAGTATACGTATCGTATCAAGTAATACAGGGCTCTAATGGAGTCCTGGTTATCGATCCCACATGGAAGTTTTTAACAGATTTGTTATCAGCTAAATTTAAAGGAATTACTTACTAATATAGTAAACGAAATTTAAAGTAACTAAAGCAAACTAAAGTAAACTAATGCTTGAAATAAAGTTGATTTAAATAATTTAGAAAAAGTATCATTCTCCTTGTTTTTAGAAAATTAAGTGAATGATGATTTTAAATAGAATTCTTAAATTGTATTGTGACAAATAGGAGCATTCCTATTACGTACCCTTTGGTCCAGTGTGCAAAGAACATTGACTAATCCTATGTTTGATTACCGAATCGCGAGCTAAGCTAGGAGGATACCGGTCCGCCACTTCGTAGCTCCCACGTTCCCCTCACTCGAGGGCTAACATCTACACTTCGGCTCTCAAACAATAGGACCAAAATGAATATTTTAGTCCGTCACACTAAAATGTCCAATTCTACGTCCGATAATTAATATTTCCCTATTTATTTGCACCCTCCTTCCAAGGCTTTTGACTTCCTCGAATATTGGATGTAATTTTTACTATAGTTTATAATTCAACATATTTTAACAACTCAATTGGTCAAATTGAAAGTAAATTAAGTTTTAAGTAAAAATTATCACAATTTATTTTAATATATTAGGTACTTCTATTTAATTTTAATCAATTCGCATAATTGTCATAAACAAGGAGAACGACTAAGAAAACTACTCAGAATGCATGTGAATAAAACAAAGCATGGATTTCATTTAAAGTTAATAATAACAATAAACAAAGATACTTATCTTAATTTCCTCCCCAAGCAGACTCCTTGAAGTTCCTTTGACTTTTCCTTCTAGTACATCAAACTTCTAAATAACACTCAAATAAACTAAAGAAACTCACTAATGATAAATAAACACACTTAAGACACAAAAAAGAGACTCAGACTCTCTAAAATAGACACACAGAAGACTCAAGAGATACACTAAGACACTAGAATTCAGCCTCTATTTATATATGTAAGCAAAGGTCCAAGGGGTGCTTAAACACCTCTTCAAAAAGTGTTCAGGTTCAAAGTATTTGCATTTTGAATTGTCTCGCCGTCGGCGGGAAATGATCTCGCCGTTAGCGGGGCTTCTAGAAGGTTTTCAAACCGCACGATCTCGCTGTCGGCGGGCTCGGGCTCGCTGTCGGCGAGGTAGTTATAAATCCTTCAGAAATTTTCTTAGTAATCTCGCCGTCGTCGGCCTCGATCTTGCCGTCTGTGTCTTAGTTCAATTTGCATGAATTTCTTCCTTTTTGATCCAAATTCGCTCAATTTCATGCTTTTTGTTTCCATCACTTATAAATCTTCATTCCTGCAGTAAAATAAAGAAAATACCTTTCTTTAAAGTGCAATTTCATCAAAAATAGATATGGATTTCATAATGAATTTTTTTGTGATCACGATGTAAGTCCTTTTGTTTGGAGCGTTTGCAGCTTTGTAGCTGAACCTCCCTTTCTCTTCTTTCTAACGCATCCTTGCCACTCTGACAGGTGTAAGACCCACCTCTTGGAGCTCCGGCTTATAGTCACAGGATAAAGTTTCATTTCATTTGACCTTAGGGCTATCGAGGTCCCCGTGGACAATGCAATTCTTAGATTGCTGACTAGGGATCTCAGGACGTGTTGGGTCGACTACCTTCACGTCCGGGTAGACTTAGGGTCCTACTGGCTTGGGATGACGGGTATGTGGTACCCCAACTTAACTAACTCTTCCCCTTAGGATTATTCTTTCTTTTCTTTGAATACCCCTGTTGAGTCCTTTCGCTCCTTGACTTCGTTGATATCATTTTGATGGCCCGATGTCGATGAGCTGCCGCCCGTTTGGGATAAGACAATTTATCCTATGCCCTTATGGCTCGGATGTGCTTTGATGTGTTGGGATATCCCCGTCGAGATGATTTAGGTTATTCTGTGGGTCTCGTATGATGACGAGTCTATTACCCATTCAGGGACCGTGAGAGACTCACTCTCTTCCCCGTAGTCTAGCGGGAGCTTTGAAAGCATCGTGGCGTTCTCACACGGAATGACCTTCCTTTGATAGCCTATACCCCAGGTTCATGATAATATAAGCAAAAATCCTTTTATCGAGAGTATTCTTGGGTACCCCCAAGATGTAATTAACCAAGTGGGATATGTCCCCTTGGGAGTGCTCTTGACCTCAGAACAGGCACCTACACCTGACTCTCTGATTATGGGTAACCTACGTAGGCATTCTTTCGCGGATATTAGTTTAAGGTGCCTCCGCCCGATCTTGTTTAGGTGGACATGCTTGGTCTATCCTTGCGAGCTTTACCGCACGTAGGCTCTCCACGTTTTGCGTTTTATTTTGTTTGTTGTTTTGTTGTATGTCCCTTCTTATTCGGTTTTTCTCCTGTTCGAATCACTTATTTGACTCGGGAGGGAGATTTATTCGAATAAGGGAAGTATATAATGATCGACAGGCTGGCGACTCATTCTAAAATAAAAGAAAAAAAAATGAACGAAAATAGAATGGCGACTCCGCTGGGGATGAGTCTCTCTCTCTATAATTGGAGTTTTCGCTTATGAGTCTTGTGGATCCCAGCGTATTCGCAATAATGGGAACTCCACTAGGGATGGGTCTCTCTCTCCATACTTGGAGTTTTGCTTCTAGGGTTATAGCCTTTCTCTGTATTAGGAGTTTCACTCATATTATCATGACCTGGATCTCTTTCTTCGAGTCACAGTTGAGTCTTTTGTGAGACCTTGATTTTTCAGTCCATGTGTCAGTTGCTAGGGGCAGCAACTCGTTGCATTCTGTCCCTTCTCTCACCCTCGACAGTTAGGTTGCTGCATCATCGCATGCATCGTTGTCGTTGTAGTTTGTGATTGGTTTCATAACCTTTCATTGCTTTCGATCGTTGTCCCTTTTTGCCCCGCTATGCGGAAGAGCAAGAAGGTGGTCACGATCACTATCGTCGGGGAGAACTCTTTCCCCTCTCCCCGAGTGTTTTCTGTGCTTATGAGGGAGTCATAACCTTCAGTCCCTTCAAGCACCCCCGTGGGGTTACCTTACATAATCCTACGCCCTTTAAGGCATTTCCTCTGTGCCCTCTCCCTTAATAGGGAAGACGTGCACATTGAGTCGTTCATACGCCCTTTGAGGCATTTTCTCTATGCCCCCCTTAAAAGAGGAGTCGTGCATATCGAGTTGTTCCTACGTCCTCTGAGGCGTTTTCCTCTGTGTCCTCTGCCTTAAAAGGGAAGTCGTACACATTTAGTTGTTTTTGCTGCAGTGGCTCGCGTTGCATCTTTTTCTTTTGCAAAAAGAGGTTGATGCTCGATAGTGATGCATCACAGCACCTAACAGTCTTTTTCAGACTCGTTCTTCCAAGTTCTCGTGAATCTCCCTGCCTTAGGCTGGTGGATCTTTTGTTAGAAGTTGGTTTGTCACTACTGTCGCCGGTGTGACTTATGTCCTTGTTCTCTCTCTTTCTATTCCGGTCCCCTGAGGATCTACTTATTTACCCATTAGGCAGGAAGTCCAAGAGGACTAGGAATAGATTGCTGCAAATTTAGCAGCATTTCTCATATCTGGTTTCTACCTATTTTGACTCCAGTTTAGGAGGCGCCTTCGACCCCCGTTTTGAGTCATTTTTGTTATTGTCCCCGTTGAGTGGACTGCATCCCCATTGGTCATTTGCTACATGCCCTCCTTTGAAAAGGAGTAGTGCATGTAGTACTACTTTCGTTGTAGCAACTCATATCAGTGTTACTTTTCCCTCGAGGAAAGGACTAGTGTCAGATGGTGATACGCTACAACGCTCTTTCCTGTTTACTAGCCTCTATTTTAGTCCTTACACATGTTGAGGATTTTCATCCTCGCGGATGTTGCATTATGTGAGAGTGCTAGAGTTACCTATTTTGGTACCGTCCTCTGGCCGTGTGGACTGGGTCCCCACCATGATTTGTTTTGGGTTTTGGCCTGGGATGGTGCTAAATCCCGTCGGCTGAGAATCTTTTTTTTTTCATCCCCTAGCGGTGTGATATGTCCCCGCCATGATTTTCTTTTTTCGGTTCCAGCACTGAAAAACACTCCAATCCCGTTAGCTGAAAATTATTTTCTCTCCTGTGTCTGGTTATGTGTACTATACTCCAGTCAGGTTTACTTGGGATTCTTCTCTTCTTTGGATGCAAGTCATTCTCACATTGCAGTCCGTACTGTTGCTGCTACCATGAGTTCTTTGACTTAGATGATCGTAGGCGCAGCTTCCTCTTTAAGGGGAAATGTTTTCGCTAGGTTTGGCGACCGTCCTAGCCCCCGTTGTTCTAGTTTCCCTGATGTTTCGCCTATCTTTGCATTGGGTAAGGTCGTCTAGAGGAATAGGAACAGATCATTGCACCTAAGACAACTGACTTTGCCACAAGTCTCTTTACCTGTTGTGGTTTCAGTTCCCTTGGTTGAGAATCGCTCTATTGTATTGCCTGGTTGTGTGCATTATACCTCGACCATGATAGCTGCGAGGGCTCTCCCTCCTTTGGATGCAAATTGCTCTAAAACTGTTGTCTATATTGATGACTCTGCTACAAATCTCCTTACCAAGAAGATTATGGGAGCAGTTTTTCTCTATGAGGACTGGGTCCTCTTCCTTGAAAGAAGTTTCTTACCCAGATCCTCCAGATGTCCAAGAACTTCTTTATTCTTCTTATCCTGTAGGCCCTCGTAGTAGGAGACCAAGGTTTGCCTGTCGGTTCGCTACGAGGCTGGGAAATTTGCTCTTTATCAAACATGCTACGAGACCCACCGAGGTGTTGCATGGAACCCTTGGTGTGGTACTCTGAGCCACTGTACCAGATGTTGTGCCAGGAATCATTGATGATTCTGTTGTAGCGGCTTCGCCCGCACTCGATGTACCCCCTCTTTCTACAAGTCACAAAGAAAATTTTGTGGCTTCCTCCTCATCGCGCTAGATGAATTCGTCCTATGTCGATAAAGGAAGATCTGGGGCACACCCCCGTTGATTCGCACCTTATTTTAGGACAGAAGTTGATTGTCGTATATTGGCAAATATCCAGTGGGTTAGGCAAATTTTTGCCACCATGTCTCTTGGTATCCTGGCGCTGCATGTAGAATAAGTTTCTACATTTGCTTTGAAGAGTGCTTTATCCTACCTCTTTCCATCTATTAAGCAAGGCTATAATGAATGTTTTATACTCCAATTGGGGACACCCCCAAAAATCTCTTATTGATAACATATTGTATTGATTAGACCACTTAGCTAGTCTTTGTTGATCCCTGTTTATTGGGGTTACACATCTCCCAGGCTATTTGAGAGTGCCCCATTCTATTTTAGCTATGTTTGCCTTTTGGCTAAGCTCTTAATGAAGGCATTCCATCGCTAAGGCCGCTTTATGACCCTAGTATTTGATTTAGTCAGTCTACTCTGAATCTGACTAAGATTTAATGCTTCACCTATTTAGAACCATATTGACTTTTTTGGTCTGGTCTTGGTCAGAGAGCATCATTGCGAGATTGATCAATCTCCCATATCCAACCTCATGGAATGTTTTGACTTGGTTGATTTTTATCACCCTATCGATGGTCATGTTGAACTGATTAGAATACATTGTCTCTACAATCTATCCATGAATCGTCGACATACTGCAATAACTGACACCGCCGGTTAGACCTCTCTATTTATTTAACTGGGATATCTCTACATCTCTTGATGCTTCGAATCCAATTTATGGAGGTCGTTGATTTGGTTCCGAAAGGAACCACACCCCTCAATTTATCTTATCTTTGGTTTGCCTTCGATAATTCTCAAGGCTAGATCTCGGATAGATCCCAAAGATGGGATTAAGCCAAACCATGTATGCACCTTCTTAAGATTTGCAAATCTTCATGGTTTGGGGGATTTGAACTAAGTCTTGATGACCGAATCCCTTACTTTAATGAATTTTTACCTAAATCCTAAGAACACCCCAGAATTACTAGATGGGTGTTATTGAGATGTGAGTAGTTTTAGAGGCTATTTAGATCTCTTAATTTTCCATTCAGTTAAACTGATGAAAGCTTGACAAGTAACGAGTCATAAAATCCTAAGAATCTTTATTTGGGAGATTTTTGAGTCAGTAGAAATTACTTTATAACAAAAGAAGCTCACCAGATATAGCCATTCTCAGGAAAACAAAAAGTGTGAAATGCTTCAAAAAATAAATAAATAAAAAGAAGAAAAAAAATGATTAACACTCCTGAGAAGAAGCTTGAGGTGAGTGGAAAAATCAGAAATTTCAACATAAAGAGTTTGTTGATTTCAAAATTCTCCTGATTAAGATCCTTAGGATATTATGTTTAGAGAATTGCTTAAGTGACATTGGGATGACTGATAAATTAGTAATGGATTTAAAGACATCTCCAAAATGAAAACATTTTCTTTACACTCGGATAAGAATGACGGGGCCTACTCGGGCTAAGGGTGAAAGGGCTAAGGGTGAAAAGAATTAAATGACAAGGGCTAGGGAAAAGTACTTAAGGAAAATCCCACCTGGGCCTGAATTTTGTAAAATCTCATATTTTGCATGGTATATCTGGTCATCATTCTAGGATGACTTTATGAGAGCTCTTCGTACCAGATCAATTTGGTGTGTCATGCCAAATCATTCCTAATAGTGTCTTAGCCCGAGATAAAAAAAGAGATTCAAATAAGCTCTATAAAAAATCTATGTGCCAATAAAAAAAATATATGTATGACATGAAAGGCTCCTAGAAGCTTTGTGGGATCTTCACCCACTACCTTTTCATGCTTTATGCATCGATCCTCTGGGTCCGGCGGCCCTTCCATTAGAAGAATGACTTGCCTTCTCGTGGGTTCTTCACCCACTACATTTTCACGCTTTATGCGTCGACCCTCTGGGTCCGACAATCCTTCCTCAAAAGTTGATTTGCCTCTTTGTACATGGACTCTTCATCCACGTGCTTTCACGCTGTACGCATCGACCCTCTAGGTCCGGGGCCCTTCCTTCGGAAGAAAGGCTGGCCATCTCGTGGGCTCTTTACCCACTACCATTTATGCTTTATGCCTTGAACCTCAGGATCCATAAGCCCTTCATCTGAAGATTGAGCTACCATTCTTGTTAATTGATGCGAATGGATCTTATCCGATGCCCCTATCAATGGGAAACTCTTGAAGAGATATCTCTCTTAACCTCTTTTCCATGTACTCATTGTACTTTATGAGGAAATTCGCTTTTCAAAGCACAAGAACTTTGTAATCCAGTTTTTGGAGCAATAAAGGATGTGCATTTTTGTAATCTCTTCATTATGTGAACTGTTTATGTTGATCACCTTGCGTCCGTCAAAAGATCACTGAAAGGTCACAAAAGTTTCATTTGGTAGAAACCTTGTATTTCTCTTACTTTGATTGTCGGCTCACATTTCGGGCAAAGTGGAAGTTTTACGAGCGGCTTATACCTGGTGTGGCCACCATTCCCTATAAGAGAAGCCTCACTTTTCTCTTACATTGTCTTTCGTCGATCCGCTCTATGCAGGGTCCAAAGACTACTACTCCCGTCCAACATGAGTTTGGTTGATATACATGTCCCGTTCATCCTCATGAATGTGCATACGTGATTGTCCCACTTACTTTGAACAAATGCGGTTGAGATTCTTCTATGGATATGGTTTAGCTTAAGGGCTAGACATCCTCATGGGTAGATCATCATCATAATCTAACCCCACGTTGTACATTCCCATAGTGTGAGCAGTTCTTATTGCTTTGTCGGGAAAAGGCATGTTGCATTGGCTACAACACTCAAATTACCTAGTCGATCTGTGCCTAAGCAGAGTACTTGTTTATCCGCATTAAAATCCCAAAGTTGGGTCACCTCATCAGGTGTTTTGACAGGAGCCCCTTCTATAGGTTGTGCTGCCTTTGTTCCCTTTATGTAAGAGCCACTCTATAAGCCTTTAAGGAATCTCTGTTGGGGACGCTCTTCTGAGATGAGCTGTTGTGTTCATCCATTTACTGGGTCCGATCACCTCGTAGTACCCTTCTGATAGGAATTACCCTATCAATTTTGAAGAATCCTCTGTGAGAGTCTCGCTTAATATACTCCTGGACAGGATATATCCCATGCGGGTTGGAACACTCAGTCCAATTATTTAGTAATCTACTATTTTTCCAGTAGGCATGTCGTATTAGCCAGAGCATTCACTCACGTGACGGATATGTGCCTATTCGGGATCTTCAATGCCCGATTAGATTGTAAAGCTTTCCTCGACAAAGATTACCTTGCTCATTCATGAGGAAATTCCCATTGGGGTATACTCTTAGTCTTGTCTTATTAAAAGCACCCCGAGGTTGGACATCTATGCATCCAACCCTCCTTGACACCTCTACGGTATTTTGACTGATTTGACCAACTTTGCTCGCCATCTCGAAGTGCGTGTCGCAATTATTCGAGCACTATGTAGCCTCGATTAGTCCATGCATAAGACGTGTACTTTTATGCCAGCAAAGAATCGTCGTGAGGTTCATATAGATTCCCCAAAGAGGGACACCTAAAATCCCAACTAAGGGTCACTTTGCCAAAATCATGCACAAGTGTTACGAGGTTGGACTCCTCTACACATCCGACACCTTTTGATGCCTATTTTGATTGGTTTGAGTCTGTTCACCATGTCAGAATGAGATGTTCAAATCTCCACGAAGCATCGGAGGAGCCTTGAAGGTATCCCCAACGCGAGTTTTCCCGTGGGTACATTAAGTGATCGTCTCTTCAACGATCGCACCGACTTGGTTGATCCTATTCACCATGTCCTGTTGCATGTTGCATTAGTATGAGTTCCATGCTAGCTCGATTAGTCCATGATTAAGCTGGGTATACTCACACCCGCAAAACTCCCCAGCGGAGTCATATCGCTACTACTCATAAAGCACCTTGTTGGTTAGAGATTTCTAGGTCATATAACTCCGTTGCTTATCCTCGAGTCCATCGCGTCGAGTAGCATGACATATTAGCTTAACGGCCGATCCATGGATCCCCAGTGAAGGTTTCTTCGCTAAGCACTCTTATGCTTAGACCATCTTGGTCATGTAACCATGTCTTTATCTCGATCGCTTTGGTTGGATTTGACCTCCACATCGAGCAACATGTCGTATCGGCTTTAGCACCGATCCATGTTTTGTAGGGACACTTCGATCTCCGACTACACTCCGAGCATGTTACTTCAGGCTATTCAACCATATGCTTGTACGCTTGATGTGGGGTCAGGATACATATCTCCTGTACCATTTTATGTACATAGGCGAGTCACCTAGTTCCTGTTCTATTTGATAGTCAACTTGGCTGATGCTACTCACCATGTCAGGTTGCATGTCGAACTAGTCCAAGCTCCATGCTAGCCCGATTAGTCCATGATTAAGCAGGGTATTATCACACTTGCAGAACTCTCGAGCAAGAATTACCCCGCTCAGGCCCGTAAGGTGCTACGAAGTTGGATCGCTGTTTATCCAACCCTCTCTGGCACCCTGTTTGACTTAGTTGATTTTCATCACCTCATCAAGGGACATGTTGCATTGGTTAGACTACCTTATCTAGTCACCGATCCGTGTTCGATAGTGATATTTTGATATCCGACGGTACCATGACGTTGTGTACGATGAGGACCGCTTTGCTCGGCCTTACCAACCCGTCTCAACTTGCTGCACTTCTTTGTCCATCTAGCATATGACGCCTCTCGAACCTTATGACGTTCTAGACAGTTATTTTATGAGAGTGTCTCGTCTTCAGATAATCCTTTGGCTTCATAGCCATATACTACGATGTTGCTCGAGCCATACGACATTCTAGTCAGCTCTACTATGAGAACATCTCGTCTTCGGACATACTCGGCTTTATTGCCATCTGTCATGACATCACGTATGGTAAATACCGTTTCGCTCGGCCTTATCGACCCGTCTTGGGTTGCTAGACTGCATTGCCCAGTTAGCGTTTGACGCCTCTCGAACCATATGATGTTCCAGTCGGTTCTTTCATGAGAGCGTTGTTGTCTCCATAGCCATATACTTTGGTGTGCCTCGAGCCACATGACATTCTAGTCTGCTATATTATGAGGACATTTTGTCTTTTGACATCTTTGGCTTTACCGCCACCTATTTCGTTGCCTTCCGGACCACATGACGTTCTAGTCGGTTCCTCTGCGAGAGCACGATAGATGACTCGGGTTACACAAGAAAACCCAGCCTTCTTACCCTGTGAATCCCTTAAGGTAGAATGTAAGTCCCTCGACATTTCACCTTATTGTAGCAGGTATTTGAGGTCTCATACCTCAGTTGGATCTCAGAATCAGGTGTGAATCTCAGCGGTTCCCCTCCTCATATGATCATTTCATACGACATTCGGGTTGGATCTAAGTCCCTCGGCATTTCCCCTTCAGGTGTCTCACTCGACGAGAACCACAACGGACGCTTGGTCGGTTTCTTACGAGGAGACATGACAGATGACTCGGGTTACACGAGATAACCTAGCCTTCTCACCTTGCGAATCCCTTAAGGAAAGAATTTAAGTCCCTAGGCATTTCTCCTTGTTGTAGCATGTATTTGAGGTCTCATACCTCGGTTGGATCTCAAGATTTGGTGTGAATCGCAGCGGTTCCCCTCCTGATATGACCATTTCGTACGACATCTGGGTTGGATGTAAGTCCCTCGACATGCCCCCTTCAGATGTCTCACTCGACGGGAACCACAACGGACGCTTGGTCGGTTTCTTGTGAGAAGACATGACAGATGACTCGGGTTACACGAGATAACCCAGCCTTCTCGCCTTGCGAATCCTTTAAGGTAGAATGTGAGCCCCTTGACGTTTCTCCTTATTGTAGCAGGTGTTTGAGGTCACTTACCTCGATCGGATCTCAGAATTAGATGTGAATCCTAGCATTTTCCCTCATGATATGATCACTTCTTACATCATTTGAGTTGGATATAAGTCTTTCGACATCCCTCCTATGCTTTTAGATAGATGACCTGAGTCACACAAGTTCTCGACTAGTTATACTGTTCAGTCACTGAACCAGTCGCGGTTCTAGTTAGAATCCACCGGCCTCCTTAGCCTTCTGACTAAACTATGGGTGTTTCACTCGGCGGGAACCACAACGGATGCTTGGTCAGTTTCTTACGAGGAGACATATCAAATGACTTGGGTTACATGAGATAACTCAGCCTTCTTACCTCACGTACTCTTTAAGGAAGGATATAAGTCCCTTTGCATTTCTCCTTATTGTTGCAGGCATTTGAAGCTTTGCGCTTCGTCCACCCTGTGGTTATTCCTTTACGGCCTCTGAACCATTACGATGGGTTATGCCTATACGGCCCCTGAACCCATTCTTAGGTCATGCCTCTACGGCCTCTGAACTACTTTTCTGAGTCATGCTCTACGGCCCCTGAACTCATTCGTAGGTCATGTCTCTACAGCCACTGAACCTACCGGGCGTGGTTATGCCTGTACATCCTCTGGATCACTTTTTTGGGTCATGCCACTATGACCTCTGAACCCATTGTCGGGGTGGATATAAGTCCCGTGCGCATTCCTCTCCATCCCCTAGAAGTGGACATGGCTCTCACAGCTTTTCCTTCCTAGGGTACTTGGCTTTTTTTGGTCGCTTAGGTTGCGTAGCCTCATCACTAACCTAAGCTTGATAAAAAATTGAGCAGCTTCCAACAAGTGCACTGCGCCTCAATGGCGCAACACACTTGTTGGGGGTCCTTTGTTAGCATCAATTTTTGATGTCACGAGTGTAGAATGTCTGCTCGAGCGCCAGGGAACCTTGCTTGATGCATGTGTTGACTGACCCGACCCTCAATAACGTAGTAATATTTGCTTCCAAAAGATGGCAAAAAAAACTTGACCCAATTTATAAATAGCGGCTAGTGTATAAAATCAAAATGTTGTAAAAATTTAGAAAATATTTTACACACTAGGGGTACTACGCAAGTATACTTATCGTTTCAAGTATTATAGGGTTTTCTTTTATAACCCCAGTATCGATCCCACAGAGAAGCGAGGTAAGAAATCCTTTAGGCTAATTCCCGTCTATTTCTATAAGGCCTAAATTTGGAATGTCGATTAAAATGAGTTTTCTAATAATTAATCCTAAATTAAATTCTTAAATAAAAATATAACTTATGGATAAATTGGTTTGGAGAAATTCGAGATATTAAAAATTACCTTTCTCTTGCAATTACATAGATAATGTGTAAGAAAGATATGCTTAGAATTAATGTAGTAGTGCCGAATAGAAGCATTCCTATTCTTTACCCTTTGGTCCAGGCATAAAGAACATTGGCTAATCTATATATCGGTTCAGGATGTTTTATTAGTAGAATGGGTTAATCTAGGCTCACACTACTAGATGTTCAAGGGTGGCTATGGTCGGCCCTACCAGTGACCCGTTCCCTTTCTATAAACCAAATTATTAGAATTTAGTCTGTCACTTTAAAAACTAATCAATTCTGCGCCCAATAAACAATCTCTCCATATTTATTTGCACTTCACCTTGAATAACCCGCACAAGGCCTTCGACTACCCAAGGATTCATGTGATACCTACTAGTTAAGAATTCATCTCCTTCTAGGTCTCAGAATTCTTCAACAGGTTTTAACAATACAAGTGATCAATTTGTAAAGTAAATGAAGATCCGGTATGAATATCATCACCATAATTTAATAAGAGAATATCTAAGCAAATCTTTATTCCTAAACATGCATCTATTTCATTACAAAATAAAGTAAATGAAAATAATGGCATAAGAAGTAAAAGAATTGATAGAACTATATAATAAATTAAGTGTCAACAAGGAATTTATTTCATTAGTATTCTATTATATTTATGCAACTATCTGTCACCTAGAAGCATCTAATAGATAATTCTATCATAAAAATGATTTTTCTACGCATGCCACTACTTCATATTAAAAGAAAGAGTAAAGGAAATCACTTACAAAACATGGATAATTCACGACAGAAAACTTGGTTTAAAATAAAGAAAATCCACTAGAAAGTGTTTACAACAATTACAAGAGAATGAAGAACACAATACTTAGCTTTTTCCTTCTGAAAGAAAGAAGAAGATCTCTCCACCAAAGTTTCCCACAGATCCATGCGCCGCTCGTACATCCCTTACATAAATATCTCAAAATCCCTCACCAATCTCTCTATAAGATGTAAAAATCTACATCTTCATAACTCTAAATGACTAAAATGACTAAGGGGAAAGAGAGAGACTATAGGGTGCGATTTTCTGTGAAGGAGTGGCCTCCTATTTATAGGCTTCAAGGGTTGCCTTGAGGCACCTCTTCAAAACATGTCCAAATTCAATGAATCTTCTAGAAGGTCTGTCTGCCCCTAGGCGCCGGAATCTGGTGCCTAGGCGCCGGATACCGCGTCCAGTTCTTCGCACCTCTTCAATTTGATTCACACCTCTTCGTGATTTAAACCGCTTCAATGTGTCTAGATTCATTGTATCACATGTCCTATATATTAGGAATAACTTCCAGGCTTCTAGAAGGTCTATAAACTACTTAACACCGTCAAATAACTCCCAAAGTCATCAAAATCCAGTCCAATAACTGTTTCTGGATGATTCTAGCGCCTAGTCGCCGGGTTTTGGCGCCTAGGCGCCACCCTGTGCGCAGCTCTACGGTTTTGCTCCGTTTGGCTTCGTTTCAACTCCGTTTTGCCCCATTTCAGTTGTGTTGCGTTCCTAACATCTTCACCTACAAGATAGACATAAAAACAACCTTTCTCTAAAGTATAATTTCATCCAAAAATATGTGAGAAATATGAAAGATAGTAAGCATATAAAGACATATTAATATGTGCTAAGTCAGAAGTTTCTTTCTTGCTCATTTTGGCTCAAAATTGCAGAGTTTCTGCTTAATTTTCTCTAAAATCATATTTTTATACTTGAAAACAAAAATATGCAAAAGTACTTCCTTTATAGTGTAATATCTTTAAAAATGTGCATAAAGTTATGTTGACCTTATTTTTGATGAGGTCTTCTCTTCTTCTTTTTAGTACTTAGGATCTAGCCTTATGCTTTTCCTTTGACTATCCTAGAGGATTAGAATTGGGGCCCACCACCTAGAATTTAAAACCACTTCTTAACTCCCTGCAAACTCCATAAACTTGATTGTAAACCCCTAATCACCTAGAGGGTTGAAATCAAATGTGGAAGTTTAAAGGATGGGTTCCTATAGGACTCTTTGGCCTTAGGATCGCCCTACAGGTGGCTCTAGTCACAGTGAGGGCTGACTTACACACACACTACACTTATACACTACACTTTCACACACCTCCTAAAACCACACCTATACCCAACTTGACCTCCCGACTCATGAAGGTGATTCACATGGATGGTCCTTAACCCCTAAGCCCTTGGCTAAGAGGGTTAGGAACAACATAGTGAATGCCTCAAATGAGTCCCTTCATGGATCATGTGGGCTTGATATGGCTTCATGGCTCAACCAAAATGATTTCATTCCACTTACATTTACCCAATCTTCAATTTTACAAATTTTCAATTTTGACCCCGAGACCCTACACCCGCCTAACCTACCAAATGCCTCGAAATTACCCAAAATTTTCAAAATTTCCAAATCACCCAAAATTCCCCAAAATTAACCTTGAATATTTCCCCTCCACTCAAATTGATCATTCATAGCCAAAAATACCAAGAATTCCAAAAATACCCCCCAATACCCTCCAAATACCCATAATACCCCTCTTAGCAAAAAAATCCAAAAATTCAGAAAATTCCCAGAAAATTTCAGAAAATCCCAAATATTCCCAATTTCATTTTGTTCAACTACACCATGGGCCAATTTTGTCAATTTACCCCACTTTTGTCAAAACCCCCAATTTGACCCATTTTAACCCAAAGTGAACCCAATGTCAAACCAAACCTATCCAATTGACCCAAATTCTGGTCCAATTCAATTCTAAAATTCAATTTAACATTCCCAACACCAATCTAGACCAAATCCAAGTCCAATTTGATTGACATTTGAATCCAATTTCACTTTTGGCATTAAAGCCCAATTTGGACCCATGACCCAAACCTAGCCCAAACCAAACCAATTTAACTCCAATTAACCCCAAATCTTTTCTAAACCTTCCCTAACATCCCCACAAGCAAAAAAATAACATGATTTTCCCAAAATTTAGACCCAAACCCCACTCAAATTCAACCCAAAGCTAAAAGGCCCAATTTTGACCTAAACCCAAACCTAACCCAAATAAGCCCAAACCCCAAACTCAAAACCCAACCAAAGCCAAAACCTCTTTGAAACACTCCCATAAACATTTCCCAACATTTATTTTACATCAATTTCAACCCTAGCCCAACATTGGCCCAAGTTAGCCCAATTTGACCTACATTGGCCCATTTACCAAAGAGGTCCAAATCCAACCCAATTCAAGCCCAAACCACTTCAAATTGATTCCAAATCATTCATGAAACATTCCTAAATTAAATTCAACACTTATTGGATCCAATCCTTTGCAAAATTTTCATCCTAAAATTTGTTTTGAAATCTAAAAGCCCACTCTCTAAACCATCTTGAAAGCCCATCCAAAGTGAAATCCAAAAGCCCAAAGCCCACATGACAATTCCTTCTCATCATCCCTTTAATTGGAATCAATTCCTAAGTCCCAAATCAATCATCAAATCAACCTAAATCAAGCACCATCTAAATTTTTCACTAAATTGCCAAAATCTCCAAATTCCTTTTTCATATAAATGAATCCACTTTTCCTAAGCCAAGGATGAGCCAAATGAAGCCACATGCAAGCCATGGACAAGCCACATGAAGCCATGGGGGTTTGACTTGTCACCAAGCCATTAATGGCAAGAGGAGGGAGTCCTTTCCTAAGCCTTCCTTAAGCCATTTTAACCTCTTTAATGCAATACCATAACCCAAAATTAACTTAAACTATTTTGATGGAGACCACACCATTTTCTCCTACCGACCCAAGTGACTCTTTTCAGCCCAAAACCAGGCCTTGGGTGGTGCACCTAGTCCAAAAGGATGGGTTGACCCAAATCAAGCCAAAATGGCCTCTCCCACATACCATTTTAATCCAAGCCCTTTACACATGTCCAAGCCTAATTGACTTCACCATTGCCAAGCCCCGACCTCCTCGGTCAAGATGGTGACCCTTGCCTGCTGGCCACCACTTGGGCGCCGGAAAACACCACACCCGAGAGCATCATGTGAGCCTAAACTTGGAATTCTCACCTGCTGAGTTGCCTCATGCCCAATGGCCACCATGGCTGTTCTTCTCCTCACCAGAGAAGCTGATCCCAAGCCCTAACTCCCCCTGGGAGAGCCTCCAGCCAGCTCTATTTAAAGCCCACCTCTCTCGGCCATGGAAGAGGTGCTGAACCAACCTTAAGGAAACTCGCCAAAATCATTCCGGACCACTCTCCACACATAGAGCACTTGATTCCCACTCGGATTCCAGCCCAATTCCCTCCAGTCGAGCTCAATTTTGAGTTCAAACTTCAAGACAAAACCAGACACTTCTTCACAGTGGACCAATCCCCAAATCGATTGATCCTGCACCTTCACCGGACAAAGGGAAGAAGTTTACCAGCAAAAGCCCCTCTCCAGAGCCACCCATCCGTTCCGGACTCCAAGCTTTGTAATCGGCCGTGGTCGAAATCGTACCTGCGACAATTCACCGTGCCAAGGGACTTCATCCGGAGCTTCGCTTGGACCCAATCGAAGGTGACACAACTCTCGCATCGAAGCTTCACTTCTCTGAGCAAAGGTATGGACTCACTCTTCTTCCAGAGCTTACAGAGATTCTCTATTTAATTTGAGTCAATTTAAATACATGTTTACCGTATGGATGTGTTCTTCTCCTCAAAACGAATCCATAGAGCATAAGAACACGAAAATCCGTTGAGAATCGAGTGAGAAATTAGGGTTAGAAGGTTGACGGTCACGGGTGCACACCAGTCGTATACAATGACCAGGAGCCGTCGGATTGCGCGTGTATCAAGCGGACGGCCAGGATCGAGCTGGACGGAGCAACGAGACATGAACCGCGGGCCACGTGGCATCCTAGTCAGGTGGCAGCGTCGAATGGGAGCGCGACACGCGGCGCTTCGGAGATGCCTAGGTTGAGTTGGCGCCTCGTGGATAAGTAGGAAATTAGGTTATTTTCCTATTTATTTAATTCCCTAAACTTCAAAAATGCATAACTTTGTGTAGGAAAATCAGAAAAATAAAATAAAAATACCCTCTTGCTCAGTGAACAAAGGAGAATAATGTGTAAAAGAAATCATTTAATTTCACCAAGTATTTTATTTTTAATAATTTATTTACTCTCTGCACATTTTCAATTCTCCATGCATGTATACAATTCACCATTGCATGAGACCATAGGGCTTTTGAAGCCTCTGAATTTGGGAACATTCCCTGAATTTTCCAAAGTCGAGGCCACCCCTATGGAGAGTTATTGATTTTTCAATTCTAGGTCACTATTCTGAATATTTTAATTCCAATAATTAGCATGTTATGAAATAAATTCTAGGAAAATTTGAGGATGTTTCTTATGACCAGAGGACTCTAGGAAAAATAGGTTTTGAATTAATCCACTTGAATAACCCTAATCGCTTAAACACCCAAAATATGTCTTTAATTAATTAGAGCTAATTATACATCAAATTGACTTGAAATCAATTCTCCACTGACCTTTAGAATCAGAGGAACCCACCATAAAAATTTGAAGTCAATTGGACTTGGTTAGCCCTACTAAATGGGTTAATTAAGCCATTTAGCCAAAATTAAACTTAAAAAATTCATAACTTTCAAATTGCTTTTAAAAAATTCACCAAATTGGTTTTAGAGCCTCTCTGATATCAGGGGAATTTCAGAAAATTAAAATTTCAATTTTCTAAAAAAGTTAATTTTTTGCATTATTTTAATATTTTTAATAATTAAAAAATAATAAAAATCACAAAAATAATAAAATTCACCAAAATATCACATTTTTAATTTTAATCACTTAGGAACAAACCCCATATTTTTCTTAAGTCTATATGATGAGATATTAAATTTTAAAGCCCTAAGGTAACTTCAAAATTAAAAAAATGTATTTTTTAGCATTTCCACTAAAATAATTATAATAAATCAAAGAAAAATCAAAAAATTGTAAAAATTGATTCTCTGATTTCCTTGATATCAGAGAGATTTTTGAAAAATATAAAATTTATTTTTCAACCTTTATTTTATCTTTAAATTAATTAATACTCCAAAACTCAAAATAATTATAATAAAAAGAATATAATTCAAAAAATCACCAAAATTGGTCCAAGTGGTCCTCTGGTCATTAGGAATGTCCCATAATTTTCTTAAGGACAGAAACTTTCTCTTGGTCATATTATTAAATTTTCCTTGGAAATGCTTATTTTCCACCAAAAATAATTACATAAATAAATTAAATACAAAAAAAATTCACATTTTCTCCTCTAATGCCTTTATTGACATATGAGTGAAGTCACATAAAAATTTCAAATTCATTTGAGCTCAATTTAGTGAGTTATGGAATTAGTAAGCTTGAAGGGCAAAATGGTAATTAAAATTTTAACCATTAATTAAAACTTTAGGCTTAATAAAATGAAAAAGTAATATATTTAATCTTAATCTGATTTGGATGATTGAATTTTAAATAATTAAAGGGTAGAAACCTACTAAACAATTTAAAAAATAATTAAAATAAACCTTAATCAAATAATTAATTAAATTTGGAAGAATAATAAAATTGGAATTATTAAAATAGGGATATTCTTAGGAAGAGATTTGTTCTTTAATTTAAGAATCCCTAAATTAATCATCTCAATAATATTTAATTCCTAATTAAAATGATAATTCAAATTTAAGATTTAAAATGCTAAAAGACTTAATCATTAAATTAAATTAAAGTTAAATTATTTAAATTAAATCCTTTTAAAATTTCAATTAAATTAATACTTTAACAATTAAAATTAAATCATCTTTAAAACATAAAAAATAAAATATTAAATTAAAATTAAAAAAAAAACTAAAATTTAAATTAAATTAAATTAAATTAAATTAAATTAAATTAAATTAAAACATATTAAATTAAATCAAATTAAATCAAATTAAATCAAATTAAATTAAATTAAATTAAATTAAATTAAATTAAATTAAATCAAATTAAATTAAATTAAATTAAATTAAATTAAATCATATTAAATTAAATTAAATTAAATTAAAATAAAAAATAAAATCAAGTTAAAATTAAAATTAGATTAAATTAAATAAATTAAATTAAAATTTAAAGTAAACCAAATTAATTTAAATTAAAGTTAAATTAAATTGAATTAAAAATAACATCACCTAAGACATAAAGAATTTAAAAATAAATATAAAGCAGCTTGAACATTATTCCAAACTTAAACCCATTAACTGAAATTAAATTAAATCATAAACCATTTGAACATCAATTTGCCCTCGAAAGCTTTTGTTGTCATAACTCCTAAACAGGACGTTAAGTGAAGTGTTACTGCACTCATAGGATATTCAAATGTCCTAGTTCACTGAGTAAGATAACAATAAAACTTGAATTCCCGGATGATTAATTCATTTGTATAATTAAATTCTCTTGGACTTAAAAATAATCCTAGAAATATTGAAAAGATGTTTAAGACTCGTCTTAAGCACTTCCTCGATATGATGGGATGTTTATAAGAACAATCGAACTTAATTGTTCTTCGATCAAGAAAATCGTCCTCAAACCAAAACACAAGAACCTAGACGTCATAGAGATGACTAGCTATAGTGAGTAGGACCTCGGTAGAAAACCATAACCCTTCCCTTAGCTTTACCTAGGAACTTGCTTTAAATGCTTAAATATTCTATTTGTGTTTTAAGTGCAGCTTGGGATGACTGGAAGACCCTCGAGGTACGCTTTTATTTTATTGCAATTTACCTTATTGCAATTTATTTAATCGCATCGCATTTACTTTTCTTGCATGATAAACAACTGTTGCATGAAAACCCACACTTTTAGGATAGTCCCTAAAACTGAAACCAAAACTAAATTAAAAGTCATTACAAGATAAAATTCACCGCCACAACATTTCAAAATATAAAACAATTCAAAATTTAATCACAAACGTAACACAAAACTACAATTATAACTAAATTAAAACGTCTTGTTGGATGATCGGGAATACCTCGGATGATGTAACCTACGTGTTGCTAACGGGATTTCCCACGGTCTAAATGAAAGTGTGAAACTCATTCAGTCGAGTTTAGCAAATTCATCTGGACTAAGTGAATCCGATAAAAATAACGATGCCGGAAGGATGGAACTGTAGGATCTTAACCGGTGTTGTTATAATCAACTTTAAGATTTGTTTAATTAAAATATTAAAAAAAACACCTGGATTTTAAGATTTTCTCTAAACCAGTACACTTCTCTCATCTCCTGATTTATGACTTCTAAAACTAAACCTCTGCAACAAGGAGCTCGGAGCATGGTGGGCAGCACGGCCATCGTCTTCAGCAAAACCTGAGTCTACTTCAGCAAAACTTTCTTAGAATTAAATAACCGAGCCATAGGAGTTCGAGGTAGTTTGCCTAAGTGCAACATAAATCCTCAACCTGTTGTTAGGCATTTGCATTGCAAATTAAGCCCTAACCGGTCTTAAGATTTCCGAGGTAGTTGTCCGATACGACATAAACCCTCACATCTTCGAGGCTATTTGTATGATTTTATCATACGAATATAAGTCCTAATTAATTAAAATTGGCAGGATCAAAACATTAAACAAACATTAGGACTTTCTTAAATTCAAGCCAAACAATAGGATAGTCGGGAAGTTGCCAAGATTCCTCTTGGATCCTCAGCTTCTCCTACTTCTCTTCCTTTGGACTCCTAAAATAAACTGTTCCAAATTTGATCCATTCCCAATTGAAATTTCCAAAATCCAATTGTTTGAAAACCTTAAACTTTGAGATTCTTGAGAGCAGAACTACTGATTATTATCGAGAGTTTTCTTAGGTGATTCCCGTTACTTAATATGTAATTAACTATAGGGGCTTGCCCTTATAGGGAATTTTAAGAACCCAGGTAATATAAACCCTACTTAATTCATTTATATTAAGCAGGGGAACTTGTCGGCTTATAAAATTGGTTCGCAGTCCAAAAGGATGTCACAAACCCTTCTAGTTTATCTAATCGAGCCCCATTATCAAGCAGTGTGTCTATTCTTCGGGATAGATACACGGTTTGTGGTGCGGTGCTCGTTTATGTAAACTATTCGGGATGTGTGATCAGTTTGATTTCATATCTTAAAATCTTCAAATTTAAAAATTATTTTCAAAATCAAATACTACTTTTCAAATTATTTATTTAAATTAAATCTAAAATTCGCCGCTGTAGGCGACCCTTTCTTCAAAATTAAACATACAACGCAAAAATATGCCGACAAGTTAGCATAAAATGCACACTAAAAATAGGTACTTTTTTCATGGATCAAAATCCCCCAAACTTAAACGTTACTTGTCCTCAAGTAACACTATAATCATTAAAAACCACATAAGCAAATCATGTGTATGAGTTTCTTTAGGAGTTTCTAAAATTTTGTTCTAGAAATATAATAGTCCAATTTAGAAAAAAATTTAGTAAATGAAAATATGTGTTGCTATCTAATTCAGAAATTCTTGTAAATTTTTCAAAATATAGGGGTTAGGCATTTTATTTTCTTTACTTAAAAATCTTTATTAAAAATAATTATACTAACTATATTATATTTTAAAGCTTAAGATTTTCTCAAATTTTATACTTTAAAAAGCTCAGGTGTAGAACCAATTTTTGATTAGGCCTTTTAATCCTCAAGCTTCTCCTTCCTTTTTCACATAATATACTCTTTTTTTCTCTTTTTTTCTTTTTCTTTTTCTTTCCTTTTCTTTCTTTCTTTTTTTTTCCTTTTTAGGCAAGGATTACTATATCTGGATAGGCCTTTAATAATTTTGAATTCCACTCTTCCTTTCCTAAAGCATAAGGTAGATATATATCTTTTACTTAGAAATATAATAATAGTTTTGAGAATTAATTTTCAATAAAAGAAATTTTAATATTGAAAACA
The DNA here is from genome assembly GCA_022702705.1 of Papilionanthe hookeriana x Papilionanthe teres. Lineage (NCBI taxonomy): Eukaryota > Viridiplantae > Streptophyta > Magnoliopsida > Asparagales > Orchidaceae > Papilionanthe > Papilionanthe hookeriana x Papilionanthe teres. The sequence goes on along the minus strand of CM040423.1, from coordinate 146,183,540 downwards.
AAAGTCTAGTCCTTCTATTTTTCTAAAAATACAACTTTTCTTACTAAAGATGGTTACACAATATTTATCATTTCTTCACTAAGAAAAATTAACTTTAAATTTTTCATCACTACTATAAATTTTAACTAAATTCTCTTACTTATTTCTATATTCAAAATTTTATTTCCCTAATATAACTTCAAACACTTAATTATTTTTCAATCAAAATCAAATTTATTTATAGCAGTTTTGAGGACAAATAAAATTTAAGTTTTTGAAAATTGTTTTTCATTCCCCCCAAACTTGAATTTTTTAAAATATTTTGCAATTAATTCCATAAAATGTAGGAGGAAGAAAAATAAAAGTTAAATCTACTAACTACTACAACATCCTATCAAATTTAAACACATGCATAATCAATATAGAATGATTGCAGGAGAAGGTAAATCTAGCCTAAAACATGCGTACAATAAGAAAGTATACTAACTTTAAAATATATTTTTCTTCCATCCCCACAAACTTGAATTTGAATATGTATAGCATTCAACATAGAAAATATAAGCATGAAGAAAAATAGTTCAGAAATTCTATCTACCACAATTGTCTATTAATAACATTTACATGTATTCATCAGGACAGAATAATTTGAAACAGAAAGTAAATCTAAACTAACATGATAGAATAAAATTAAATTAAAGAAAGGTTAAATAAGCATGACAAACTTCGGCATGGGAAAATATATTTAAGTGTTCTTCAAATCTCTAAATTGTTGTAACACAAACACAAACACAAACACAAACACAAACACACAAACTAAAATATCTAGACTCGCAGATTCATACACAAATATCAATTTAGGTTAATTTGATCTCCTTTTCTACTCACATTTTCCCTCCTTACTTTCAATTTCTAACGGAAGAAACTACACTAATAACGTGGGTGTATTCATAACAGTAGTGCAGTTCATCTATATTTTGTTTACCAAATAAGTTCATGACCTTACTCAGTGAAAACATAGTCAGTTAAAGGAAGTAACAGAGTTGACATGGAGTGGTCCAAGTCTAAACTCTACATGCTTTAAGGTAATGCTCAGCTCCGGTTGAGAACTAAGTTATAACAGACTCGTCAGCCTACTACTACCAGAAGTCATATACAAATTTAGTCAAGGCCAAGGCATAACCTCACAACATTAATCTAATACGTACTAAAGCAAACACAAAACAACACATAAACAATCATGACTCGCAAGCACACTAAATCAAAGCACGCTGATAACTATAGGTTGCCTTCCATAAAGCGCTTGGTTTTAACGTCGCAGCCCGACAAATGTTTCCTCCTGGATCAAAATTCCATTTTAATAATCCTCGATCAATCGCCCAATCCTTTTCAGATCCAGGGATTCCTATAAAATCCTCAAATTTTAATTTTTCATTTAGCACTTCATTTTTAGTTTGATTTATATCATTGTTCCTCATATTTTTTTCTAGATCCAATATTCTTCTATTGATTTTATGAATTTGCATATTAATATCATCCTTGAAATTTATAAGAAATGGATCTTTATAAGATACTTCAATATCTCCCAAATTTTGGATCAGATTCTTTTTAGATAATTTAGATTCAGGATTAAATTCTTCTATATTACTCTTCTGTTTCAAATTATCTTCCAATTCTTCCCCTTTATAATAATTAAATGATGGAGGATCTATCACAGTTGAGGAAATAGGTTTTTCTAATTCCTTAGGAATTTCTTCCAATGGTCTTCCAATATCCTTATCCTCTTTTCTCAACTCAAAGTTCTTTTGAAATATATCCTTAAATTCTCTTCCAAGTCTTAGTTCAATAATTTTATCATGTTCATCATTCAATTTAGGTTTTTCTTGTGATTGAGTCGAATTCAAAGATATAAAGACTAGTTATGTAGATGAATTCCCTAAATAGGTAGGCTTTAAAATTGTATGGGGTACATCCATCTTAAGTTCATGAGATTTTTCAATAGATGAAATTAAAAGTTTACTATTTTCGGTGACATCCATCATTTCACACCTATCTTGAACATACATACAGTCTTCTTTAAATAACATTTTTGAATCATCATGAAAATCCATTCCGACCTCATCTGTTATCTTACTCTAAAAAATTTCTTGGAAATAGTTTTTATTTAGATAATCAATTTCATCCATCCAAAAACAATCATCAATTTTCTCAGCTGGATGTTTCATAGTCTTTAATACATCAAAAGTTACTTCCTGGTCATTAATATTCATAGTCAACTTTTCTTTTTGCACATCTATCATAGTTATTCAAAGAATAAGGAAAGGTCTCCCTAAAATAATTGAAATTTCTTTATATTCCTCCGTATCTAATACAATAAAGTCCACATGAAAGATAAACTTATCCACTTTAACAAGCACGACTTCTATAACTCCTTTTGTATAAATGATAGATCGATCAACTAACATAAGGTTACAGTAGTGGGAGAAATATCGACTGAACCTAACCTTCTAAATATAGATAGAGGCATCACATTAATGCTTACTCCTAAATCACATAAAGCTTTTCCACATAATCTTTTTCCAATTGCACAAGGAATTATAAAACTACAAGGATCGTTAAGTTTCCGAGGAAAATTTTTCTGAAGTATAGCGCTGCACTCCTCACTTAGTGCAACTGTCTCATAATCCCCAAATTTACTTTTATTGTTTAACATCTCCTTCATAAACTTTGCATAACTTGGCATTTGTTCCAAAGCTTCAGTGAAAGGAATATTTATTGTTAACTTCTTAAGTACTTTCATGAATTTTGAAAATTTCTTATCCAACTCATGCTGTCTAAGTCTTTGAGGAAATGAAGGTGGTGGTCTTTCTAAATTGATTGTAGTTGGAGATATTAATTTTTCTAGATCCTTAGAAACATGTTCTTCAGGTCTTTTAGTTTCCTTTGTGTCTCTCACAACTTCTTTCTCTTTTTTAACCACTTCCTCTATCTCTCTTCCACTTTTTAAATGGACAGCTTCTACTTGTTCATTAGTGTTCTCTTTAGGGTTGATCTTAACGTTGCTAGGAAGTGTTCCTTGGGGTCTATTGCTAAGTGAATTAGTCATTTATCCCAGCTGATTCTCTATATTTTTAATCGCAGCATTTTGACTTTGCAACTGGTTTCCCATTTGCAATACCACTTCTTCCATGTACATCTTCTTATCCTCAAATTGTTAATCATTGTTAGAGTCCGGTGGATATGAAGGTCTATAGTTTGTGTTCCCCTGATTATTCCAACTTCCATTAGGATTCACATGATTATATTCCCATTTTTGGTTTCCACCATCAGTAGTATGATTCCAGTTAAATTTAGTATGGTTCTCCCAACCTGGGTTGTAAAAGTTAGAATATGGGTTGTTTGTGGTATTTAAAGTCTCATATGATAAGTTAGAATTAATTATACGCCCTAATGAACTTTCCTCACTTACAGAAGTAAATTGAGGCTGGTTCATTCCAAATTGGTCCAACTTCCTTGATATTGTGGCAACCTGAGATGCAAGAATTGCAATCGCATCTGTATCATGAACACTAGCTACATTTTTATGATTTACCCTTGCAGAGGGCCATTGAAATTCATTTGTAGCCATTTTTTCAATTAATGCATACGCTTCATTAATTGATTTTGACATTAACGATCCACCAGCGACAGCGTCAATTATAGACCTAAGGGATCCTACTATCCCATTATAAAATGTTTGAATGATTAACCAATCGGGCAGAGCATGATGTGGACACTTTCTTAGGTGTTCCTTAAATCTTTCCCAGGCTTCGTATATTGTTTCTCCTTCATATTGAAAAAATGAGATAATATCATTTCTAAGTTTAGCTGTCTTTGAAGGTGGAAAATACTTAGCTAGAAATTTCTGAGTTAACTCCTCCCAATTTTTAATAGAGCCATGTGCTAATGAGTATAACCATATTTTAGCCTTATCCCTTAGTGAGAAATGAAAAAGCCTTAGCCTAACAGCATTGTCTGACATGCTGTTATAACTAAATGTAGCACAAATTTTTAAAAAACATGATAAGTGTAAATAGGGATCCTCCAAAGGAGTTCCCCCAAACTGATTGTTCTGCACCAGTTGGATAATCTCAGGATTTATTTCAAACGAGTCAGCTTCTATGACAGGGTTTTGTATACTCGAGTGAATTTCATCCGTCGTAGGATTTATGTAATCCCTCAATGAAGTATGATGATTTTCCAACTTATTATCTTGAAAGTTTTCCATTTCCATTTCTAGTTTTTCGAGTCCCTTTTGTTTTTTTAATTTTTTCCATTTTTCTAACTCGGGTTCATAAGACACAAGTCCTTCAGATCCTTTGTTTTGCATACAGAGCACAACAAACAATACATTAACAATTAAACAAATAATAGATAAAATATATTCAACACAACAAAACACTTTCACGAACACCTTATTTTTCACACAAACAGTTTTACGACACTACAATTTTTCAAGTCTAAACCTAGTTATTTCAACTAAAATTCTCCTAAAGTTCTTACCGAAGCTTCCCCGGCGACGGCGCCAAAAACTTAATCCGACCCGCAATAACACAGTAATATTTGCTTCCAAAAGATGGCAAAAAAACTTGAACCAATTTATAAATAGCGGCTAGTGTATAAAATCAAAATGTTGTAAAATTTTAGAAAATATTTTACACACTAGGGGTACTACGCAAGTATACGTATCGTTTCAAGTATTATAGGGTTTTCTTTTATATCCCCAGTATCGATCCCACGTAGAAGCGAGGTAAGAAATCCTTTAAGCTAATTCCAAGTCTATTTCTATAAGGCCTAAATTTGGAATGTCGATTAAAATGAGTTTTCTAATAACTAATCCTAAATTAAATTCTTAAATAAAAAGATAACTTATGGATAAATTGGTTTGGAGAAATTCGAGATATTAAAAATTACCTTTCTCTTGCAATTACATAGATAATGTGTAAGAAAGATATGCTTAGAATTAATGTAGTAGTGCCAAATAGAAGCATTCATATTCTTTACCATTTGGTTCAGGCACAAAGAACATTGGCTAATCTATAGATCGGTTCAGGATGTTTTATTAGTAGAATGGGTTAATCTAGGCTCACACTACTAGATGTCCAAGGGTGGCTATGGTCGGCCCTACCACACCTCGCACTTACACTTGCATTTTGCACTTGCACCGGCACCACTTGTGTCTCAATCGGTCATCCCCGATCGGTCAGTACCACTTGTGCATCAACTGGCCACCCTAAACCAGTTAGCACAACACTTTGGTTCGATAGGCCACCACAGTTCGGTCCACCGACCACTTGCACCACTGCATGTTGTGTATGTTCATTTGCATGTTCACCTACTTATATTGCATATCCTCTTCGGGCTATTGCCACCACGGAACGCCCATCCTTTTGGTCAATATCGCCCCGGCACACCTCCTCGGGCCCATGTCTCTACAATATGCCCATCCTTCGAGTCACTGCCTCCATGACACATCCATTTTTCTCAGGCCCCTGCCTCCACGGCACGCCCACCTCCGGGTCACTGCCGCTACGGCACACCCATTTGTTAGGGTCGCTGCCTCCATGACATGCCCATCCTTTCCTGAGTCACTGCCCCATGGTACACTCATCACTTCTATCACACGACTGTCTGCATTTGCATTTGCATGTTTGCATGGTAGCGAGCCAGGCTCTTTAGGAGAGTAACCCTGTGTCATTCGCCATGCCTTAACGAGCATTGCTTGCTGGGTTGATCCCAATGAGCAATGCAAGTTAAGTCATCGGGATTGACACGAGTATGACTGTGCTAAGGATCCAATGGATTTAACTCGTGTCACCCTTCTTCGTGACGCCCTTTAGATCCTTCGGATCTTTAGGTCGGGGCCGGTGCGGCGACCCCGTCAATGTCATACTATACCCAGACTTACCACGCACTTAGGCACTAGGTTAGTGCACTTTTTGTTAGATGGTGTGTTAGGCTAGCATTAGGATTCTAGGTAGTCTTTTTGATGCTGAGCTATTGTTCTTTGATGGATTGGTTGCCCTAGCCAGGTATCCTTCTTTTGCATTGTGCTTGTGATGTGACTGCATGTTGCATATGAATGGTAGTGTGTTAGGGTGCTTTTCTGCAGGGAGCCATGCCTCTATGTGCACAAAGGTACCACTATGGGGGGAGAAAGTAATGATTTCTGACCTTTTGCTTGCAGGTGCTGTTTAGCTCCCACACTAACTCGGCATGGCTCATTATACGTCATATGCATGTGAGCTTTCCCGCTATTACTTGTTTTCATGCAAGATTGAGTCTTTTATTTTCCTATGTACTTTTAGAGTCTAGGAGAGTCCTGTAGCAGAAATAAGATACGTGCACGGGTTCTGAGGTGCATTGAAGCGAGAACCATGTGGAGGGGACCAGGAGCAGATGCTCGTGCCCCGTATCTTAATTCTGCATTTTCATATTGTTGTATAGAATTAGGACCAGGTATGTATATGTGGAGTCCGGCCACTTTTACTACTTTTCCTGGGATATGTAGCCGGTTTAGCGGCATTTTGGCCTCTTTTAATTTATTATGGAGTGCTTACTTTCTTACTTTTATTACATATTTGCATGCCTGCATGTGTTTTCTTTGTTTCTTTCTGTGATCTGGGATTTCACGATGCAATATAGGCTTATTAGGACTTAAATTCTTAATTTTTCTACAAAATCCTAAATAAAATATTCAAAATAATTAAAATTTAGGATTAAAATATTCAGGATTTTAAAAAGTTGAACTTTTATTTCCTGCATATATTAATAGGGCCTCCACAATACTTAAGGATCGCTCTAGATAACTGCATTCATATTTGCATGTCCCGAGGAGGAGTCCCTGTGCTTCTCCAACCTGACTGACTCAGCATACCTTTATGGGTGGTTGTCTAGTGCGCCTAGGGTGTTAGAAGGCTCCCCGACCCAGACGGGATGTAAATCCTTTTGTTTGGAGCGTTTTCAGCTTTGTAGCTGTACCTCCCTTTCTCTTCTTTCCTGAGGCATCTTTTCCACTCTGGCAGGTGTAAGACCCACCTCTTGGAGCTCCGTCTTATAGTCATAGGATAAAGTTTCATTTCCTTTGACCTTAGGGCTACCGAGGTCCCCGTGAACAATGCAATTCTTGGATTGCTGACCAGGGATCTCAGGACGTGTTGAGTCGAATACCTTCACGTCCGGGTAGACTTAAGGTCCTACTGGCTTGGGATGACGGGTAAGTGGTATCCCTACTTAGCTAACTCTTCCCCTTAGGATTATTCTTTATTTCCTTTGACTACCCCCTGTTGAGCCCTTTCACTCCTTGACTTCGTTGATATCATTTTGACGGCCAGATGTCAATGAGTTGCCGCCCATTTGGGATACAATAATTTTCCCTCTGCCCTTATAGCCCGAATGTGCTTTGACGTGTTGGGATATCCCCGTCGAGATGATTTAGGTTATTCCGTGGGTCTCGTATGCTGATGAGTTTGTTACCCATTCGGGGACCGTGAGAGACTCACTCTCTTCCCCGTAGTCTAGCGGGAGCTTTGAAAGCATCGTGGCGTTCCCACACGGAATGACCTTCCTTTGATAGCCTATACCCCAGGTTCACGATAATATAAGCGAAACTCCTTTTCTCGAGAGTATTCTTGGGTACCCCCAAGATGTAATTAACTAAGTGGGATACGTCCCCTTGGGAGTGCTCTTGACCCTAGAACAGGCACCTACACTTGACTCTCTGGTTATGGGTAGCCTACATAGGCATTCTTTCGCGGATATCGGTTCAATGTGCCTCCGCCCAATCTTGTTTAGGCGAACATGCTTGGTCTATCCTTGCGAGGTTTACTACACGTAGGCTCTCCACGTTTTGCGTTTTCTCTTGTTTGTTGTTTTGTTGTATGTCCATTCTTATTTGGTTCATCTCCTCTTCGAATCACTTATTTGACTCGGGAGGGAGATTTATTTGAATAAGGGAAGTATACAATGATCGACAGGCTGGGGACTCCTTCTAAAATAAAAGAGAGAAAAACGAACGAAAACAGTCCATTAATATTACAATGATACATCTTCATGGGAGTACTCTCAACATTTACTCCCATATGAAAAATACAATGCATGATTAAAGCTACAATGATATTAAAAATATGTATAAATAAAGGGCCATTACCAACATGATAAATAAAAAGCTTTGAGGGTCTCCATTGTCATGCATTTGCTGGTGTACAGGACCTTGGTGCTCATAAACAATTAACAAAACTATAAATGAATGAGTTCATACATGACATTAAACGCATACTCTTTCAACATTAAAGAGATCCACAGACCACATTTTATAGATTCTCAAACAATAGATAACATAACTCCAAAATAAAAACCAGAGTAAGAAATAGATAAGCCCAAAAATTGAAATTGAGTACAATGAAAACATCCCAAGGTCATAATGACTGATACAAAACAATAAACCAATTAGAAAGCTAATAAAGAAATAATGTTATACAACTCTAAAATCAACTGTTCAGCATGCAGTATAAAAAGAAACCAACTGAATACATATTTGAGGTGCACATCTCATCATTTACTACAAAAAAAGTTACATAAATCTTGCAAAATAAAGACAATGTGAAGATTCAGCTTTGACATATTGCATATGCTCCCTCAGAGCAGCCATCTTCGATGCACCTTACCAGTCATGGGTTTCAAATTCTTTAGCTTCTATAGGGTCATCAGGGATAGACTGCCTAAATTGGAATTCTAATGCATCCGGCGGGAAATGCATGTCGTCAGCTTCAACCATATTAAAATCCGTATCAAAATGAGATGGATGTCGTCTAATGAAATTATGCAGCGCCATCGTGGCCACTATGATATGAACATGCTTACGAAATGGGTACGTAGGCATGTCGCGGAGGATGACCAATTTCTTCTTCCAAATACCAAATGTTCATTCCATCACCCCTCTCAAGGAGGAGTGACGTTTGTTGAACATCTCTTTTCGACTTCAGGCGACGTCACTTGATCTCTCAAAATCGAGAATATGATATTTCGTTTCTGGGAATGGCTTCAAATACCTCCTCTGCAAGGGATATCCGACATCTACCAAATAGTATTTACCTATCACGAAAGACATCATTATTTGCTATTGTAAACATATAATAATGGGTTAGAAAGTTAAGCCAACCTGAAGGTGGGTGACGGAAGTGTTGTCTGCTGTCTTTTGTTGTGTATGAAAAAATACGGCTGTCATGGGAAATCGCTTCCCATTCGGTCATAACAAATGTGAAGCACACGTTGAAGTCACATACATCCATCACATTTTGGGTAGGTGATCCACATCGACCAATGTACACCACCTTTCGATGGCTAGGAAGTCAGGCATCAACGTGCGTACCGTCAATTGCTCTAATGCAGTTCTGTTTTGATTTATTAAGTGATCGCAAATTAAAGCTCAATATTTCGATTTAGAAGTGAACGTGATGTAATAAGGAACTAACCTTAAAAAATGGCATATAACGCAGGTCTTTAGCAATCTTTGTTGGAGTTGTGTTGAATGAACGGTCTTCCAGCTTAATGATTTGGATAGATAAGCTAATTAGTGCCTTTAATCCTTCGGAGAAGTATCGACTTATTATCTCAGAGGAATGTTGGAAGCGCTCCATAGCTCCTCTAATTTATTAATTCTGAGATAAAATGTACATTGTAATTGCCAATACCTCCCTTATCGTTGTTCTGGTCGAACCTTCGAGTCCGTGGTTGCTACGTAGTTCATGCAAAAGGTCCAAAAAAATGGGCACACTCATTCGAAATATGTTGTGAAATCTTATGGGATGTCCAACAAGCATCTCATCGACTCATTTTTTCCTAATAAATGACGACGTCATGCGTGGGGTTCGAACTATGCTGGAGTAGTAGTACTCTAAAAGCAATATTACAATAGCAGCAACTATTCTTTTGCGGCATGCTCACTGATCCATCCTGCGTAAATGTTTTGGTATGAAGGAACATCTTATTCAATCAACAGACAAATATCTGTGCAAACTTTTAAAAAATGTAAACATTTGACAGATCAGTTTAATACATCAATGAATAAAAAATGCACATGTCAATGTCTTCAAATACATTAAAACATAAATATCCACAACAATCCACAAATAACAAAACCCAAAAAAACAAAAAGTGGGAACTAATCATTTGTCAATCGAGAGACGCAAATATTTGGCACTCAGCTCAGGCCGCAGCCTCTTGAAAATCTGTCTTAGTGTTGGGTCTTCGAGAACTTTAACACATTTTAAGTAGAACAAGGGATCACAAATAACTTCTGGAATTTCATCTAAAAAAGTCATGAAATCATCAACAGTGGGATCAACTACTACAGTTTGAACAGGTTGCGGAGCTTTGAATACTTGTATTAGTTTATCTATCGAGCTCTGCATAAAAATATCTTTATTTTTTACTCTTTTGTCCATCTTGCGCCTCTTCGATTGGCACATGAATTCGAGCTCTCTCGGGTTCTCGCTCGAGCCTTCACTAGAACGCATAACTTGATCGAGTATGAACTCAACTGAGATACCAGCAAAGCCCTGCTCGCTGGGGTTGAACGCATCCTCACCCGTAGCACAACCCCTTGGAACATAACATCCAATTTGTCTTCCATGTCCGGCTCAATCCCATACACCTTAATTTTTTTTGCATTTGGTACTGCCTGCAACGTCCAAAGGAGAAAAGTTGTAGCATATTATCCAGGTTAGAATTATAAATGATAATAAATTGAAGAGTACACAATGATACAATTATTACCGCTAACTTCTCAGTCTACCATTCCTCTGAAACATCCACCGTACGCTTGATAGGATCCCAACCTAATCCAGTTGATCCCCTTTTAAGATCCTTCCATAACTTCCAGTCACTCTTTAGCTGATCCCACTTGTTCTTGAATTTCAACCTATCGTAGTCTTGCCCTGTCATTTCATTAAACTTGTTGGCTATATTAGCCCATCATTCTTTGTTGAAAAAAGACGAAGGCCTATTTCCAACTTCAATATCTTTAACACAGAGATTACAAAAAATATTTGTCACATTCTTATCCCACATTGCTGATGTAGACCCTTCTTTGTTTTTAGCCATATTGTAACTATTAAAAGATATGAATAAAAAATTGGAGTCATATTAGTAGAAAATAAAATGACAAACTCACCAAAAAAATATTTCGTAATATTGTTGTCATAACAAACTATGATGCCTTATAAGCAATAAACAAGTAAAATGAAAGCAATTGAGCAATATTAAAAAACATAAAGCTATCTAATGAAGTTCGCCTTATGTAGTTAAAGATGTGGACATTTGGGATAAGCGTACTTATCCTAAATACTTTAGTTGAATTTAATAGTCAATAGAGTTTTTAAGCCTTCTTAAAAAAGAAAATTTTGAAGGAATGCATTTTAACAACCTTCTTTATTGACTGTAACAGACTTGACTTTACAATAGAACTTAGCTCAAACTTCATAAAATGCTTCATCAACTTATTGATTTTCCGTTAGCACCTTTCTTCTGAAAGGTAATTTTGGTTTTGCTAATTCTCATTCGAGTTGCTTGATTAGAACAATCTTAGAAATCAACATTTGACAAGATGACACATGTCTGCTTGAGAGCATCTTATCTTACTTCTTTTTCTGCAATCTTTTAGTACTGAATATGACACATGTCTGCTAAACCATGCAGATAAGCCATAGATACCATAACAATGCAATTTAAAATCATATTGAGCTTACTGCTTTTTCGATTCTATATCAGTTGTTCTATCAAAAAAAAAATGTAAACAGAATCATCCATAACACCTGATATCCAACACATCTCAACTATCTCTCATATGAGCTGCACTCAGTTAAACTGGAAAAAATAAGAACTGAATATATCCAACCTAAATTAACATATGAGCTGCACTCAGCTAAACTAAAAAAATAAGAACTGAATATATCCAAACCTAAATAATATAGTAATAGTTCAACTTTTTTGATCTGTATACAAATAACTGACAATATTAACCTTTTAAATTTTATGTTCGCAATCTAAACCAAAAAATAGAAATGTTATCTTTGTAATCTTTTAGGTTTGCAATCTTTTATGTTTGCAATCTTTTATGTCTACAAGTAAGTGGCTCTGATCTATTGTCAGATTAGGTAAACATAAATCGAATGTGAAATGCGGTCAATGAGGAGCAAAGGAGAATAATAGAAAATAGGAGAGTGAGAGATAGGTCGGGAGAAGTTGAGTTAACAACGTCAGGTGGTGAGGATGGAGATGCTTCCTAGCGCGGGTAAGGGAATGAGAGGAGACGCAACTCCTCGTAGAAGAGGAAGAAGAACAGAATGTTACCTGAGAAGTCTACGTTGGAAGGAGGAAACAGGGTGCTGCGGGATCGGGGAGGGAGACAGGGTGCTGCGGGATTGCGTTACTCAAAGATTAGGGATCCTGGATCGTGAGAGGGGAAAATTTCGTCCTTAGAAGAAATGAATCGCGGATCACGAGTAAGAGCCCGCGATCCGCGTCTAATAGTAAACCTATAATTGCGATTTCTAATAAGCTGTTGAAATGGGATTTCCAAACAGAATGGTGGCGTTTTGAAAACGCCATCGCTGCAAATAATCCCCACAAAATGGCCCCTTAGATTCACAATCTCCCCCATAAGCTTGATTTGGTTCAAAATTTTTTACGCTAAGCAGCTCTCGCATTTTCTCGAATTTGACTCTTGCTAGAGCCTTGGTGAGATATCTGCACGTTGTTCTCCGGTGCTTACGAACTCCACGATGATCTGTCGATTCACATCACACTTGCGAATAAAGTGGAATCGAGTGTCGATATGCTTGTTGCATCCATGGAACACCGAGTTCTTTATTAATGGACTTGAGCTCTTTCTGCATGGCCTCATTCTATGCCTCCTCGATTGCTACCTCGTGATATGTTGTTGGCTAGTTGGTAGTGAGCAACAACAGCTCATCAAGATCTATCTCTACTAGAGGTGCCTTCGCATAGATCTCGACAAGTGAACGAAATTTCTTGAGAGTATCTTCAGTTCTGGATCTTCCCGAGATTTCATGTTTTCGTTGAGAGTTTGGCGTGACTACTGGTGTTATTGGTGAGATCGAGTGGTTTGGCGAAGTTGAGTCCGCTACTTCTCCATCATCTTTTAAAGTTCCAAACTCCACATAATTTTGTACGTGCTCGTCATTATCGTTACACCATTCCCACTTCTTCTCCTCTTCAAACACTGCGTCTCTGCTCACAAGGATTTTTCAGCGTGATGGATCGATGAATCTGTGCGCCTTACTTCCATCTTCGACGCCAAGGTACACCATTGCTTGACTTCGATCATCGAGCTTCTTGAGATTTAGACCTGCAACCTTCACATGTGCGGTACATCCAAACACTCTCAAGTGCTTCAAATGAGGTCGCTTGCCGAACCATGCTTGGTTGGGGGTACAATCTCTCAGCACCTTTGTTGGCAAGCGGTTGAAGAGATAAACCGCATGTTGTACCTCCTCTCCCCAGATGTTCGTCGGGACTTGCATGCTCTTAACCAAGCTTCTTGCAGTGCCCATCACAGTGCGATTTCTCCTTTCCGCCACTCCATTTTGTTGACGTGTGTATGGTGTCGTGAGGTAACGCTTGACTCTCTCTTCTTTGCAGAACTCCGCGAACTTCTGGGAAGTGAACTCGCCACCTGATCAGTTCGCAAAGTCTTTAAATTGTACTCTGACTTATTCTCCACGAGCTTCTTGAACTCCTTGAATGCTTCAAAGGCTTCTCATTTTTTCCTGAGCATGTACACCCACATCCAACGACTATAATCATCAACAAGTAGAAAATAAATATTTGTTACCAGTGAGTGATGTCGGGGTGATCGGACTACACAGAGCCACGTGTACAAGTTGTAGAGGATGCTCGACTTGGAAGTTGGCTTGGCTAGGGAACGACAACCTTGTTTGCTTTGAAATCATGCAACTCTCACGCACTTGGTTGGGGTGTCTGATCTTAGGCAACCCTATGGCCACTCCTTCTCCCCCATCATCTTGAGCACATAAAAGTTTACGTGCCCAAGTCTTGCATGCCATAACCAAGCCGGATCTGTTAGTGATGCTAATAGAGAAGCAGGTTGGCTTGTTTCGAGGGAGATCTTGTACAACCGATTTGGCGATTTCTCCACCTTCATCAATAGAACACCATTTCGGTCGAACATCTTCAAGAACGAGCCGACTAAGGTGATCGTGTTGCCTACTTCTGTCATTTGACCGATACTTATGATATTACTTTTTAATTTTGGAATGTAATATACCTCGGTCATTAGACGTTGATCACCGTTCTTGCATAGGAATAGGATGGTTCCTCGGCCATTGATCTCGACGAGTAAACGGTCTCCGAACTTCACATTTCCGGTGATCTTCTCGTCGAGCTCGTTGAACTTCTCTCGATGGCCTGTCATGTGGTTTCTTGCTCCATTGTTAAGATACTATACGTAGGTATGATTATACTCCTCGCCACTTACAAGGAGGTTCACCATGACTTTTTCTTCATGGAGCAACACCACCACTGGTTCCTCCTTGGATGATTCTTGCGTGAACTCTTCGAGGATTGCCTTCTCATCTTCGGGCAAGGGATTCGCCGCTCCCTCGGCAAACATCAACGCTGGCTCCTCTTCATGGAGGCTAGTAAGGTTTGCTTCCTCTTCAGGCTTCTTGCTACGGCATTCAGACGTGTAGTGTCTGTACTTTTGACAAGCGTAACACTTCACTGTTCTCTTGTCTTTGCGGGGTTTGATGTCTTCCTGTCGAGGTGAGCTTTCTCCGCCTCGAGCTTGCCCTCGTCCCCGCACTTTGCCACGACCTTGGATATCTCCACCGTTGCCGCCACTACTCGACGATTCGGAAGAAAAATCAGCTTTTCAGTTTTTCTTCATTCTTGACATCTATTCTGCATGCATAAGCAAGAGGTGATTCTCCTCCTCTAGGTCTCCGTAGTCGCAAAGTCTCTCTTCGTGAACTTTGAGACGATCGAAGACCTCTTCGACGGTCATGTTTTTGAGGTCGCCGAATTGCTCGATCGCGGTGACGATCTGCATGTATTTTTCTGGTACGGCTCGAAGGAACTTCTTGACAACGCAGATCTCCTCCACCTTCTCTCCCAACGAGCGAATGCTTGTCACAATGGACGTCAATTTCATGGTAAAGTTGTCCACCGTCTCTCCGTCCTTCATGCAGATTGCCTCGAAGTGAGTCCTTAAGGTTTACACTTTCACCTCCTTGACTCGCTCCACGCCGACGTGCATCGTCTTTAGTATCTCCCATGCTTACTTGGCGGAGTCCTTCTCTGCCACCATGAGAAGAACGTCCTCCGGTAGCACTTAATATGGCAGCGAGGGCCATTTTATCCTTACGCTCGTCGACCCCGTCTTGCTCCACGACGTCCCACACTACTTGAGTCTGTAGGTTCACACGCATCTTCAACGCCCACACCGAGTAGTTACTCTTCGTGAGTAACGGATAGGTGAGCGTCACGTTCCCTTCTCTTACGATCTTTATTGCTGCCATATCTCCTACAATAGCTTTGCTCGGTGACGACATGTCCTTCGACTAGTGGCTTTGATACCAAATGTTGGTTTCAAGTTAATGGATTGCTGAAGGATAAATTGAAAATAAATAATGAGATTGGACTTTTGAGAACTTTCTTTCTATTATTTGAAGAAGGAAGAATACACGTCTTAAGATAGTACTTTTACATTGTAACATAACAACCTATTTATACTAACCAATACATAATGTAATAAAGGAAAAAACATACACAATAATCGCAGACATTAAGTGTCATCAATTTGTGCATATTATAATCATATATTTATTCTACTAATTGTGTAATCAATTCATGTTTATTATAGAGCCTATATTTATTTCATTAATTGTGTAATCAATTCAAGCATATATTTATTCCACTAATTATCCAGCGTCCTCCTTTTTTGCTCATCAATTTATTTTGACCAATTCAAGATCAGATTCACAATGACGGAGGGTAGAAACATTTAACGGGGAAGATTTGAGTGGTATGCAGGTAAATATGAAAGATTTATGTGTGACATAGCTAAATCATAAAGATTTGAGTGATATACACGTAAAAATCACAAAACTTTTTAAAAATAATTCTAACCAACCTTTACAATAAACCAAATCAAATATTAAATAAAAATATACATATATTTTTGGTTATTCATGTAATTATATGTGCCAAGTAATGTGTATTATCAAAATTCATGTTTCAGTCACACTAGAAAATGACTAATAACTATTCTTACAGAAAAATCTGTAATTTGCTAACTTTGTAAATCTAGCTTGTCATGATCACAACAGAAGGTTGACTTTCTAAAATCATGAACAGTAAATAAGAAAAAAATATGATTTCAAGAAGCTCTAAAAAAAAAAAACTCGACTTTCTTCAAGAGAATTGTGTCTCTGTGACTCGGGCATCGTAGTGGATTTGTGATTTTTCTAAATGTATTCTTGTGTTATAGTTGTCAATTAGGAATAAATTTTTTTCTCAAGTCTATGCCTAAGTCATAAGAAAAATCAGAAACCTATAAAGTTAAGTTTTATTTTAACTCTATGGTGTTTCCCAAGATTTTTTTGATCTCATATCTAGGTTGCAAACCATTAACTAAAATATGTTTATTTTGTCGGGATCGTTTGGTTAACCTAATCGTTCTATTATGTGACATGCAAAATTCATAGATCGCAAAATGTTTTAACATCCTGCTTAGTTAGTTCAGTAGTAAATGAATTATATAAGATTAACCAACGACATGAATAAATGAAAACTCAGAAAATCTTACATGAAAAACATTGAGGAAACCTAAAGAACTCACTAACCCTACATCTTAAAGACAAGAAAATCACTCGGTCGCTCATTATAGAAAGAACCACCAAAATGAAATCCATGAAAATCATTGTTGCAAGACAAAACATATGTAATACTCACAATAATGGCTTCTCATTTCCACAACAATAGAAGATCTCACTCTTATACAATACTCTATTAAGAACAACAAAAAGTAAGAGGAGAAAATGAAAAAAAAAATAATGCATAAGGTCTCAATCTCAAGCAAGAAAGAAAACATTAAGGGAGAACTCTCTTTCACCAAAAATCTCTTTAGTTCCAGCCTCCTACTGACCAAGTTGCTCTAGGATCATCCCAAGAAGCATACAGATAAAGAAAACTCGACAAGGGCAAGAAATTTTCTTCCAAATTTGATTCAATAATTGAGCACGAGTGTGTCGTAATGTCGACACGGGTGCATTAGGTTATGATATGGAAGGCGCAAGTGCGTTGCGATGCCAGCATGGGCGCTTTAATAAATTACTTTGATAGGTAGGTGCGCTTGGAAATTGACATGGAGGCACTGGACCGATGAACACGCTCTGTGTAGACGACGCGAGTGCGATGTCTCAATTATTAACCTCATTACTCTGATATGTCCCCTTTTTGTTCCTGAATTACATCAAACCTGTAACCTGCACGAACCAGACAAAAATACCATTCTCACAAATAATAACATCATAAAATATGAAAAGACAAAGGTAAACAGGCCAACACTTTATAATATATTTAATCATATTAGTTATCTCGATCTTTGACTCAAACGACCTTTGTTCAGTTCGCCTGATTTATGTTATGAGGGATTAGTTATGCTTTGATATTTTATTGACATGATTTATACTTCTTCTAATGTACCACAATTGACTAGAATTTTATCTTATATTCTGTTGACTTTCTTTGATATTCATGCTAATGCATTTATAACATTGTTTATATAATAGTAAAAGGAGAAGAATTAAAAATTATATTTGAGAAAATAGGAAGATTTACATATATACCACTCAATTCTTATGTATTTGTATATTAACACCTAAACTTCAATTATATATATATATATATATATAGACACACACACACACACACACACACACACACACACACACACACACACACACATACATACATATATATGCAACCTATCAATGGATGAAAAGATATATTTAAATTTCTAAAAGTTTAAGTAGTAGTATTTTAAATCTGGTTTGAAAGATTTTGATGGTATAAATATAAAAGATAAAATATAGGTGTTACATTTGTAAATACACACGAATTGGATCATATGTATGTAAATGCCCAATTTTTTTTTAATAATAGTATTTTTCTACATCTACGGTTAGAGATATAATTGTTCTCAAACAAGCTGACAAAATTATAAAAAAAAAAATTCAACCAAAAATCCCGACAATAAACCAAATCAAATATTTAAAAAAGGAAAATTTACATACATACTCCTCAACTTTTATATATTTATATATCTAACATCTTAACTTCAATTTTGACAAATATGTCCTCTTATGTGTTAACTCCGGCTTTGCCACTTACTGATTGAACTCGGTCTCGTATGCTCGAATTTAGATTCAACGATCGCGATCAGATTGGGTTCGGAAGGATTGGCCTGTGCCAACTCGAATCCGACGGTCAGATTCGGGATTTTCATTCTATGGTTCACTACTTCACTTTTAAAGGATGACAATCGTTTCGCCTCATTCTGTTAACTCGTTTTTGAGAGATGACGGAGGTAGGTGACGAGTTCCCTGACCTATTTCCTCCCTCTGCCATTCTTTAACAAGTCCAGTCAATTTTGATTCTAATGGCATCAGGTAAATCCTCTTTCGATGTATTCACCTTTTGATTTTGCCTATTTTTCTATGAATCTTGCTCAGAAAATTTGCTTGTTGATCTTGGATTTCAGAAGGGATTATGGGATATTGGTCATTATTAATGAAAAGAACTGGGTGTTCTCCAATTTATTGGTTCGCTGATTTAGGTCTCAGATTATAGTGAGTTAATTGTATGAGCTAGTGCTTTGTTCACTTTTCCTTCTTCGTTTTATTCAATTATCTATGTATGCTTCATTGTTCATGTGGATAGAAATGTTAGCTTTTAATTAGGGCTTCCACTTGAGCCCGTAAGGGCGATCTTTGGTTCTTGATGGGCTCAGGACGGTAATCCTTCTTTTCGAGCTGGTTGTTTGCTTTCTAACTGGAAGTACCTTAGAATCCCTATGAAATTCAACAAGAATTTCTTTTTAACTTGTTAATCTTCACGAAGTCTGACAAAAAGACATATTTTGTTGAAGATAGGGATGCATGATTAGTGATTAAGAATTGGATTGTAGATTTCTGGTAATAGTCGAGAAAAGCTTGCATTTTTTATCATTTGATGCCTTAATCCTTTCATTTTTCTTAAAATATAAATTGACTTTGCAGATATCAGCATTTCAGCTCCTCCGGAGCTTGGATGGTTCTCTCGTTTGGTAACCATGCAGTTTATGGGAACTGAGAGACCCTGGCTGAGTGAGTTTTTGATAAACTGGTGTAATGTCCTCTTTTTTTGTTTATTTGGAAGAATTTTTGTTCTTATATTGATTCTTATTAGATTTGTATGGAAACCGAGTTCGCCCAGTAGCTCCCTTTGGAAGTGCAAGCCGTAAACCTTTTGATGATCCTGCCCTTATTCATCGTTGTTTGCCAGATGAGTTACTTTTTGAGGCATGCTCTCTACATCTTAGGGTCATTTATATACATACCACAGAATTCTTTTGTATGTACACATCTAACATGTAAACATTCATATTTACATGCATATCACTCAAATCTTTAGCATCATATCAAATTTACCACCATCACTATCTTTTTAAAAGTGAAATACACTTTTTGATGCTTGAGATTTATGTTATGAGTGTAAATAACAAGATTGTGGTCTTAGATATGTAAATTCATAAGAATTGTGTGATATGTATGTAAAATCGCCTATTCATTATTATAAAACTTTTAAACTATGTGGTTTCATTCCATTCATAGGTTAGATGGATTATATAAGTGATGTATTACATTTGATTTGTATAGCTTGCACTTATAGTGAGCTATTCTATGCAACAGCTTAGTTCTATAAGCATTATACAAAACTAATTCAAGGTAATTCATTGATAGTTGTGAAGGAGGCCTCACCTTCAAATTTAGAACTAGTATTCTTCGTCATCAAGTTTTTTTTTTTTTTTTGGTTATGTCCATTGTTTACAATTTGTTGGATTTAAGTTGGATTTTCATTAATTGCAAAGCCTTTATGGGATCCATTTGAATTTGTTTCTTTTATTATTGGGGAATCTGATATCCCTCCTTACAAAGCTATTGATTTAGATTTAGATTTTAATTTTGACCTCATTGATGTTGGATGTCATAGGATCTAGGGTTTGCTAATGTATATCTACAATGAGATGCACAAAATAGTGCAAATGCCCTAAAATTTGGGGAGCCCAAAGTCCTATTTTAAACAACTATCAATTACTTTCAAGTGTATTGAAATTAGAAGGATTTCACGGAGATGATTATTGATAAATTTTCTACTATAAATTATTGGAAGATTTACGTACTTACCACTCAATTTTTTTGCGTTTACATAGCTAACATTTAAACTTTAACTTGTACATACATGCTATCTTCCCTATGCATCAAAACGTGTATCTGACTTTTTAAAGGTTAAAATGGCGACATTTTTTATGTGAGACAAAATATTTGGTGCTATAAATGTAATAATTAAAGTTTAGATGTTAGATATGTAAGTGCATAAGAATTGGGTGGTATGTATGTGAATGCCCTTAAATAATTTGTGGAAATTTGGAAACATCAAAATCATACAATCAATTAAAATTCACGTCTTTATTGAAATCCATGGTGTGTCAATGTAGGCAATAGTTGGTCATGCATTGGGCAAATTATTGCATACAGAAGACGCACGCAACATCCGCACGTAGCTCTCAATAACAATGCAATACCCTGGTAATAATCTAAAAATAACTCTAAAATAAAATCCGTACAGTAACCTGCAAATAACCCAATATTTATTTAAAACCTAATAACCTGTAAATAACCCTTCAATAACCTCAAATTGAAGTTACTGGCGGGTTATTCTGCACGCAGTGCTGCGTGCGGAATCCTTATGGAATAATTGTCCCAAGAGACTAAAGAACAAAGATGCAGTATAAGGGAAAATTCAACGTAATACTTTCATTTGTGTAGTGATAATTTAATAACCTGTTCAAAAAAATTTTTAGTTTCCCAATTGATCAAAGAAAGAACTCAGAAATAAATAATACAAACTAGTCAAAGTTTCTTAGAAAATATCAGGACTCACTTTTACTTGAATCGTCTTCCCTTTTTAATAATCACAAGTTCCCTTTGCATATGTTATTTCTGCGTGATATATAATAGAAAGCAATTCAGTTGTTTATTTTGTTGCCTGGCTCTCCTTGTAAATGTCTGACACCAGATATATTTCCCTAATAATTCTACCTTGCTGAGCTATTCTCCTTTTGTGTCCATATCAAATATTGACTTATGATTCACTGCTCATCTAGAGTTTCACTTCGTATTGAAGAGTAACTTCTGTTTATTTATTTCTTTTCCGTTTGAGTGATTTTATCTTGCTCTTGTAATCAGGTTTTTTCGCGAATGAGTCCATACAGTTTAGGGAGGGCCGCCTGTGTTTGTCGCAAGTGGAGATATACGATTCACAATCCAATTTTATGGCGTAGTGCATGCCTGAAAACATGGCAGGTAGTAATTTAAATGGAAATTTTTTTTTTTTTCTTAATATTGTGATTGTAATTCCAATACAATGCAAAACTTGTAATGAAGCTTTCTGGAGCATTGACAAATTACAAAATGGTGCAATCCATGTATGAGGGTTCATGGAGAAAGATGTGGGTTTACAGACCAAGGATTAGAAATGATGGTATGCTTTATATATTGTTACTAATCTTAATTTAATAGATTTTCAGGTACTGTAACAAAAAGTTATTTGTATTTATTTGGTTATATGCTTTCTTTCTCATTATATATATGCTATAAAAACTGCTCAATTTTATTTAAGTTCCTAATTCATATGTATTCTTTCCTAATTCACTGAAGAGCAACATATTTAGATGAATGATAGATATTTTAATAATTCCATAACGTTATCACCTCGCTGTTATGTAAATTTACTTATACTTCATTGAAGTATTCATTGATTTATAGTTTTGTTATGACTAATTATCAGGTGCAATTAGCGACTTTACTTTACTATGTTTTCTCTAACAGGTCTTTATGTGAGCAGAAATACTTATGTACGTAGTGGAGCTGCAGAATGGAAGGTCACTAATCCGGTCCATCTGGTATGTTCTCTTTTTCTTACTTTTTCTTACCTTGATAATTTGTATGTTCTATGCTGGTCTTTTGCAGTATTGCTTTTCAGCAAATGATTTCTATAGCCTAAAATCTTGGATTTTTTATTCCTAGATATCTAACTGGATAGATTTTTATATTTTAAAATTTTTTATCAAATATATCCAATTATTATTTGTTGCAAATTTGAATCTCAGGTTTGCTACTTCCGCTATCTCAGATTTTTCCCAAATGGCAAGTTCCTTTACAAGGTAATATATAGAGCTGCACATTACTACTTTGAAATTAGTTTTTCTTTAAAGTCATTATATACATACACAATTCTTTTGTATTTACATATTTAAAACCTAACCGTTCATATGTATATGCATAGCACTCAAATCTTTAGCATCACATCAAAAATACCAAATTTACCTTCTTATTAAAAGTGAAATACACCTTTTCATGTGTAGGTTCATAACACCAAAATTTTTTAAATGTAAATATAAAAGTTTAGTTTTTAGACATGTAGATAGATAAGAACCGTATGGTTTGTATGTAAATTTCCTTTATCTATCTCCTTCTATTAACTGATTCTATTTTATTTTTTCGACATATAGATTTCATCTCAAAAGGTTAAAGAGGTGGCAAAAATCATGATTCGTGCATCGAAAGCTGAGTGTGTCTTCAAAGGTGAAAGTACACTTTCTGATGATCAGGTATTTTTTATTTCATTTGTTTCTTCTATTTTTGTGAGATTTTTCTGTTAAAGCTCCTCTTTTCTGCCTTCCTAGGAAAGCCATTACTGTCTTCTTTTCTTTTCTTTTCTTTTCTTTTGCAGATTAACTTTTATTTATTTATTTTTGTAGATTAACGCTGTTCTCGTGTATTCAGGCTCACGCCGAACTGTTCTTAGAATGCGCCTGAGGTATTCCATGAATTCAATATTGAATTATTTATTGAAATTTTTTGATGTTATGTTCCTTTTTTATTTTGAAATTTTAGATTGATTTGTCAAAATTGTGACCAAACACTTTATATTTAACCATTAATGGTTGTGCTAAAAGTTGGTGGCTTGTAATAGGATTAGGGGAACCACAAAAGGTGCGAACAACCGGCTCGATTTGTTGAGACTCGTTACGACTGGCCTGGATGACTCCGAAATAAGTGATGATGGTGATGACGTTTTAGGACTAGTTGAAGGGTGGCAGGAAGATGAGACACATAACCCTGATGTGCCAGCTATTTCGCATAGTAGGGGCTTGTCCCCCTTTGTTTTTGTTCCATTTGAGGAGGTGAGCCTCTCAACTTCAGTTTATTAGTACATTTTGGGGCATTACACATACCACACAATTCCTATGTATTTAGACATCTCACATCTAAACTCTACTTTTTAGATTTATACCACCCATTTTTTCATGTCAACTACTTTAATTTTTAAGAAGTGAAATATATATGTTCATGGATAGAGAAGGTGGCATACATGTAAAAATTGAAGTTTAGGGTGTTTGATATGTAAATACATAAGAATTGAGTTGTATGTATGCATATTTTTCTTGTCTTAACTCACTCGTACACCTGTGTGTGTTAAGCCTTGAAAGAATTATCTACCATGATAATTGACTTTTGGATATTTATGACCTCTGCATTGTTGAGTAGTTCGTTAACACGGGGAAGATTGATATTTGATACAAATTTATTTTGACCTATTGAGAGAGATTATTAATTCTTATGTAAATGTTGATCGAGTTCATTCATAAATCATAACCCCAACCCGTGCTCTTTTTGGGTGGAAAATATCTACTATTTCTTTTATTCATGTTAGTAAAATGAATTTTCAGCTACAAGTAGATGCAGAACTAAAAGAGATTTTTCTTGAGCAATTGCTAGAATTAGAGCTCATTGATATTTCTAATATTGTTGATGCTATAACATATAATGTTGTATTTTGGTGTAGCAGTTGAACTCAATGGCAAACTCAATGGACTATTTTTTTTTTTAAATTTTGAAAATGATTAGGCAGGGAAGATAACTCAATGGACTATTTACAGTGCTTCTCCAACCTTAAAAAAAATAATATTGGAATTGCTTGATTAGGCGAAATTTTTTAATTAGACCGTATTATTTAAAATTCTATGTTTTTAAGCACATTTACATATATACCACATAATAATTTTGTATTTACATATCTGAAACGTCCATATTTACATACGTAACACTTAATCTTTAGCATCATATCAAAAATACCACCATCATTATTTTTTTTTTTAAATGCACATTTTCATGCATAGGTTTGTGACACCAAAGTGTTATAAGCTGGAAATGAAACTTTGGGTGTTAGATCTGTAAATACATTAACATTGTGTGAGGCATGCAAGTAAATTTCTCTTTTTTTTAAAAAAATAGTCCAAATTGTTAGTTCAAATTTGTTTTTGTTTCTCAGACAATATTTGCCATGTGTTGGTGAAACATTCCTTTTAATGGCTTTTCTTTTAATCTTTATTGTGGCTTAAATCAAGTGAAATATTTATGGATTTTAACTTTATTCTTTGCCGGTTTTAATTCCTTCACCATTACTTGTGCGTTGCAGGTGGAAACGTCAGTCTTGAACCTTCCTGTGGACAAGATGGACTACTTTGTTCCAGGCTGAAGTTTTTCAACTACTCCCCACTTATTATATATTATGTACAGTTAATGTTTAATCTTGTGTCAAGGACTTCTGTTTTTTGCTTCTGCGATTTTTTTTTTCTTTTTTGGACTGAATGCTTGCTATATTTTTTGAGCTGCATGGGTTTGTGCTTTTTGTATGTTCTGTATGTTATTTTATAATTTGTAAATAGTTGTTATGGTAGTAAAGCAAATGCTATGTTGAATGTGGACTTGATTTCTGTAATATTCCTGTTTTCGTGCTGTTTCTGTTTGGGGCAGTTTGTGCGTTTCAGGATAAACAGTTTATCCTGAAACGCGGCCCTCGGGTCGGCTGCGGGGGTCGACCCACGGTCTGCGTTTAGTGAAGAAAATTTAAACGTGGCAAGCAGCGTTTTCAAAAACTCGTGATCCAAACGGTTTAACGGCGTTTTCAAAAACGCCACCGCACTTATAAGCTTTCCCAAACGTGCCCTTAGTTTTGACGGATTTAGTAAGCTTTGGACCATGTTGGAGTGCATTTTTCTGTTATTTGATGCCAATTCTTTGTGGATGAGTCAAGAACTCATTAGTTTGCTTTTAAACTTATGAAAAGATGGCAGATTTTTCTCATTATTAGTTCTTGTTCTCTTTTCGGGAAGAATGGAGGTGGCCATATAAAGCAAAGAGGCTAACTTATATATATATATATGAAACAAAATTGAGCATTTTGAAATACTTAAATGAGAATATTTGAATGGCTTGATACATGATTTATCTGTGATTATGAATAATTTTCTGAAGTAGTTTGTGAACAAGTTCAATTATGGAGCTCATTAAGATTCCCAGTTTGCTTATTATTATAAATTCACATCATTTAAGCTTGTAAATAACTTTTTAGATTGATTCTATTTTCTTAGATCTACGTACTCTCATATCATTTGAATGAGCAATTTAGTACCGTGTGTTTTGTTGTGTGTTCTTGTAATTAATGTGGGAGTATGTGGATGTTCGGATGAAATACTAAGGGCCCATTTGGGGCGGCTTATCGGAGTCTTCGGCGTTGCCAAAACAGGTTTCGTGCTGTTTGTTTCGTGCGGATGAAGCGCGGTAAAAATACGCTCGCCACGAATCATTTGAAAATATTCACTGGTTTCGGTCGCGGGAAGTAACCCGCGTCCTAGCTTTCGCTCCAACATATTATCCTTCGGCCCTCCTTCCGATCTCGTCCCGTCCTTCATTCTCTCGACAAAATCCTGCGATTTTTCTCCACACCGCTCGCGCGCTCCAGAAAGGCGTCAAAGCTCAGCTCCAGGAGGGCAAACGAAAGGCGTCAAAGCTCAGCTTTCCTCTAGCCCTAGTTTCCATTCTAGTACAGTCCCGTCTCTCGCGTTTCCTTCATTCGTCCCGACCGCCCCACTTTTGTTCGGCGAAGGGCGGCAGCAGGAAGAAGAACGTTGCAGCAGGCAGCGAGCTACAAGGTAGAAAAGCTCCCTCGACAGTCAATTGGTCTGCTTCCAGCCGCGACACCCAGTCGCGATACCATTCCTTCTCCGATCGTTTGAGTTGAGGTTCTTCTTCCTCGTGAGCCGTGAGGAGCTTTTCTTTCATCCATTCCTTCAACGAACTGTGCTGAGCTGTAAGCATTTCTTCTTGTTTTTTCTTTCTCTGTTTTTTTTTACTTGTCCTGTAACTTGAGTTGTTTGCTGATAGATTCATTAGTTGTTGGATTCAATTTTTAACTGTTGGATTCATTAATTGTTTGCTGGAATTATATTTAATGCTTCTGTTTTAACAAACATACACTTTTTATCTTACAATTATTTGTATAAAAATGGATTCATTAGTTGTTTGGAGATTCTTTGTGTTTTGTTTTTCTACTTATACAAATGAAACTGTTGTTCTAAGAAATCCTTTCATGCATGCTTCTTGAATCTTACTTTATGTTTTTAGTCCACCTCTTTTTATTGGAATACCCTATGCATGGCACTCCTATTAATGCGGAGTTTGACATGGATTGATTTACATAGTCTCCTATTTATGTGACTTGAGCCTTGTTTACTTCTATTTCTGAAGGAAAAAATGAATTTCTAATGTTTTTATCTTAAAGTAGCTTTTATGAATGATGATTAAAAGAAATTATGCTAAGGGGACTTTCACATTTTCAATTAATAAATTGCTGTAAAAGTTGTTTGATTATAAAGGAAAGTTAAATTGTTTTCTAGTTGCATGCGAACTGTAAATATGTACAAAGAATTATAAAAAGATACGGATACTCCATACGTTTAATATTCCCCAAAATTTGTATGATAAGTTGATGGTTGACACCTCCTTTACGAATCTATTATAAAAGCTCTAAAAGAAGATAATCTTGTTGTTGGTGAGCAGTTGTTCAAGCAAAAGATGCAAGCAGTCCGTATTTTGTTATCTCTGTAATTGTTGAAAGTGGTTAGAGTTAAATTCTGAATGCCAGCTTTATTGAAGTGAGTTATGGTCATATTTTTTTGCAATAACTTTTTATGAGCTTAGGTCTTGTTCTTGTTAGGCCATAATTGGCTTCACAAAAGTTTGCTAAATTAATGTTCTAATAATTTGCTTGCCTAATAAATTCGGTAATTTGATGTTCTGTCATTTATAAATGCATACTAAAGGTTCCATGCCCCATAAATTGTAACTCAGGTGTCACTTTTTTTATTAAGATGAGCTCGATAAGTATAATGATTTCATTAAGATGAGCTCCATAGGTTTATTTTTATTAAGATGAGCTCCATAAGATGAGCTTGTTTTGAGTATGGATTTTTAGAATTCCTTAATAGTTTCATGCATGTGCACAAGTATAATGATTTATATTAATATTCAGAACATTGAACCAATCATTCAAATAATTTTGCAGTAACTCTACAGAAACAAATGGTTGTCTTGAAAAAAATAAATATTGAAAGGGTGGGAATTTTATAATCATGTTGGTTTGGATAGCAACTTTCTGACAAATAAAACCAACAATGTGATACATTGGCTTTTCTAATCGATTGGGGTTGCATAGAATACAAGAAAGTTTACTTTGGTTGTTGTTAGAATAAAAGTGTAAGTGTTATAGTCGACTCTTACCTTGAATTGTAATTTTAATCTTTGTTGAAATTATTGGGAAAAAAGTATGATCAAGAACAATGAAGATCACAATAATGAGAAAAATAATCGGCAAAGAGGAGAAAATTAGGAAAAGAATACAAGAAAGTTTACTTTGGTTGTTGTGATCCATTTTTGTTCACGACCGCGTAGAAAGATAAATATTTGCATGTTTAGAAATATATATATATATATATATATATATATATATATATATATATATATATATATATATATATATATAGTTCTTTCAATTTTATCTTACTAGTATTCCTCTTTCTTGTTCTCTCTTTATGCATAAACATTATTCCTTCGCTAGGTATGGTCACTGGAAATGGAGGAAAGTTTGTTGTCTCCCATGTCAAACCATATCTTTGATCACTAGCCCTTATGACAGTTGCTAATTTTCTCTTGAGAAGATCACTAGAATCAAAAATTTCTTTTAGCCTTTTAACGGTTTTTGTCAACTAATTCATTGTCTCCTATGTCAAGCCATCTATTTGATCACTATTTTATTTAATTAGTGTAAACTAGTTAAATTCAATTCAAAAATTATTTAGTGGCTTATTTGTTTAGATTTATACAATCGTTGGTTAACAATGTTATATGAAAAAACAAGCACTCATTCAAATTTTTTGCTTAGACTTATTGCAAAATTTATGCATTGCATCTATATGTGAACTTCAGGCTTATAAATCATCATAGTCTTGCTATATACACATAAATTTTTTATTTTTTGGCTCAACCACAGGTCCACAATGGCCAAGTTGTTGATGCTGAAGAATTATGGGTTTTGGGGAAGTTCATATAAATAAGCCCATAAGGTTAAAAAAATTGCAGTCAGTCATGTTTTTAATGTTATTTCTTATCTGGGTTATGGCAGAACATGGTCTCATCATCCTTCTCGGGCCAATTGATCTTAGCAATCCTCATAAAGATCTTTCAGAAAAATCAGCAGACTAGAAATTCCTTACAGCTCCCATGGCATTGCACAAAACTTAAATTGTTGATTCATGTTATACTTTTCTAGAGCAGTATTCATCAGCTTTCTTACACCTGTGATTATTCTGCCTCTAGTATCTTTTAGGTGTGATATTGTTAGCAAGTAATATTTTCTCTAATGGAAGCATTATTTGAGGGTCCTAATGCAATTTTAGGGCATTGTATACATTAAGATGAAAATTCTGAAAGTTATTAATGTTGTAAGCTTCCTCAATTAGGTAGTCATGATACGACCCTTTATGCATGTTACCTTTGAAACCGATAATCTCCAATAGAATATGTATTTATAGTGTGCATGCAATATATGATAATCTTTTAGTTCTCTTTGTTATTGTTAAGTTAAATCTTGTTAATGCACACGTATATAATCTTTACATAAAGGAAATGCATACCACTCAACTCCTATACTCCGAAAATCTATATCCAAACTAGAAGTATGTTGGTGGTATGGGTATTCCAAACTAATTGTAACTCATGCTTTCATTTTCATTTTGTACAGAAGTTAAGGCGAGTCCTTGCAAGCTATTAACTTTGTATAATATGTATGTAGCACTAATTGTAACTCATTATTATTGATTTATACATTTTCCTTCTTCAGCCTCTCATATGATTTCTATATAACTCTCATCTAAATTTAATAATTTTTTTGTTGACTTACAATATTTTAAGTTCCTTATAGTGCCAACATGTCTAAGGCGAATGAAGGGAGTTCTTCTGCTATATGGGATATTTTTTTGCGATCTCTGTATTAAGGAAATAGAATTGAGAAATTAGCCAAACTCGTGTTTTAAAAAGATCGGTTGGCTAAATATTGCGAAGAGGTTTAAAGAATTGACTGACAGGGATTACGACAGGCTAAAATTCGAAAACAAATGAGACCAATTGAAGAAGGAATGTAAAATTTGGAAGGAACGCAAACGTGGATGTACCGGTTTGGGTTGGGATCCCATTAAGCGGACAATCAATGCCTTCGAAGAATGGTGGGCTGAGAAATTGGAGGTCATAACTCAACTTTACAGTTTTTTTTAATTTAAATTTCTTATTTTTTCTCTAATAAATTAACTTAACCCCCTCAACCATTATAACGTCACAGGCAATGCCGTCAGCAAAGAAATATAAGCAGTGCGGAATTGGCCCGAATTTTGAAAAAAAACTCGACATAATGTTTGAAGAGGTTGTCGCCACTGGAAAATTTACACTCAACCCTGCTTAGATAAGCTTTACAGGCTTACAAGATGACTTCCTATCTGAGCCGTTGACAGCTGATGAAGAAGTGCGTAGTAACTAGAGGGAGATAGGGGAATCCAGTTCACTTTCAAAGAGGCGCAGATTTGGCAGGAAAAAGGAGAGAAAAATACATTTGTGAAAACCTCATTTGATCGACTATTAGAAGCTTTTGGTGCCCCACCACCTGCTCCAGTCGTTGACAGCATCATCTTTGAATGTCTCACAATTTTATCTTTTATACCTGAAATAGTTGCAGGCCGTCGTTTTCATGCAAATTGTGTCAACAAACTCGAGGATCCAACCCGTCGAACAATGTTCATGGCGCTACAACCAGAATTACGCATCGAATATTTGTGTGTTTTGGTTGAGGAATGATTTTTTTTTGTGTTCTTATTTGTATCTTTTGTGATGTTGTGGACATCTAATTGGGTGATTTTAATATGTTGTATTTTGTATGGATCTTTTTTTAATGCACTGCTATGTGATTAATGCTTTCCATTTTTAAGTTGAGCTGTGTACATTTTCAATTTTAAGTGCTTCATGTTATTTTTAATGCACTGCTAGATGATTAATGCTTTCCATTTTTAAGTTGAGCTGTGTACATTTACAATTTTAAGTGCTTCATGTTATCATCAATTATTGAAATAACTGACATCTTTTAAATTTAGGATGAATCCGCAACATGAACGACGTAAAAGAATGGCACGGGCTGCAACGATTGCAATATTATTGTTGGAGTATTACCAATCCAGCAGTGTTCATATACCCCGCATGACGTCCAGTTTTTTTGGTGATAAATGGGTAGGTGAAATGCTTTCTGGACATCCAGTAAGGTTCAACAATATATTTTGAATGAGTGTACCAATTTTTCTTGATCTCCTGAATGAGTTATATCTGAATCACAGCCTACAAGGTTCTTCGAGAACGACGAGAAGGGAGGCGTTGGCTATTACATTATACATTCTGTCGCAGAATAGATCAAATAGAGGTGTTATGAAAAGATTTCAGCATTCATCAGAAACAATAAGCCGTTAATTCTCCCAAGGCCTACATGCACTTGTTAGCTTGTCAGCTCAATTCATTAAACCAGAGGATCCATCATTTTCTAGTACTCCAACGGAAATTGCTAACGATCCCCGTTGCATGCCTTAAGGTCAGTATTAGTTTCTTTACGTTACTCCTAAAAATATACTTTTTTCTAACTTTGTAATACAGAATTGCATAGGTGCAATTGACGGTACGCATTTCAACGCCCGACTACCCAGCCAGGACAATGTGGCGTACATAGGTCGCAGTGGTTCAACTACTCAAAATATCATAGCGGTATGCGACTTCAACATGTGTTTCACCTTTGTCATGGCGGGCTGGGAAGGGAGTGCCCGATAGCAGGATTTTCTCTTATGCAACAACGAATTGATCACAGTGTTTTCCTCACCCACCTTCATGTATGATTTGATTTGTGAACGTACTAGTCATATGAATAATTTTTCATTAACTGTGTAGTTGGTTAATGCTGGATATCCTATGAGGAGGGGCTACCTGAAGCCATATCTAGACACTAGATACCATATTCCTGATTTTGAACAAACAAATAATACTATACGAGGCAGGAAAGAAATGTTTAACAAACGCCACTCTTCATTACGCGGGGTAATTGAAAGAACGTTTGGGGTTTGGAAGAAGAAATGGGTCATTCTACGTGATATGTCGTCGTATCCATTTAAAAAGCAAGTGAAAATTGTGATTGTAATAATGACACTTCATAACTTCATCCGACGACATCCTTCACGTCAGTTACGGACTTTAATATGGTTGGTAACGATGAACTCAATGTCTTTGAAGAACCATCAACATTTCTGGTTGGGCTTTCAGTACATGAGGATGAGATTGACTCTAAAGAATTTGGGGTTCATGACGCTGAGGGTGTGCCTGGGATGACTTCTTTGAGGGAATCAATCGCAGATGTTATCTATGGCAGGTGATCCACCAAGACTTCTTTATTTCATATATTATAGGTTTATTTTCGTCTGCATGTCCTCTTTTTGTTATTTTTTTTTCAGGATCTAACAATTGGTTTTATTATTTTTTTTTTGGGCAGTATAACAACATGTCTTCTAGGATTACAGGGACAAACAGTGTTGTTTTGTGTTATTGTGGGCTACCAGCTCCGTTACTCACATCGCGCAAACCTCATAGTTCTGGGAGACAGTTCTACGGTTGTCGCATGGGTGTTTCAGCTCGTTGCGACTTCTTCCGGTGGGCCGACACTCTCACATGTTACACTGTCAGTAGTGATGGGAATCCGATGTTTTTTTAGGTTGATAGTGCAGATGAGAAAAGACGTAGCCTGAGTTTCAAATTAAATATATTAATATTTCTCATTGTTGTTGTACTTGTCTTTATCATTTTTTTTATTTTTTTTTTGCTATTCACGAGAGTGTGAGAAATGTATTTTATCTTTTGGAGCTGATATGTGATGACTTTTATGCTTCTGGACTATATGCTTCTTTAATACCGCTTCTGGACTATATGTTTCTTTAATACCAATAAGTCGTTCGAATAAGTTCGTCTCAAACAGCTTTTACGCATGATATGTAAATGTCATTTATACAACCATAACTACCCATAAACTATTCTAAATAAGCTGCCCCAAACAACAAGCCAGCTTATTCTGATAATCTGCAGATTATCAGATTATCAGAATAAGCTGTTTATCAGTAGATTATAAATAATCTACAGCTGCCCCAAACAGACCCTTAGGCCTGAGTTGATGGAACATTAATAGATGCAATCCTAATTCATTTTAAATATGTACTAAAATAAAATTGTATATTTTTAAGTTAAATAAATTCAACTTAGTAAGGCTCATTTACATTGTCAAAGGGGTTGCTTCTTTGAAAGCTCGATGATAATGCTCGAATTTAAACAAATCAAGCTAAAAAAATCAAAAAAATAAGAATTTTGATTAACGAGCACTTAAGCTCTAATAATTTTGAGCCCGGCTTAATTAATTACTTATCATTCTTGTGATTTAATTAAGAAAAATAATATTTTTAAGGACTTTGTTTGAGAAATATAAAAAGAGGATTTTCCTAATTGTTTTGGTATTCATTAGGAGACGACGATGTTGAAGCATTAATGCTTAGAAATTATGATAAAATCAGGCTCCAATTTTACAAAAATGAAATAGTTTTCCAATTCTTGTGTAGTTCAAATTGGGCCAAATTTTTAAAATTGGTAAGAGGTGGAGTCCAAAGGGTAATAAAAAGGAGCAAAAACGTATAATAGTATTAAGTTTTAATAAAAAAAATAAATTCATATTAAACATGGGATTAATACACGTTTAATAAAAAATGTGGGCTATTACCAAATTTAAATACTTATTATAATATTGCATTAAATAAATATTAAAATATTATATAAAAAATTTAAAAATTTATCATAATACAGTGCTGGATGTAGTTAATCCCAAAAATTTTAGTAAAATGCTTATTAATTAAATTGTCTAATAATTAGGATAAAAGAGCTATTATAATATTATATTAGCTATCATATATATTTAAAATAATAATTTTTAATTAAATGATTTATTTAATAATTAATATATATATATATATATATATATATATATATATATATATATATATATATATATATATATATTAATTTAAACAGCTTACCACATAATTGTTGTGGATACCACAAAATTCTTATGTATTCACTTGTCTGGTTTCTCTTGGTCATTGACCATTCAAAATGATTGATCTATAGAATGAATTGTTATGGATACCATATAATCCCTCTGAATTCCACTCAAGATAGTGACACGAGGAAAAGTGTCCATCATAATAGGGAGAAGTTGCATCGATTTTGGGGCGTTTACATTCATACAACTAGGGCTATCAAAACAGCTCGTTGTTCGCAAATAGCTCGTGTTCGGCTTGTTCGCTAAGTTAACAGGTCTTAACGAGCCGAACACAAACAAAGATTTGTTCATTCGTGTTCGCTCTTTTTGCGTAAAATAAGTATTCATCAATTACACGCACACACACTCATATATATATATATATATATATATATATATATATATATATATATATATATATATATATATATATAAACCGTATTTTTAAAAAATTTAAAAGATTTATGATCAATTAAAATTATTAATTAAATAAATAGAATAAAAAATATTAAATTAGATTCAAATGAAGTTTTAATGTAAACAATAATTCTTAAACTTGCCCCAACCCTTAACACCTTATGTTTACATGATTAGGGTTGTCAAAACGACTCTTTGTTCGTGAACAGCTTGTGTTCGACCGTTAAGCAAACGAGCCGAACACGAACACACTTTCTGGGCTCGAAATATAAACGAGCCAAACACGAACTGAGTCTGGGCTCGCTCGTGTTCGGCTCGTTTACACCCCTACATACAACCTACATCTTATGTATTTATATATCCAACATCTAGGCTTTATAATTCATCAAAGAATACTAATATTTTAATTCTTAAAAATGAAATACATATTTTAAAGCATAGATAAAATGATATGTATGTAAAATTTGAAGTTTATTTTGCTATATAAATAAATTCGAAGCTTTTTGTTGTAGGAAGCTCTAAAGAATAATTATTTAGGAGGAAGAAAGTATAAATAAATAAATCAATCAATTAAAATTTTATTTTAAAAATTATTCATTAATTAATATAAATTTCTAATAAATTTGTTTAATTAATATCTCATAATTTAATACTGTTTTTTCCTTACTTTACATAAGTTTAAGAAAATAATTTTAAACTTAATGAATTATTTATTGTATTTCATTAAATAAATTATTTATTTTAAAAATATCATTAAATATAACTTTGTAATAATTTATGTTTTCAAATTTATAGATTTGTTAAAATCTTAATTTTAAATTTAAAAAATTATAATAAAACCATAAATAAATTTTTTACTTAAAAATTTTCTTTTTAAATGCATAGGATAGCTAAAGAGAATATTATAATAATTGTTCATCCCAATTATAAGATTTAATAATCTTTTAATTAAAAAAATTGGGATTAACCGCATCCAGCATAATATTATAATAAAATTTTAAATTATTTTAATAAATTATTTTAATATTTATTTGATGTGCTAATATAATAATTATTTATCCCACGTTTAGTATAAAAAAATATTTTTTTATTAAAATATACTCTTTTTTACTAGACTCAGGCCTCAGCTCCAATTCCCAATTTTAAATATTTAATGGCTCCTATTTAATGGCTTTTTAAGAATTGAAAGCGTGACTGTGAAATATACTAATTATAGAGACCTGATTTCAATTTGATTGATTGCAGTTTGGAGAGGTATTGCAATTTTTTCTAAATATTTTATACGATTGAGATTGAATGTATAAGATATAAAATAAATATTAAAGTTAATGATCTTTGGGATCAATCCACTTGGAACTTAACCCGGCTAAATTCCTGGGTTAATTATAAGGATGCTCTTTATATAACCAATATACCTATTAACAATGACAATCCAGATATTCCTAAAATCAAAGCTAAGATGGGGGATACTATTACTAAAACTTTTGCTTCTTCTCAGATGTATTCCCCAGGGTTGGATATTGCTTGGCTCTGGAATAAATGACTTAAACCTTCTATATCATTCTTTAATTGGAGATTACTTCATAGTTGCATACCTATGAATGATATTCTCAAACTTAAAGGACTGAGAATTGTTTCTAGATGTTATCTTTGTAAAAATCATGATGAAAATACTCCTCTTATTTAGTAATTGCAGTTTTTTTTGTGATATTTGGAAAAACAACTTTGCTTTATGTGGTAGAAATGAATTACTTTCTGGTTATAATTCAGTCTTGGATATTTATAGAGACTGGAATGTTAAATGGCACTCCTTTTTAAGTTCTATTCCTGCTATTACTGTATGGTTTATATGGCTTACGCGAAACAATGTTAAATTTAATGATATTAAGCCTAATACTAAGCAGGTTACCGGTCAAATATGTTCTTATATTTACAAATGCCTTGTTGTTAATATTGTTAAGCATATTCATAATGAGTATATTGGTTATATTGTGACTAATCTGAATATTAAGCTCCAGCTTTCTGAAAACTACTTAAACAGGGGTAGATGGATTAAGCCTCCGGCTCCTTTTATTAAAATAAACACTGATGAGGCTTGGAAAGTTTCTAGTGCTGGTATAGGAGGTATTTCTAGAGATTGGAATGGAATTGTGTTATATTGGTTTGCTTCACCGATTATTGCAGTGTCTCCTTTAGTGGCTGAAGCAGAGATTGTTATCTTTGCTCTTAATATGACAGAATATGGGCTGGATTAATCTCGTAATTGAGATAGATTCATTATGTCTTTTTAATACATGTAAATTTAATATAAGTTGCCATTGAATATCTTAATGCAGGGTAAAAAAATTAGCTCGCTTACGTGGAGAATGAAGATCATATGGAGTCATACAAAGAGAGACGACAATCTGACAGCTGATTGGTTAGCTAAACTTGGAATGAAGATTTGGAACCAGGTGGTATCTAATTTGTTACCTGATTTTATTTATTCTATTGTGCATTTTGATATTTAGTATTGTTTTTATTTGGTTGTGTCGTTTTTAGTTTGTTTTTTGTGTCAGTGTTTTGTATTTTTATCTTTTTTTTTTGGAAAAATGACCCTATTTCTTTTCTTTTTTTAGTGTTTTTGTAGGGTGCGTGTGTTTAGGACCTTTTTCTCGGTTGTACTTTTTATTTCGGTGCAATAAAATTGAGTCTATGTGCTCTTTAATATATATATATATATATATATATATATAATATATAATAATAATAATAATAATAATAATAATAATAATAATAAATATTAGAATTTATAGAGTCAATTTCAGCTGCACATGCTGAATGTCAGGGCAGTGGTGATGATTTTGTTAATCGCAACCCCATCTAACATTGGAACTTAAGATTATACGAATATAATATAAACACAATGTCTTGGATTCATTTATTTTGCTAAACTTATTAAAAATTTGCCAAGTTATAAACTTTGATTAAAATGGTACATAAGTATTAAATCATGAAGCAATATTTCTATACAGAGTGTCGATGATTATGTTTATACAATGAGATAACTGAGTTTAATCTCGTTTTATCATATATATATATATATATATATATATATATATATATATATATATATATATATATATATTTGAATTCAAAATAATAGAAGTTTATATTTTGATTGGAATATTTAGTTGTGTTCATTTTTTGCACGCAAATAAGTTAAATAGGGACAAATCAAACACAAATAATTAAAAAAAATCAAATATCATTGAATACCAAACAAACATGACAATGAAAAAAATTAAAATCCAAACTTAAAACAAAATTTCATTCTGTTTTACGGGCTCACATGCCCGGTTGCCTCCTTATTTAAGTTGATTATTACAAGAAAATTTAGCGCTTGTTTGGGGCAGCTTTTTCAGCGTGCCACGTTTTAAAAACACCATCTGCAATGTTTGGATATTGTGTATAGTATGCATTTTGGAAAGGCTAGTTGTGATATATAATAAACACGACATTTACTGCCCTACCCTGGGCTCCCCTCTCTCAATTTTGCCCTAAAGGTAACATCAACTCTCATCCTCTCCGATCTGTGGCTCCAGTGGCAAGGGTTTGCCTTTCTTCTCCTCTCCCTATTCCCTCCGTTCTTCTGCGTTGTTTGATTCATTTGCTCTCTGTCGGCCCACGATATTCTCTAACATTATCTATTATGATATTTTGTTTTTGCAATATATTCTCTAAGCTATATTCAGTTGATAATTTTCGGGTGGTTGTGCACTGGTGTTGGATTTTGCAAGTTATGTGAGTTGGATTTTACAATTTTCTTTAGTGATGGTAGTGTGATGGGTTGTTATGTGATATTGGTCCTTTGTGTTCTATTCATTTTGATTGTTTCCCTTCTCTGTGTTTTATCCGGTTTGATTTTGCAATTTTCTGTGATATTGAGCTCTCTGTGCTCTATTTGGTTTACGAAATGTTTTGGGTAGTGGTGGTGGTTACTGTGATGTTGCCCGAAATGTTTCGGGTGGTGGTGGTGGTTACAGTGATGTTATCTGAATTTTTTTTGGTAGTGATGGTGTTTACTGTGATATTGCCTGAAATTTTTTTGTTGTGGTCGTGGTCACTGTGATGTTGCCCAAAATTCTGTGTGGTGGTGGTGGTTACTATGATGTTGCCCGAAATTTTGATGCTACCTGAAATTTTAGTGATGTTGTACAGTGATGTTAGCCAAATATGGTTGTGATGTGATGTTGGTGGCTGTGGTGGTGAAGTGATGAAAAGCATTTGGTTTGGTATAGTGATGATAGTGGTGTTATTATGTATCGAAAATGGCTTTTCCCAAATGCAACCTCATCGCATCAACCAAACAACCTCAGATATGGTGATTGCAGTGTTGTCTTGATGTCTTATGTGTGGATGTGGTGGTGGCGATGTTGTGGATGTGTTGATGCCTAGATGACTTGGTGTGTGAAGGTGTTGGTTTGTGGTGTTGTGGATGTGTTGATGTCTTGATATCTTGGTGTGTGGAGGTGTTTGTGTATGGAGGTGGTGTTGTGGATGTGTGGATGTGTGGAAGTGTTGGTGTGTGGAGGTGTGGAAGTATTAATGTGTGGTTGTGTTTGTGTGGAGGTGTAGAGATGTTGATGTGTGGTTGTGATTTGTGCTAATTACTTTTTTCAAATATTTATGTTTAGCTTTTTTTATGCTAGTAACACAATGGTTAAGATAAAAGAAGATGGGTTATCAGTTATGTGGGATAAGGAAGCTAAACTCATATTTTGCGAGATGTGTCTTTGAGAGTACCTTTGGTATTTGGAAGAAGAAATAAGTAATACTTTGCGATATATCATCTTACTCGTTTCCTAAATAAGTGCAGATTGTCATTGACAAGATGACTCTCCACGATTACATTCAGCGGCATCCTTTCCGCAAAGACATCAACTTCTGTAGGGTGAATGAGGATCATGAGCACGTTCCTACCAAGGCATTTAAGTACCGTCTTTGATAGTCTTTTTCACAGGCTAGAAATGATGTTCCTGAGACCTGTACTAAAGATGAGGAAGGTGCAAGTGAGATGACAGACTTGAGAGAACAAATTACGGATGCGATAATAGGAGGGTGATTTGAGTATTATTTATGTTATTAATTGTAATGGTTGTTGAAGAGATTTACATTTTATTGTATTTATATTCTATATAGTTCATGCTTATTTCTATTCTTTTTTATTTAATATTGATTGTTTGGTTTTTTGCGCTGTTTGTAAGTATTTTTTTCCTTTTACATTTCTTTTGTTTTTCTTTTGGTGAGTTTGAGAAGTCTATAATGAGAAGTTTAACCTTATGGGTTCTTCTGGATTGCCTATTGTTGCTTTTGATTGATGTCACATGTGAAATTCAAATGAAGGTAACCAAGTTTGTCTCTTCTTTTCGGTCTATGGTTTTTGAGGTTCTTTTGGATAACCTTTTTTGGTGATATGCATATGTGACACACTAGCATGATATTACGTGAGTTAAAGACAACAAAGAACCCCTTTTTTTAGGTATGCTTCTTCTTGTAATGTCAGATTCGTTGGTCGATATATTGAGTTCTTTGAGACTTGACGCTTGCATAAAACTGTACCTAATTACTTTTTTATCAATTTATACTTGTGCTTTTCTAATGAGATGTCTTTTAAAGTATTCAGGAAATTTGAGCTTGAGGATTTCTAGTACCTGCCACGGATTGTAGTGCCACTATGGACTTCGTAGTTCTCTCGCTAACTCCACGTCACTCACATACGCTAGGAAACAATTCTATAGGTCCCCACAGAGAATCACAGAGAACTGTGACTTTTTTGGTTGGCAGATAAGCTGGAAGATTGTACCGCCAAGAGTGATCGGGCATGGAAATTATCCCTGGAGGATGACTTAGCTCATGATATACATCATCTGCATTTTAGGAATAATATTATTAACTATTAATTTTATTCTCTTTTTGTTAATTTTAATATTTTTTGCATTCTTATGCACTGGATTTTTGTTCCTAAGATATAAAATATATTGCTGTCACAGTTATGTTGCGAACATTAGGGGCATAATGATCATTTGTCAAAAAAACATCTACAACACAACTATTTTCAAACTATAAAAAACAAATAGACAACCATCTTATTTGTAGCAGCTTCTGTGCATCAGCTTTTATGGCAGCTGCTATGCAATAGCTTACAGCCCCAAACAAACCCTTAACAATAAATATTTAAAATAAAAATAATTTATTAAAAAATTTTAAAATATATAAAAACACAAAATATATCCATAAAAAATAACAGAACCATATAGTAAATAACTACCCATAACCTCAAAAAGGAAATGAAATAATTAATGCAAAGTCGAAATTGTTAAAAAGAAATTTAGAGCTGGAGTGTCTGCTGCTGTTGGGATGGTCCTGTAAATAGGTGATTAGATCATGCTATAAGAAAATATCAACAGGTGAATCTGATAAATCGAATTAAGTAAAAAATTGTTATTTATTAAAGCTTGAATGATAATGAATTAGAACATGCAATATGATTAACAAAGGGACAATTAATATGTTTTTATATATAGCATCATAAGTCGACAAGAGTGTTGTAAACATTATTATGAACATGCTCAAACTTTTAAGGAATAAATGTAGTCATTTTAAAATTGACTTGTGTAGAACTTAGTTTTTATTTACTATTATGTTTCAATTCAATTTATAAATATAGTCGGCTTTATCATACACCTTGAAATCGAGAAGGTAAATATCAACTCAAGGAAACCACACGACTTGCTGTAGAGTCGTCACTCTGTGCATCTATCAGCCTGATCATCCAATGTCCAAAAGATTCTACCAACTTACATGCAACTTCATACAAGCATTCACAATTGCAATTTTTTACTTATCATATCGTAGGGAGTTGAGTAGTGATAAAATAAAGTAGTTAATTACTTCATTTTGAGTAATAATTAAGCCTATAATGAGTACAAAAAGAAATGTAAATGAAGTATCAAGGGAACGCTGTTAATCATATAAAATACCTATGAATCTAATACAAACAGCAATGATACTACTCATAACTAAGAATGGTACGTTTATAGCCTAATAAAAACTTATTAATTTCATCAAGTGGCTAGTCATCGAATTTTAGATTTATCGGTTGTTCAATTAGCAACACTTGGAGAAGTTCTCAAAGTCCTTGACCAACACATATCCAACTAATTACAAATATACCAATAAGAGTATAAAGTTACTTTATTTGACAATTTAATTGTGATCTAACAAGTCCGATGATGCTATAATATAACCAAATTTGATATCAAAATTTTTTAACATTATCTTTCACAATAATATTACTTTAAGTTAATTACATAAATTCAGAAATAAAAAGAGTAAACTAAATAAGAAAGAAATATAATGACACAAGATAACTTTTTTTTTTTTAAGTATGATGCATATCCTTTCGAGTTCTCCACAAATAATTATACTATTTTATTTTCTCACGACAGTAGAAAAAAAAAAGCCAGTGTAGCTAACTCTCCGCGCAGTTCATGTTCAACTCATTTATTTATAGGAAATCGATATTTGGCAGAGGCCCAAATATCGGTTTCCCAAACACTGACAGCCCACGTCATGTGCCTAAACAAACCGATCCCCCTCACGCCGCAGGTGGGAATCGAACCCCTGACATGAGGGGTCATACAGAGTACTGCTACCAACAGGCCAGGAATGCGACACACACACACACACACAACACACACACACACACACATATATAATTGTGAGCAGTATTTAAAAAAAAATAAATGTCTATAAAGCTGCAAAAATTTATAATCAATTAAAATTATTAATTAAAAAAATGGAATAAAAATATATTAAATCATATTTAAATGATATTTTAATATAAATAATAAGAATTAAATCTTGCCCCAACCCTTAATATCTTGCGTCCGGGTAATTAGGGCTGACTCTTTGTTCGCGAACAACTCGTTTTAGGCTCCCTAAACAAACGAGCTAAACACCAACACACTTTTTGTGTTCGAAATATAAACAAGCCGAACATGAATAGTGATATTTTTTAACGAGTCGAATAGGAGTTAAGCCTAGGCTCGCTCATGTTCCGCTCGTTTACACCCCCAGTGATAAATTGGCAGCTATTAGGTTATGTACGAGCAATAAATGGTAAGTCAATACTTAATTTGATTCAATCACAAATAAAAATGTTTTTATTTTTCCTCAAAATATTTATCTGTGGCAGTTCGATCATTAAAACCAATGCTTAATTTATCTACCAGAAAATATGAAACATAACAGCTGATATAGAATGCATTTTTTGTCTACGACATAGTTCAGAAAACAAAAAAAAAAACTTGTACATGTTTGAAGTGTCACTAAAAAAAATTATATAATCAGACAAGAATATTGATGCATTTTGATCGAGAGATATTTCAAATTCAAATTCAAATAAATTTCAACAAATTTATATTTAAATTGAGAATCTGGACAATATAGTCTAATAAAATTAAATGTGATCCACTTCGAGTCTAATTATACTCAAATCAAACACTTGAAATATAGTTGAAGGATTTAATGCATTAGTTGGACGACCAAACGATCTTAAAATTTGGCAATGCTTATAGTCAAATTGAGCAGCTCGACCGAAGAAATCCAATAAATCCATGATCTTTTAGACACTTAATTTTTTAGAAAATAACATGTGATCTAGAGAATTAATGTGATCAATCAGATGAAATGTTTTGGGAGCTTGATAAGTTTTATCAAAATGCCCATATGAAAAATCATAAATAGACCTTCATTCTTCACATGAAAGATGGTGAAGAAGAGAAGAGTGAGCTGAAGACTAAAATATAACTCTTGAAGAGAAGTGCAATACCGGTAAATTGTAGCAATCGTCGATTACTAGTAGCGGATGTTGTAGCTCAATCAAGACTGTTGTAGCCCCTAAATTTTATAGCCACCATCAACAGTCGTAGTCCAACTACGACTTTTCGAGCCACCAATTATATTGTTTATAGCCTGATTAGATTTTTGTAGCCAATTGCTATTGTTGTAACCACCAATTACGTCTGTTATAAACTCCAACAACAATTGTTGTAGCTCAACTACCACTTTTGTAACTAAGTATTGTTACTATAGCCACTAACTACAGTTGTTGTAATACAAATAAGGATATTAAAACCAAATACAACTATAAATTTATGATTTAAAATTTTTGTAATTCTATATTATCTAATTTAGAGGAAGTGTGAACCTTTGTAATTTTAATTTTCTAATAGATTATTTTGATTGAGTTAGTCTCTCATGACTTTTTGCCTTTCTAGGATTTTTTTCACATAATAAATCTGGTTGTCTTATACATTTTTATCTATGTGTGAGCTGAAAAATTATACTTAGCTAAGTCTTACTGTTCCTCTATTATTGAGAAATTTCTAGCATGCAACATTGTTAATGTTTATTAACCAAAAATATATGAACTTGGGTTGAAGCTATAAAGTTATAACCAAAATTAACTAATACAGACTAATGAGAGTAAGAATCTATTTAAACGGGCTACTATCCAGAGCTGGGTTTGTTAACGGATTCAACCCAAAGCCAGAAAGACAGAATTAGCTCAACCTC
Organism: Papilionanthe hookeriana x Papilionanthe teres; assembly: GCA_022702705.1. Taxonomy (NCBI): domain Eukaryota; kingdom Viridiplantae; phylum Streptophyta; class Magnoliopsida; order Asparagales; family Orchidaceae; genus Papilionanthe; species Papilionanthe hookeriana x Papilionanthe teres. The sequence continues at coordinate 146,139,566 of CM040423.1, read as the reverse complement.
ACTAACCTGGACATATGTCGATCGAGTGCAAGCAATTAAGTACGAGTATATAGAGTACAAATTCCAAAGCATAAATTCCAGAGGTAGGATAATAGGAGCTAATGATTTTGATCCATTTGCCGCACAACTAGTTGACTTTGGGAGGAAATCTCCAAAAAAAAAAAAAAAAAAAACTTGAATGATGTTTAACCAGACAGGCAGTTAGACATCTCTAAAATTCTAGACATAATGGTGGCCTATATTTATTTTATACAGAGAAAATACTTCCATAATATTTGGAGAGATTTCATACCCTGGGATTCAACATCATCATTCTATTTACATACATATAAGGAAAATTTAATTCCTATTTCTCTATGTTGTTTGCTTTTGTTTTGAATTAGCGACAAGAAAAAAAGATTAATGTTTACTATTTTTTGATCTGACCACTTCTTGATTAGATATTCTTTATTATTGTTTCAAAGAATTAAATAAAAAATACAAGCTTAGTTGTATGTAGTTTTCTTTATATGCAATAATTTGGTATCAAAGATGCATTTAAGAACACATAAAAGTGGCATTTACATACATATAGCACACACATTTTATGTATTTACATATCTCTCGTTTAAACTTTCATATTTACATACATAGCACTTAACATTCTTAATAACACTATTATCACTTTTAAAAGTAAAATATACATTTTCATGCATTGGTTTTAAAGGTAATATTTATGTAAATATGAAAGTTTAGGTGTGAGATACGTAAATACATATGAATTGTGTCCTATGTATGTAAATTTCCCTTAAAAGGGTATAATGCTAATTGCAAAAATTGATAAAGAGAAATTTGAAAGTAAGAATTATTTTAATTTTTAGAAGTTCAAAATCAAAACAAAGCTATGTCTGTCAATTTTTTGAGTATAATTTAATTTAATATGTATATAATTTTGATTTTGAAAAATAATAAATTGAATTTGAAAAATAAAATGAGACTGGATGGATCTCATATATTTAATAGTTTATATAATCAAGCACAATACCACAAGTAATATCAACTCTTGATCTGATTAACATTGTAGAAATAGTACTATAATAGTTTTGTGAGTCCTCAATTTCTTCCATCTCTTGATACGGTTCAGGTTCTTCTCATGGGTTCTAGAGCTTATGCTCTTTCTTAGAGTATTGCATGTGTCAATTCAGCCATTTGACCTATTTTTTTTTTCTTGGAGTTCCGTAATTTGTTGTTACACAAATTCCCTTACATATTCCATGTTCGTGGCTTCTCCAATATAAGTTCCTTCTCCATGGCGTGCTATTCTTATTAATGACATGATTCTATACTCAGTGTGCATTTTAGGATTTTAAATTCAAAATGACATGTGGATCACATCCAAGGTATAAATTTTAGACGATAGAGCGGAACCGGCAGAAAGAGAGATTGAAAGAAGAAACAGAGTGGATAGTAACATAAGCTTTTAGAGAGTAAATTTTGTAGTCATTTATTGAAGAAATGACCTCTTATTTATAGTTTCTAGTGGTATCTAAAAAAAATTTATATTTAACCCTATTTTAATAAGGACTTTAAAAGTCATCATTAGATCTTTTCATGTTTGTAACCGACTCTAGAACCCTTTCATATTCTTAACAGATATTTGAACCCTTTCGTAGTCATAATTACATAAAGAGGGATATTTAATGATCTATTAAACATATCATTTCGTCGTTTAATAAACATTGCTCGGCCGACATACCATCGGTTGGCTGAGAGTTTATCTGTCGGCCCTTTTAAATGGAATCCTTATTAGAGGCTCTCATGTTGTATGAGTGAACTTGGGCCGTCAGACAGAGGGTGCGTCACCATAATCTGAGGGGCGACTCTCCTTGGACAGTAGAATTTCTCAAAGGATCCTAAAGGTGTTCTATAGGGTGCCCTTTGGCCATCTTTGTGAAGAATTCTAGAATTGGCTCAAGTAGTTGGTCACGATCGATTGTTCCTCATACTAGATGCCTTCTATTCATGCATTCGGCTATGCTTATGTTCGGTCGGGTCAGAGTTCTGACTAAAGATAATGACGCTTAGTGTTTCCGTCTTTTGTTTATCCCGATACATCGTCCTTTAGTGTTCGTAAGAGACCAATTAGATTCCATCAAGATTCGTGCGATCATATTTTTGATGTACGCACCATTATATAGATAACTAAAAGTATAATCTAGAAAAGTTTGACAAAAATAACCATTAAGAAACTTATAAGCAAAGATCATTTAACTTAATATTCGAAAAAAATCTTTTATCAATTAAATTTTGTTTTCTAACACATAAATATATATAGAGTAAAAAAAGACACCAAGTACATAATAATTAGACCAATATTACTTCTGATAAAATAGAAAGAAAAATTTACATTCAAACTACACATTCTAATTTATTTATATATCTAATATATGAAGTTTGATATTTACATTTATAATTATTTGGTGTTACACTTACGTGTGAAACGTTATATTTTTGTGACCACCGCCGATGGATCATAGTTGGTGACTTGAGAAACTTCTATTTGCCATACAACTCGCTTTTATTGGCCACAAAGGTCATACTTGTTGGTCGTAATAGGTGAAGTTGGCCATAGAGGTCATGGTTGGAAGCTGTAATAATAGTACTTGGCCATATATGCCATAGTTAATGACTACAATATTGTCAGTTAGTCACATAAGTTGTTATTAGAAGTTGTAAAAAAGTATTGGCCATAGAGGGTGTAGTTGGTGGCTGTTATAGCGTCAATTGACCATAGAGGCTATATTTGGAAGTTGTAATAGCGTCAGCTGGCCATAACGTTGTAGTTTAAAAATATAACGGTGTCTGTTGGTCACAAAAGATGTAGTTGGTGAATGTACCACTTCTTTAATGGAGAACAAGGTTACAATTTTACACAAACACTTATCTTTATACAACATAAATAAGAATACCGGTGTTAAGAACAATCCTCATAATCTAGCTATGACGGTCGTAAGCATCATCCTTTGGTGGAAGGAGGTTGGCCACTGTATGTGGTGACTGTTGGCGGTAGTCAATTGTAGCTGACAACTATAGAGACTGAAATTTATCATCAGGTCTTTAATACGAGTGTTATACGTTATAGTTGTATTTGAGAAACAATGTTTGCTAATAGGGATCGTTGATAGCAGATGGTCAGTGATGACAATCTGTGACGGTTGGTGGAGATCAATCATGATCATTGGTTATAGAGGTCATAAGTTGTCACCCCGCAAAACAAGTGTTTATAGCATCTATGGGAGGGGTATTTTAATCTTCTGGTGAATACCTTCCCTAGCCTCATTATCTTACGTCCCACATCGGGCCTCCTTATATTAATTTTTTTTAATGATGTTAGTGCCATAATAACCTTAAAATTTAACGATCTTGGGTTCAATGAATTCCTCTCATCGAGACGTTTGATTCAAATATATATATATATATATATGGAGTTCATTTGACTATTCGATTTATGATCCAAAGCCTTTAAATGTGCTCTAAGGGCTTGATTTAAGTCTGATTGGACTCAGATAGAACCAAATTTAGTAGCATTGGAATCATCTTGTCGAGACGATCTTTGACCAATAATTTAAACTTTCTTTCAACATGCAACAAAAAAAAGGACAAATGACATTCTCAATGTTAAAAGGCCAAATTTTTTGAATTTATTTCACTTATCAAAATTATGTATGTATGTATATACCTCTTATAGACAATGTCCTAAACACTGTTCTAAGCTCAATTACTAACTGAAAGTCGAAACTGAATTGACTGGACAATCTTAATCCGCATCCCAAGAAAGGAAGAAAAAAGATCCCATTTATTTGTGTTAATTACCTAAACTTGAGCTCCTTCAAGATTTAATTGGCTTGACTTGTTATTGTGCCGATGAGCTTCAAAGTACTACATGTGATTGTTCTACAAACTAAATAGATGTTATTAGAAAATTTAGCCTGCTTAAAAAACATTTATCTATGTATATTCATCAAAACAAAAGTATTATATGTATACGACTATTGAGAGATGCAGGCAAGCACATCTATTCCTATGCTCACACGGGTAACAAACGCAAACCTACTTGGAAATATGTTGTGAGTAGTTGTAAGTTATTTTCCAGTAGTTGTAAGCTATTTTTTTAACCATATTTCCCACTTTTAGTACCATCCACATCTCTCTCTCTCTCTCTCTCTCTCTTTTGCTTGTGTGATATATATATATATATATATATATATATATATATATATATATATAGATAGATATAATAAAAGTTGAGTCTTTATGACACAACAACAACAATAACAACAAAGCCTTAATCCCACTAAGTGAGGTCAACTACATGAATCATTTGTCTCCATTGTGTCCAATTTAGTGTCAAATTTTCATTTAATTCTAATTGATTAAGATCATTTTTCATACAAGAAGCCCAAGTCTTCCTAGAGGTAGTGTTAGAAACTCTTTAAATTTTTCAAATATATTTTGATCGAATCAAAATCTATTAGGAATACACCACGAGAATCTTTCAATCCCGTTCATATTTATAAAAATCTGAATCGATACAATAGCGGAAGCGTACCTAAATCATTTTGATCGATTGCAAGCAACGATCTTCCAATCTGCAGACTTTCCGGAGTTTTCCTTAGTCTCTCACATTGATGGGGTACAAGAGATTTCACACCATGTAGACCGGGGACCATTACCTCTTTATTTAATGTAACCAAAGGGTGGTTACAAATTTTGCTTAATTCCAATTTTGCCCCTCATCAAATTAGAATTTGCCCTTATGGTATCCACACATATAATTTCATGACAAATGTGTCTTAAGTCATAAATTTTATTCTTAATTGAACTCACAATAATTTTGACTTATTAAATGATGACCCAACACATTTATTAATTACATTATAGTCTCATAATTGATCCAACAATCTCCCACTGGACTATACATGTATAAGATAAATGTGTCAACCTTAGTGCGCGCAAAATTTGTTGTCATCATTGTAAAGGCACATTACAATCTCGTCCTTTAATCATATCATTACAGGATCAAAGCAGTCTTCGTTGTATTTTTCACAACTAAATTTATCAATGGTCATATATATTAATATAATCAAATGACATAGATCAATCATGAACGTGTGGAATGAAAATTACATGCAAAGTGGTATGTTCATGTCAATTTTCAACTGGTCCTACTTTACTTAAGTGAGATCAAACTTTAACTATACAGAACGTACTAAACTGAATAAAATACCTTATTTCTGATCAGAAAATATCCAAATATGTTTTGTATACAAACTAAAACATAGAGCTAAAAAAACACAAGTTAACAAACTCCCTCTGAATCTAAATTTCCTCAAGCTTTATAACACCCATATGAGCAATATACTCATGAAAGACCCTGGGTATCAGACCCTTTGTAAGAGGGTCTGCAATCATGGAGTTTGTTCCAATATGCTCTATGTGAATCTGGCCACTCTGTATTCTTTCCTTCACACCAAGAAATTTGATGTCAATATGCTTTGACTTGGATGAACTTCTGTTATTATTGGAATACAATACATCTGATTTATTGTCACAAAATAACTTTAGTGGTCTTTCAATTCCTTCCATAATGCGCAGCCCAGTGACAAAATTTCTCAGTCATATGCCATGGTTGGATGCCTCATAACATGCTACATACTCGTCGCTGCCATAGTGGATGAAGCTATTAGTGTTTGTTTTCGCACTTCTCCGGGATATAGCTCCACCACTTAACAAAAATATGTAGCTCGATGTGGATCTTCTCATTGTCTTGGCATCCAACAAAATCGGAGTCAGAATACCCAATGATCTCCAAATGATCTGATCTCCTATATGTAAGCATGTAATCTTTTGTTCTCCTTAAGTATCTCATAACTCTTTTGCCTGCTTTCCAATGATTCATTCCTGGGTTGCTTAAGTATCTACCTAAAACTCCAACAATGTACGCAATATCTGGCCGCGTACAAACTTGAACATACATAAGACTCCCTACTGCCGAAGCATGGGGAATCGTTTGCACTTCCCGAATCTCAAGGTTTCCTTTGGGCACCGATCGAGACCGAACTTGTCTCCTTTAGCGACGAGGGTGTCAATTGGTTTACAATTCTGCATGCCAAATCTTTTAAGCACTGTATCAATATAGTCTCTTTGTGATAATCCAAGAATACACTGAGAACGATCTCGGTGAATCTGAATTCCTAAGACAAATGAGGCATCACCAAGATCTTTCATCTCAAAATTAATTGATAGAAATCTCTTAGTTTCCTGCAACATGCCTATATCATTTGTCGCAAGCAGTATGTCATCCACATACAAAATTAGAAAACAATGTTTTCTCCCACTGAATTTATGATATACAGAATCATCAACTGCATTCATTTCAAAACCAAATGATAGAATCACTTGATGAAAGTTGTGATACCATTGACGGGAAGCTTGTTTGAGCCCATAAATAGATTTTGTCAGCTTGCAAACCATATTCTTTGGGTCTCCCGACACAAAGTTCTCTCGTCGCATCATATAGATCGTTTCATCAATGTCTCCATCGAGAAAAGCGGTCTTAACATCCATTCGATGTAGCTCCATATCATAATGAGCAACTAGTGTCATGATTATTCTAAAAGAGTCCTTTGTTGAAACCGGAGAAAATGTCTCTTTATAGTCAATCCCTTCCTTTTGAGTATAGCCTTTAGCTACAAGACGAGCTTTATGTCTTTCCACATTACCCTTTGAATCCCTTTTGGTTTTAAAAATCTATTTGCAACCAATGGGTTTCTTTCGTTCTGGTAATGGGACAAGTTCCCAAACTTTATTGTCTTGCATAGATTTATACTCCTCATTCATTGCTTTAATCCATTTTTCTGAATTAAAACTTAGTATAGCTTGATGAAAGTTGATAGGATCATCTTCCATCATACTAATATCTTCCTCATGTTCCTAAAGAAATACAATATAATCATCTGAAATAGCATTTCTTCTTTCCCTAGTGGATGTCGCAAAAGCACTTGCTCTTGAATTTGTTCTTGAGGTTGTTGAATTTGTTCCTCAAGGGGTTGATTAACAATGTCTCGTTCTCGATTTGCAACTCGATCAATGTCGGAGTAAAATCCCGATCATTATCAAAAGCAATTATAGAATAGAACCAATTCCTCTTCAACAAGAGTAGTATGGTGCGATTCCTCCTCAAAGACAAAGTCTCTAACTCCGATTTCTCCCCCAAATTCAATATCCTCAAAGAACACTCGTAGCTTCCCGTCTCAAAAATATCTTTAATTTGGGATCATAAAACTCGAAACCCCTAGATCGCTCCGAATAACCAACAAAATAGTCGCTCACGGTTTTAGGGTCTAACTTTTTCTCAAGTGGCTTGTAAGGCCATGCCTCAGCTGGGCAACCCCAAACATGAAAATTCTTTAAACTGGGTTTTCGCCCTGTCCAAAGCTCATAAGGTGTTTTTGCAGCTGCTTTAGTTAGTACTCTATTTAAAATGTAGGCTACTATCTTAAGTCCTTCTCCCCAGAGTGATTCTGGTAAGGTGGAATGACTAATTATACTTCTTATCATGTCTTTAAGAGTGCGGTTTCGTCTTTCAGCTACACCATTCATGCTAGGTGAATCTGGCATTGTGTATTGAGGGACAACTCCACACTCCTCTAGGAATTTAGCAAATGGTCCCGGTCGTTGTTCACCTGAACCGTCATATTTGCCGTAGTATTCATCACCACGATCAGATTTGACTTTCTTTAATCTTTTGCTTAGTTCGTTTTCAACTTCAGCCTTATAAGATTTGAACACGACCAATACTTGGGACTTTTTATTAATAAGAAATAAATATGCATATCTTGAATAATCATCTATGAATGATACAAAATATTGTCGACTCATTCCAAGAAGTCGTAGAAAATGGTCCACAAACATCCGTATGTATCAATTCTAAGATTTCAGAACTCTATATGCACCTAATTTATTTCTTTTGTCCGTTTTCCCTTAATGCATCCAATACGTACATTAAAGTCCGTAAAATCAATGGAACTTAGAATTCCATCTGACACAAGTCTTTCAACTCTATTTCTAGAGATGTGACCTAAACGCTTGTGTCATAATGCTCCCGAATTTTCATTATTAATTTTACGCTTAGTACCTCGTGATTCCACATTCAGAGTTTCATTATAAGAAGCAACAGTATCAAGCAAATAAAGATTGTCATACTTTATAAGGGAACCAGTTCCAATAATATTGGAATTAATAGATAAACTGAAACATCTGTTTTAAAATGAACAACAATAACCCAATTTGTCCAAACAACAAACAGAAACTAAATTCGTCTAAATGACGCGTACAACAAAAGTATCTATCAAATCCAAATAGTAATCCAAGTACATAATAACAATCTAAAATGTCAAATCGCTTCCACTTCTACCGATTTTCCATCTCCCACATAAATGCATCTTTCAAGCATCATTTGGTTTTCGGTAGCTCGAGCAACCCCGCATTGAAACACTTATGTTAAGTAGTAGCACTCGCAGTCTAACCACCAAGTGTTTCTAGGTACGAAGCCAAATTTACCTCGTAACGTACCAAAGTTAGAAATGTACCTTACTTTATACGCCAAGCGTGATATTTTGCACTTTCCTTCTTCTGATGTCCTTCTTTATTGCAAAAGAAAAAACTGATATTTTCAGGATTTTGAACTTTATTTTGTTTCTTTTGAGAAGAACCCTTATTCTTAGCAAATTTCATTTTTTCTTTTTAGTGCCTCTTTCTTTGAGGTGTCGACTAAATGAGCACTATCGCCTTTCCTTGCTTCAACATTTCTTCCTCTTACACACAATGAGAAATAAGCTCATTAAGAGTTCATTTCTCCCTTTGCATATTATAGCTGACCAGAAATTGGCCAAATTGTGGAGGAAGCTAAATAAGAACTAAATCCACGAGTAAATCATCCGTCAACTCGAGCTTTAGCTTCTTTAATTTTGAAACAATGTTCGACATCTCAACGATGTACTCCCTTATACTTTCCTTGCCTTTGAACCTCATTGAAATCGCTTCTTTAAAAGAATACCGCTTCAGCCTTTATCGCTTTTACAAAGTGTTTCTCTATTTCAGACAGGAAACTCGCAACGATTAGTGATCTCACTAGACACCGCACCTCTAAAGGCCTCAGGTATGCCGCACTTTATGATCATAAGACTCAAGCGATTAGAACGGTCACACTTCTCAAAGATTCTCCTTTCCTCAGAGGAACTAGCATCTGTAAGAGGAGCGGGTTTATCCATTCTTAACGCTAGATTTAGATCCATGCAGCCAAGAACAATGTGAATGTTCTCTTTCCAATCCTTAAAGCTATCACCCTTAAGGATTGGAACCGAATTAAGATTAGCAGATACATTAACAACAACTGAAAAAAAAAATGAACAAAAGATTACATAAATAAAATGTTTTAAATTCAATTAATGGTAAATCCCATCTCAAGACACCTAATGCAACATTAATATCAAGTCTTTGGACAGTAATATTAACTCGCAATAGTAATCTTGTCAGAATGATCAAACATTAACAATAACGTATATCGAGTAATAAATCTATCTTTGGATCGATTTATTACTCATATATAATTCCTTATAATTGTTACATGCTTATCATCACAAGTGTGTATGCAGTTCGGCCAAGTATTAAATTTTCCTTTGGGCCAATTAATACACGCATGAACCCACATACACACAACATCCAACAATTTTGTAACGAACTATCTACACAAGAGAGAGCTACTTTAGCAACATCATGTTTCAATAAGCTTCATTAAAAATCGATAGTACAATTTACAAAGCACCATTTATTCGAATTTAATTGAAACTTTAATTTAATTTTATAAAATATTATATTTATAAATAATGAGCTAATTTATAAGCCATAAAGCTCATGATTTACAAAATAAAATTATTGATTTTATAAAATTAATCAATCCAAAAATTGAGTTAATTAATTCACTCATTTTATTTTCTAACTTATAAAAGGAAATAAATTAAATACATTTTATTTCCTAACATATAAAGGAAATAAATTAAATACATTTTATTTCCTAACATAGAAGTAAATTAATTAAATAACTCATTTTAATTTCGAAATTAAAATGAGTAATTTAATTAATTTAATTTATATATTTATATATACATAAATATATATATATATATATATATATATATATATATATATATATATATATATATATATATAATTTTGTGTCGTCGCCGCAAAACTTTATCGACGACGATCGCGAGAGGAAAAAGAGTAACATAATAGAAAAAAATGAATATAAACAACCTGGCTCTGATACCAATTGTTAGAAACTCTTTAAATTTTTCAAATAGATTTTGATCGAATCAAAATCTATTAGGAATACATCACGAGAATCTTTCAATCATGTTCATATTTATAAAAAATCTGAATCGATACAATAGCGGAAGCGTACCTGAATCCATTTGATAAATTGCAAGCAACGATCTTCCAATTCGCGAACTTTCCGAGTTTTCCTTAGTCTCTCTAGTTGATGGAGTACAAGAGATTTCGCACTCCGCGGACCGGACTATTACCTCTTTATTTAACGTAACCAAAGGGCGGTTACAAATTTTACTTAATTCCAATTCCGCCCTCATCAAATCGGAATTTGCCTCTATAGTATCCACACTTATAATTTCATGACAAATGTGTCTTAAGTCATAAATTTTATTCTTAATTAGACCACAATAATTTTGACTTATTAAATGATGACCCAACACATTTTTTAATTACATTATAGTCCCATAATTGATCCAACAGGTAGGTCTACCTCTGCCTTTCTTAACATAAGTTGAATCAACAATTACTCTCCTAATCGGATCATCAGATAGTAGATATTTAATGTAACCAAACCATCTAAGGCGACTCTCTCTAATTTTGTCCGTCACTGGAGCTAACCAACCCTATCACGGATATATTTATTGTGCATTTTGTCTCTAAGTGAAAAGTCACTCATCCACCTAATCATTCTCATCTCGGCAACACATAACTTTGCATTATGCTTCTCCTTTAAAGGCCAACATTCAATACTATAGAGCGTTGCAGGACTCACTACCCTCTTATAAAATTTCCTTTCGGTCTATGTGGTACTTTCCTATCACACAATAGGCCCTAAGCATTTCTCCATTTCAACCAACAGATTTGAATTCAACTATTAACATCCCTATTAATATCACCATCATTTTGAATAATAGATCCGATATATCTAATTTGTTCATATCTATTTTTATCTTATTAAATGAGATTATGTGAACAAATTATCCCAATATATCTTATATCTTATAGTGTGACAGAGAAATTAATCTTTAAATAGGAATGCAGGGGCTCACTTCACCTATCTGGGTGATCCGTATTAATGAGCCAAATTAAAAAAGGGCCCCCGTTTAACATTGAAGGCGACGAGCCATTATTCCATACGGAGAACGTACGCATCCACACTCATCTCTCACTAATACCCATCCAATACCCTCCAATACCCATCCAATACCCTCCAATACCCATCAATACTCACCTAACATCCAATACCCAATATCCAATACACATCCATACCCATCCATACCCTCCAGTACTCCTCCAGTACCCAAAAAATCCGCACCCAGCCCCTAGGTACGTGCTCCGCATGGAATAATTTATCGAAGGCGATAGCCATAGACCTACTCCGTGACCAAGCTTCGAAAAAGATGGCTACACTAGAGAAGTTCCTTGTTGAAGATGATACCTGCTCGAATTAGAAATCTGGTATAGAAAATGAACATGTAGTCAAGAAGCTTTAAATTATATCCAGTCCCAAAAATTTATATTTTATATTTTTTTAATGATTTACATACATGCCACTAAATTATTATATAGGATGCATGCTAGAAAATTTCCGGTCGGTAGAGTAATTAATTATCGTCTCAGCGTTATACGAGAATTCAACACACACAGATGAAAAAGAAATAAACGGTGGCGACTCCAGAAGTTTTTACGTGGAAAACCTATAAAGGGAAAAACCTGGGGCCTGACCCAGCTGCGAAAATCCGCTATTCATTGATGATTACAAATCTCTTGTCCCGCAGACGGGAAATGGTAATTATATTCTTCAAATCATAGTGTCGATTAACAACGTCTAGTTGGTGGTGATTGACGATGGTGGTTAGCGGTGGTCGAAGACGGAGATCGGCGGTGGTCAACGACGGAGATCGGCGGTGGTCGATGGCGGAGATCGGGGGTGATGCTGAGCTGCATCTTCTTCTCAAAGCTTCAAGCTATCTCTGTAGGCTTCTCCCCCTTCATGTGAGGGGTGGAGGTCTATCTATAGAGTTTTCGGAGCAATTAATGCAATTATTTTGATCGGACGGTCTTCCCTTCATCAGATGGCATTTGAGGGGCATTTGATGGTTTTAACGATGTCGGAATTGAGTAATCTTGGGATCGTTGGATTCCTCTTGTCTAGACGCTCGATTTGAGTATAGGCTTGCTAGTGTCGACATTTGTTTGACCTTCTAAATGTGTTCAGAAATCTTCTAAGAATGGAATAATGACTTGATCTAAGCTTGATTTGACTCGGATTGGACTAATTTTTGTAACATTAGGTTCGTCTCATCCTGTCAGTCAGTTTGACTATAAGTTTACTGAAATCAAATCTCTAGATGACTTTTTATCGAGATTTGAATGTTTCTTAATACCACCTCATTCATGTATAAAAATTTTAAACTTCTTAAGAATTAAAATATAGATATTATATATGTTGTTATATTTGTGGTTTTTATTTAATGTTTTTATTTTATTTGATTTGTTTATTCTTCTTTATTTTGTTCTTTATATGCTTCAAGTCTTCTCTATAAAAAGATTTAGAGTTGATGATGAGAAATGTTGAGTCGTTACCTAATCTGTTTTTATTTGTTTCTATTCGATGCTAGTAGATATTCCCTTCTAGGCGAATCGACCTGACGTCAAACGATTTTAATCTTTGTGCTTAATTATTATTATGTGATTGCTACATTTCTACATTATTTTCGGATAATAATTAGTATCAGAACTTCAACTTATGATCGGCGCTTGCGTCAGGCATCATTCGCGTGGCTCTGCGTGGAAAAAAAAAGAAAATTTCTTCAAAATCAGAAAAGCTACTTCTGTTGCGTAAAAGTTTTTAGTAATTTACTGCTGCGTGGATTAGAGGAAGCCTAAAAGTATTCTGGTAAAGAATTTCGGAAATCAATAGCAGGCAAACAAAGCTTCACGTGGAACAAGTAATTTATCCGCAGTGAAGTTATGCTTGAATAAGGAAACAGTAGTTTTGGGAAAGTAAAATTTTGAAAACAATTTTGAATAAAAAATGAAAATTTCAGAAAAAAAAAGATTTTTTTTTTTTTTTTTTTGAGATTTTCTGCTAAAAGAATTTTCCAACTGTGATAGAAATAATTGACAACAAAAAGTCAAATTTTTCAATATCTATTATGGTAGTAGAAAAGTCGAAGTCTGAGATGGTTATGCATCCTGTTAAAATCAACATGACGATATTTGATGGCAAAGAGAACTTTGGTATGTGGCGATGCAAGATGTTGGATGTGTTGCGTTCTCTGAATCTAAAAGAAGTCCTGGATAAGAAAAATATCCCGAAGAGATGATATAGAGAGATTGGTTAAAGATTAACAGGAGTGCTTGTGGTTTGATCTGAAATTATTGACTTAGAAAATCAAATACGGGGTGATGATGAAGACTTCTGCAGAGAAATTATAGAGGAAGTTGTAGAACAAATATCTCACAAAGAACAAGAAGAAATGTCTTCATATAATGCGTCGACTCTACCGATTAAATATGAGATTGAGGGTTACAATTGAAGAGCACTTGAATGTCTTCACGAAGCTTTTAGTAGATATGTTAAATCTGGATGAGGAGGATGGAGATGAAGATAAGACACTTCTTTTGTTGAACTCATTCCCAGATGAGTATAAAAACTTCATTATGACACTCATTCATGTGAATGAGGTCTTAAATTATGGCGAAGTGACTACGACACCGTTGAATCATGGGTTTTGTTGAGGGGACATGGAGTCTGCAAAGATGAAATGAACTGAGACAAAGGAACGTAGCATCGACGACTAGGTTTGTCAAAAAAGCTCGTTGTTCGCGAACAGTTCGTGTTCGGTTCGCCAAAAAGTTCGTGTTTGATTCATTCGATAAGCAAACGAGATGAAAACGAACAACTTTTTTCATTCGGTTTGTTAAACAAACCAAACACGAACAGTGATGTGTTCGTTCTGTTGGATCAATTATGGGACTATAATGTAATTAATAAATGTGTTGGGTCATCATTTAATAAGTCAAAATTATTGTGATCTAAGTAAGTATAAAATTTATGACTTTAGACACGTTTATCATGAAATTATAAGTGTGGATACTATACGGCTAATTCCAATTTGATGAGGGGCGAATCGGAATTAAGCAAATTTTAGTAACCACCTTTGGTTACATTAAATAAGTGGAGTAATGGTCCTCTGGTCTGCAGAGAAAGAAATAGAAAATTATTCTCTTGTTCCCCATCAACGAGAGAGACTAAGGAAAACTCCAGAAAGTCTGCAGATTGGAAGATCATTGCTTGCAATCGATCAAATGGATTCAGGTACACTTCCGCTATTGTATCGATTCAGTTTTTTCTCATTAATATGAACATGAATTAAAGATCGTGGTGTATTCCTAATATATTTTGATTCGATCAAAATCTATTTGAAAATTTTAGAAAAGAATTCCAACAATTGGTATCAGAGCCTTCCATTCATGTTCAAATTTTTGAGATTTCGCTTCTCTTTTTCCCGCTGCAATCGTCGTCAGTAAAGTTTTGCGGCGACGACACAAAATTGAAGAACGGGGAATTTTGGCGTCGTGGCTGAAGGATTTTCCTCTCCTCCTTAATTTTGTCTCTTTCGTCCGTCTTTACCCGCGAAGGAATCGTCCGCAAAAGACTGCGGCGGCGGGGTACGGCGACAGGAATGCCGCAGCGGGACTGCGACGTCGGTGGGTGCGGTGGTGCTTCCTCCGACGGCGGCAGAATCCTGCGCAGCGAAATGCTGCGACGAAAGGGAAGACGCTAGAGGCGGCGCCAGAGGGAGGTGGCGCCGGACTGTGGCGACGCCGGACGGCGACGCCTGGCAGCGCCGGGAGAAGCCGCAGTTCGCGAACTCGCGAACTGCTCGCGACAGTTCGTGATTCGCGAACGGTTCGCGGACCCGGTCCATGGACCCGGTTCGCGGAAAATTAATTTTTTAATTACTTATTAATTAATTAAATTAATTAAATTGCTTATTTTAATTTGGACAATAAAATGAGTTATTTAATTTAATGAGTAAATTAAATAAAATGAGTTAATTAATTCACTTATTTTAATATGAGTAAATTAATTAACTTAATTTTTTGGGGTTGATTAATTTTATAAAATCAATAATTTTGTTTTGTAAATCATGGGCTTTATGGCTTATAAATTAGCCCATTATTTATATATATAAGATTTTGTAAAATTAAATTAAAGTTTAAATTAAATTCGAAAAAAAAATGATATTTTATAATTGTCCATCATTTTTAATGAACTTATTGAAACATGATGTTGCCAAAGTAACCTCTCTTGTGTAGATAGTTCGTGACGAATGTTGGATGTTGTGTGTATGTGAGTTCATGCGTGTATTAATTAACCCAAAGGAAAATTAATACTCGACCGAACCGCATACACACTTGCAAGGTGAAGTACGTAAGCAATTATAAGGAATAATATACGAGTAATAAATCGATCCAAAGATAGATTTATTACTCGATATACGTTATTGTTAATGCTCGATCATTACAACAAGATTACTATTAAGCAATTAATATTACTCGTCCAAAGACTGATATTAATGTTGCGTTAGTGTCTTCG
The DNA here is from genome assembly GCA_022702705.1 of Papilionanthe hookeriana x Papilionanthe teres. NCBI lineage: Eukaryota > Viridiplantae > Streptophyta > Magnoliopsida > Asparagales > Orchidaceae > Papilionanthe > Papilionanthe hookeriana x Papilionanthe teres. The sequence goes on along the minus strand of CM040423.1, from coordinate 146,123,587 downwards.
AGATGAGATTTACCATTAATTGAATTTAAAATATTTTATTAATGTAATCTTTTGTTCAATTTTCAATTGTTGCTAATGTAACTGCTAATCTCAATTCGGTTCCAATCCTTAAGGGTGGTAGCTTTAAGGATTGGAAAGATAACATTCTCATTGTTCTTGGCTGCATGGATCTAGATCTAGCTTTAAGAATGGATAAACCCGCTCCTCTTACGGATGCTAGTTCCTCCGAGGAAAGGAGAATCTATGAGAAGTGGGACCGTTCTAATCGCTTGAGTCTTATGATCATAAAGCGAGGCATACCTGAGGCCTTTAGAGGTGCGGTATCTAGTGAGATCAACGATGCTGCAAGTTTCCTTGCTGAAATAGAGAAACGCTTTGCAAAAAGCGATAAGGCTGAAACTGGTATTCTTTTAAAGAAACTGATTTCAATGAGATTCTGAGGCAAGGAAAGTATAAGGGAGTACATTGTTGAGATGTCTAACTTTGCTTCAAAGTTAAAGAAGCAAACGCTCGAGTTGACGGATGATTTACTCGTGCATTTAGTTCTTATTTCTCTTCCTCCACAGTTTGGCCAATTTTTGGTCAGTTATAATATGCAAAGGGAGAAATGGACTCTTAATGAGCTTATTTCTCATCATGTGTAAGAAGGAAGAAAGGTTGAAGCAAGGAAAGACTGATAGTGCTCATTTAGTGAACACCTCTAAAAAAAGGGGCACTAAAAGAAAGAATGAAGCTACAAATAATAAGGGTCCTTCTCAAAAGAAACAAAATAAAGTTCAAAATCCTGAAAGTATCAGTTGTTTCCTTTGCAATAAAGAAGGACATCAGAAGAAGGAATGTGCAAAATATCATGTTTGGCGTATAAAGAAAGGTACATTTCTAACTTTGGTCCGTTACGAGGTAAATTTGGCTTCGGTACCTAGAAACACTCGGTGGTTGAGACTGCGGTGCTACTTCTAACATAAGTGTTTCAATGCGTGGTTGCTCGAGCTGCCGAAAACCAAATGATGCTTGAAAGATGCATTTATGTAGGAGATGGAAAATCGATGGAAGTGGAAGCGATCGGGCATTTTAGATTGTTATTATGTACCGGTTACTATTTGGATTTGATAGATACTTTTGTTGTACCGTCATTTAGACGGAATTTGATTTCGTTCGTTGTTCGAACAAATCGGTTATTGTTGTTCATTTCAAAACGGATGTTTCAGCTTTATCTATTAATTCAAATATTATTGAAACTGGTTCCTTATGGAGTATGACAATCTTTATTTGCTTCGATATCGTTGCTTCTTATAATGAAACTGCGAATGTGGAATCACGAGGTACTAAGCGTAAAATTAATAATGAAAATTCGTGAGCATTATGGCACAAGTGTTTAGGTCACATCTTTAGAAATAGAGTTGAAAGACTTGTGTCGATGGAATTCTAAGTTCCATCGATTTTACGGACTTTAATGTCTGTATTGAATGCATTAAGGGAAAACAGACCAAAAGAAAGAAATTAGGTGCATATAGAGCTACAGAAGTCTTAGAATTGATACATACGGATATTTGTGGACCATTTTCTACAGTTTCTTGGAATGGTCAACAATATTTTGTATCGTTCATAGATGATTATTCAAGATATGTGTACTATTTCTTATTAAATAAAAGTCCCAAGTATTGGACGTGTTTAAATCTTATAAGGCTGAAGTTGAAAACCAACTAAGCAAAAGAATAAAGAAAGTCAAATCTGATCATGGTGGTGAATACTACGACAGATATGACGGTTCAGGTGAACAACGTCCGGGACCATTTGCTAAATTCCTAGAGGAATGTAGAATTGTCCCTCAATACACAATGCCGAGTTCACCTCAGCATGAATGGTGTAGCTGAAAGACGAAACCACACTCTTAAAGACATGGTAAGAAGTATGATCAGTCATTCTACCTTACCAGAATCACTCTGGGGAGAAGCACTCAAGACAGCAGCCTACATTCTAAATAGAGTACCAACTAAAGCAGCTGTAAATACACCTTATGAGCTTTGGACAGGGCGAAAACCCAGTTTAAAGCATTTTCATGTTTGGGGTTGCCCAGCTGAGGCAAGGCCTTACAAGCCACTTGAGAAAAAGTTAGACCCTAAAACAGTGAGCAGCTATTTTGTTGGTTATTCGAAGCGATCTAGGGATTTCAAGTTTTATGATCCCAAATTAAAGATAATTTTTGAGACGAGAATTGTAGTGTTCTTTAAGGATATTGAATTTGGGGGGAGAAATCAGGTTAGAGACTTTGTCTTTGAGGAGGAATCAGACCATACTACTCTTGTTGAAGAGGAATTGGTTCCTATTCCTATAATTGCTTTTGATAATGATCAGAATTTTACTCCTGACATTGATCAAGTTGCAAATCAAGAACAAGACATTGTTAATCAACCCCTTGAGGAACAAATTCAACAACCTCAAGAACAAGTTCAAGAGCAAGTGCTTTTGCGACGATCCACTAGGGAAAGAAGAAATGCTATTTCAGATGATTATATTGTATTTCTTCAGGAACATGAGGAAAATATTAGTATGATGGAAGATGATCCTATCAGAAAAATGGATTAAAGCAATGAATGAAGAGTATAAGTCTATACAAGATAATAAAGTTTGGGAACTTGTCCCATTACCAGAAGGAAAGAAACCCATTGGTTGCAAATGGATTTTTAAAACCAAAAGGGATTCAAAGGGTAATGTGGAAAGACATAAAGCTCGCCCTGTAGCTAAAGGCTATACTCAAAAGGAAGGGATTGACTATAAAGAGACCTTTTCTCCGGTTTCAACAAAGGACTCTTTTAGAATAATCATGGCACTTGTTGCTCATTATGATATGGAGCTACATCAAATGGATGTTAAGACCGCATTTCTCAATGGAGACATTGATGAAACGATCTATATGGTGCAACCAGAAAACTTTGTGTCAGGAGACCCAAAGAATATGGTTTGCAAACTGACAAAATCTATTTATGGGCTCAAACAAGCTTCCCATCAATGGTATCACAAATTTCATCAATTGATTCTATCATTTGGTTTTGAAATGAATGCAGTTGATGATTGTGTGTATCATAAATTCAGTGGGAGAAAGCATTGTTTACTGATTTTGTGTGGATGCCATATTGCTTGCCACAAATGATATAGGCATGTTGCAGGAAACCAAGAGATTTCTATCAATTAATTTTGAGATGAAAGATCTTGGTGATGCCTCATTTGTCTTAGGAATTCAGATTCACCGAGATCGTTCTCATTGTATTCTCGGATTATCACAAAGAGGCTATATTGATACAGTGCTTAAAAGATTTGGCATGCAGAATTGTAAACCAATCGACACCCTCGTCGCTAAAGGAGACAAGTTCGGTCTCGATCGATGCCTAAAAGGAAACCTTGAGATTCGGGAAATGCAAAAGATTTCCTATGCTTCAAGCATTAGAGAGTCTTATGTATGTTCAAGTTTGTACGCGGCTGATATTGCGTACATTGTTGGAGTTTTAGCGGATACTTAAGCAACCCGAGAATGGATCATTGGAAAGCGACCAAAAGAGTTATGAGGTACTTAAGGAGAACAAAAGATTACATGCTAACATATAGGAGATCGGATCATTTGGAGATCATCGGGTATTCCGACTCCGATTTTGCTGGATGCTAAGACAGCAGAAGATCCACATCAGGCTACATATTTTTGTTAAGTGGTGGAGCTATATCCTGGAGGAGTGCAAAACAAACACTAATAGCTTCATCCACCATGGCAGCAAAATATATAGCATGTTTTGAGGCATCCAACCATGGCATATGGCTCAGAAATTTTGTCACTGGGCTGCGCATTATGGAAGGAATTGAAAGACCACTAAAGTTATTTTATGACAATAAATCAGCTGTATTGTATTCCAATAACAACAGGAGTTCATCCAAGTCAAAGCATATTGACATCAAATTTCTTGTTGTGAAGGAAAGAATACATAGTGACTAGATTCACATAGAGCATATTGGAACGAACTCCATGATTGCGGACCCTTACAAAGGGTCTGATACCCAGGGTCTTTCATGAGCATACTGCTCATATGGGTGTTATAAAGCTTGAGGAAATCTAGATTCAGTGGGAGTTTGTTAACTTGTGTTTTTTTAGCTCTATGTTTTATTTTGTATACAAAACATATTTGAATATTTTCTGATAAAAAATGAGGCATTTTTTTCAGTTCAGTACACTCTATACAGTTAAAGTATGATCTCACTTAAGTAAAGTAGGACCAGTTGAAAATTGACATGAACAGACCACCTTGCATGTAATTTTCATTCCACACATTCATGATTGATGTCTGTCATTTGATTATATTAATATATGTGACCATTGATGGGTTTAGTTGTGATAAATACAACGAAGACTCGCTTTCGATCCCGTATCGATATGATTAATGGACGAGATTGTAATGTGCCTTTACAATGATGACAACAAATTTTACGCGCACTAAGGTTGACACATTTATCTTATACATATATAGTCCAGATGGGAGATTGTTGGATCAATTATGGGACTATAATGTAATTAATAAATGTGTTGGGTCATCATTTAATAAGTCAAAATTATTGTGGTCTAATTAAGTATAAAATTTATGACTTTAGACACATTCGTCATGAAATTATAAGTGTGGATACCATAAGGGCTAATTCCAATTTGATGAGGGGCGTAATCGGAATTAAGCAAATTTTGTAACCACTCTTCGGTTACATTAAATAAGAGGGTAATGGTTCCCGGTCTGCAGAGAAAGAAATAGAAAATTATTCTCTTGTTCCCCATCAACGAGAGAGACTAAGGAAAACTCCGGAAAGTCTGCTGATTGAAAGATCATTGCTTCAATCGATCAAATGGATTCAGGTACGCTTCCGCTATTGTATCGATTCAGTTTTTTCTCATTAATATGAACATGAATTAAAGATCGTGGTGTATTCCTAATATATTTTGATTCGATCAAAATCTATTTGAAAAATTTAGAAAAGATTTCCAACACGTTCGTGTTCGGTTCGTTATTGTTCGAAATATAAAATAATTGAAAAATAATTATATATAAAAAATTTATGATATTTTAAAAATAATTATATATTATAAAAATTATCGTATTTTAAATAATTAAACTTTTATAAATTATAATATATGATAATTATTAATAACAATAATAATATTAAACTATTAATTATATTAATATAAATATTATAGTATTATAATTAATATACTATATTATATATTAAAATAAAATCCTAATCAAAACTTTAAACACCTTATTCGGTTTGCTTCATTTTGAGGAAGTATGGGTTACCTGATGTGTACGGAATATAGATCAATTTGCTTCATTTTGAGGAAGTATCCTATCAAAGCTAGGCCGTCAAAAAAGCTCGTTGTTCGCGAACAGTTCGTGTTCGGTTCGTCAGGAAGTTCGTGTTCGTTCGATAAGCAAACGAACCAAACACTAACAGTGATGTGTTGGAACATTTTGAACACGAACACTAGCTCTGTTCGTTCGTGTTCGGTTCATTTACACCCCTATCGACGACACTTCTCAAATACGAGGCAAGTATTGCGGGTGTAGTCTTAGGAAGAATTAGTGTATTTTCTATTTAAAGACTGGTTATCGAAATGAAGTGTCCAAAATTGAAGGAGAAGGGAAGAGAAGTTACACTTGAGGCGAAAGTTGATTTCCTTGTGGAAAGATGTGAAGAGACGGATTCAGATTTATCGTTATCTGTAGTTCCTCACAGTTTGTTTACACACGATTCTTGTTGGATTTTGAACACAGGTGCTACCTATCACATATTTTCTCATCGAGGGTATTTTTATACGTACAGAGAGTTGGATAGCAGTGCAGTAACTATGGGTAACGATTAAGCTTGTCGTACTGTTGGTGTAGGTAATATATTTATCTGAATGCATGATGGTACTATGAGCGAGCAGACTTAAACATGTTCCAGATATCAGGAAGAATTTGTTGTTAGTTGGTGCTTTAGAGTCCAAGGGCTATAAGGTAGTTATGAGGCAGGAGTTTTTAGTATATATTATAGAGCAATGATTTTTATGAAGGGGTTGCACATCAAAGCCTTTACTATCTTTAGGGGAATACATTGACTGGAATGGTTGTCGTTGTTGATAACTCTTTTGATGCTACTATGTTGTGGCATATGTGACAAGCTCATGTCGGAGAAGCCTCGCTTCAGGCTTTGGTGAAGAAAGGATTGATCAAACAAGCGAACACTTGCAAACGTGGTTTTTTTTGAATATTGTGTATTTGGAAAGAAGACACGAGTATTCTTCCGAACTGCTATCCACAATACAAAGGGCTATTTTAGTGTATGTTCTCATATATGTTTAGGGCCCTGGCAAACACAAAGATCATTCAGCGAGCGAATATATGTTATCTATTTTATTGATGATTACTTTTGGTATGTTTGAGTATACACCGTGAAGCAAAAAAACAAATGATGGAGATTTTTATAACTTGCAAAAAGTGGATTGAAACTAAATTGATAAAAGGATCCAGTGTATGTCGACCTTTTTTTTTAATTTAGTTAATTTAAAGTAGTCTGGTATATATCTTTTTTAAAAATAATAATATTTTAATTTTAAAAAAATAAGACAATATACCATACATTCATTAGTTTAAATTAAACGAGCACAACACTGCAAGTAATGCACCTATCCTGAAAGATAGACATATCCCTTGAATAGTGGAACTCGATTAAATAAACTAAGAATCTACGATATCTGTTCAGTCTGCAAAACCATTATATTGGCCAATAAGTTTTCTTATTTAATATAAGAGATTAAATATGATTTATATTACATGGGTTCTAGAATTCCCTACAGAGGCAAGCCCCTATAGTTAATTATATCTTAAATGACGGGAGTCACTTAAGAAAACTCCCGATTAAGATCAGTGTTTTGCTTTCAAGAATTTCAAAGTTTAGGCTGTCAAGATTGGACATAGGAAAATCAAAAGGGAACTACTCAAAATAGGAACATTTTATTTTAGGAGTCCAAAGGAACAAAGAAGTAGGTGACATCATAGAATTTGAGGAGAACCTCAAATGACCTCCTAACTATCCTATTAGTTTGGCTTTAATTTTGAGAAGATTTTATTTGATGTTTCCTCTTGTCAGTTTTAATATTTAGAGCTTGTACTCGCACAATACCCGATCGTACAAATAGCCTAGGAAGATAAGAGGATTTACGTTGTACCGCGCGACAACCTCGAAATCCTAAAATTGTTAGGACTTGTATTGTACAACAGAGTTGTGCAGAAGCCTAAAAGACGGAGTGAGGATTTATGTCGCACAAAGCGAACTACCTTGAAGTCCTATGGATTTGTTATTTAAACTAAAAGAAATGTTTAGCTGAAGTAAATCATGTTTCGTTGTTGAGTGTCTTCCTTTCCTTGTCTCTGACAATGTGTTAGAATTATAACATGCATATATTTCAAATTATAGAGCAATTAAATGCAAAGCAGGAGAGAAATTGTTAACCGACGTGATGTTTGATGTCGTCTGTTGCATCCGCTTTAACTTGATTCTTACAATTATCGAAGGCCTTGACCACAATTTACCTCGCAAAAGCGCACCGAGAAATTTGTATGAGAATTAAGCGTTAAATGAATAAATACACAACACTTAATATTGTCATTGAACATGCGGTTCTTCAAGAAGAAAATTATTTGAAGGTAAATCAATCTTATGAGGTGGTGTGAAGTTTGAATATTTCGATACCCCAACAGATTTTGAATGGATCACAAATTGTGAATAAACGTGAAACATGATGTCATACAAGTAGAAAGAAAGAGCATTCATAACAAAAATAGAACACTCATTATTTGAAGGTAAATCAATCTTATGAGGTGGTGTGAAGTTTGAATATTTTGATACCCCAACAGATTTTGAATGGATCACAAATTGTGAATAAATGTGAAACATGATGTCATACAAGTAGAAAGAAAGAGCATTAATAACAAAAATAGAACACTCCTTTTGTCAGTGCCATCATTTTATTCTGTGAATCTTTAAATAAGCATAGCATTATAGCTCCTTCATTATCGCCTTCCAATTCAATATCTCATGTTGCTTTATCCCTCTTATATAATGAATTAGGAAAATTTACATTCCTACCAACCAATCTCTATGTATTTACTTATCCAAAATCCATATTATTTTGTTTCCTACATACATAACACTTCATTCATACATGAAAAACTATATTTTAAAAAAGATTGTGACTTCATACGTTTAGAATTGAATTCCAGAGGGAGAAGTTTGGTGGCAAACTTTTGGCATAAAGTTTCTCCAAATTAGCTAATTCAAGTATGCAAATATCGAAGTCCAAGTGTTGAATATGTAAATACATAAGGATTAAATGATATATATGTAAGAATTGAAATTTTGGTTTTAAATATGTAAATATATAAGAACTAAATGGTAGATATGCAGAAATCGAAGCTTAAGTGATAAATATATTACCGAATAGGAATTGATTGGTATGTATGAGGATACTCCTTGAAGATTAAGGCAAATGACATAGAAACAAAAAGTCAAAGTAGGACTTCCTTCTTATGTCATCATAATCATATAAATGTAAAACAATGAACGGACCACTCTATGCCCAAGACATGCATGCACCGAAAGCACATCGAGTATCACAAGATAAGCTTGGCCCTTCAATGAGGAGTAATTTCTCAAATTCAGATATTATTTAAGAGCAGCCCAAAAACAATTAAAGGTGAAACTCTCCTTCATGCCAACCAATTCTTATGGATTTATATATTTAATGCTTGAACTCTTACATGTATAACATCTAAATCTTTCATGAAATAAAAAAAAAAAATCCTTTCATCTTTTTGAAATGTGCAATACAGCTTCCATGCAAAGGTAAGGTGGCATGTATGTAAAAAAAAAAAAAAAGGTTCAGGTATTAGATTTGTAAATAAATAAAAATTGAGTGGTACGTAAGCAAGTCTTCCTACTAATTAATACAATACTTTTTTTTTGTCATGTTACTAGGAATTTAATTCTCTAAACAAGTTGCACAATGCATGCTACTTAGATCAAAAGGGCACTTTCTATGAATGCATCACTAGTAGTCTACGAAATAAAATTTTCATGACCTAAGAAATTTATTTGAGCCATTAAACAAAAGATCAATAATGCATAGTTATCAAACAAAACAGATCATTTCAATTTATAGTTGTAATTTACAAGTCAAAACATGAATCCACCTCATTTACATGTTAACATATGGGTTTATGTGCTATACGAGCTATATACTTATGAGCAACAGAAGTTCCAGTGAGAAGAACAATATTACATATTGTTAACTTGTTGACCCCGCTTTTGGTTGAGGTCTAGTCTCTCTTTAAAATAGCCTAGGGTTTAGTCATAGGACTCTCTTGGTGACTTTCTTAGAAGACTAGTCATTGAACCCTCCCCATAGAAATTCAAACTTTTCTCACTTTACTGGGAGTTTTCATATGGTTAAGGCCCAACCTCTAGTTTTTTGGAGGAAGAGACCAAGCATAAGGAAGCCTAGGGGAAGTCTCCTATAGGTGGTCAGGCCGTAGGATCTATCTTGGGAGGTCTGGAGCTTACACCACACTCACACTACACACTCATAACCCTAAACAAGACACATCCCACTATGATGTCCTAACTCTTGGGAAATTCATGTAAGTGGTTTTTTTCAAGCTCTTAGCCTCACACTAGGGTTTGGCTAGTACCAACACATAGAGGACCAAATGAGGGTGACCATTGGTCCATGGCTCCACCTAAACTATCCCTTACTACTCACCTTCAACCAACCTCAATTTTTCCAAAATTTCAATTTCTAACCACTTTGCCTCAAAATACCTAAAAAAACCCAAAATGCCCCCAAATCCCTAAAATCCCCCAAAATTTCCAAAATCAACCAAATTACCCATTTTCTCCCAAAATTATTCCAAAATACTCCCTACAACTCAAAGTAGCCTAAATTACCAAAATTGCCATATTTTTCCAAAAATCTCCAAAATGACCAAAATGCCCCTCTTAGCACAAAATTCCAAAAATTCCCATAAAATTGCAAAATATCCCAAATATTCCCAATTTCATTTCTCTCAACTACCACATGACCTAATTTGGCCAATTTAGCCCAATTTAACCAAACATCCCAATTTGACCCATTTAACCCAAAAGTACACAAATTAAACCCAATACCTACCCAATTGACCCCAATCTTACCCAATTTCAATTCCAAACTTTAATTCAACATATCTAATACCAATCTAAACCAAATCTAAGCCCAATTTGATCCACATTTGAGTTCAATTTCACTTAAAATCCAAAATCCCCAATTTTACCTAAGTGACCCAAATCCCCCAAATTGACCTAACACCAATCAATTTCTCCTCAATTTTAGTTCTAAACCCTTCATAATACTTCCCGAAATTGAATTGAACCATAAATTGTCCTCAATTTGAACCCAAGCCTCATTCAAATCCACTTGGACCAAGCTTACCCAATTTTGACCCAAACATGCCATATGCCCAAAATCTTCCAAATTGATTCCCCAACTCCCAAAATTTCCACTCAATTGGTGTTGGGAACTCTTTATGAAATCACCTAGACCATTTGGAACCTTCAATTAGCGTTGGATCAAACTCCAGCCCAACCTAAACCTAAGTTAACGCAACTTGCCCAAAAAATGACCAAAATCCCAAACCAAGCCAAATTGACCTACCAAATCAATTCAACACCACTCCAAACCTTTTTCTAAACACTTTATGACAATTATACACATCATATTGCTCAATCATTTGGATCTAGCCCAAGCTCAATCCCACCCTAGCCCATCTTGAACCCAAATGGACCAAATTGAACCAATGGACCAATGTGACAAATCATCTCAAATGTGACTAACCTAGGTCCACCATAGCCTCTAAGTGACCCCTAAGAACCATCCTAGACCCACCTAGCCCACTCTGATGGAGCCATGGACCAAAGGTCCCTTGAATTAGGGGATTTCACCCCATATTTGGCCTTAATCAAAATATCCCCACCATCATCATTTGCCATTGAGGGTAAAACATCATTAATCCTCCCCTGGCTCACCTGAACCCCCTGGCCACCAGCCCTGGGCTAGAAAATGCCAAAACCGAGAACCACCCCCTCTCAAATTGAACTCAAACTCCACACTATGGCCATGTCAGATCTGAATTTCCATTGGAGCTCATTTGCCCTCCACCTAGGTAGTTGAATCCACCCATCACCAGCCCCTGAGCTCAGCTCAATGGTAAGCTCAATGGCCATGGCCATAAATAGATCTCTTCATGGCTAAAACCAAGTGCTGAAATTTTTCTCAAGTAAACTCCACCAAATTGTTTCTAGAGCTTCCCTGAGAGGTCCTAGGAGTGATCCCACTGTCTTCAGCCATTGATCCCCACTATTTGAGAGCAATTTCATCACTAAAATTTGGCCGAAAAACATGACATATTTCCCCACAGCTCCACTGTGCACCAAATTGCAATTAATTGGACTCACACCTTCACAACAGCAAAAGAAGAGGATCTTCCATCAAAGCCCCATCATAGAAGGCTTATGCACCAGACTTCCATCAACACCTGAAATTGGGCTTGGTCAAGTTTGGGTCTAGGCAATTCACCAGTGCAAAAGGCTCCATCTCGAGGTTCATCGGGACCAATCAAAGCTGCCAAAACCATCTGATTGAGTCCCCCCCTCTAAGACAAAGGTATTGAACTCACTGTTCATCCTAAGCTTTTCTTCGTCCTCCAAAAATGTATATTGTATTTCATACTGTATAAACTATATGGATAGGTTCGTCCAGGCAAAATGAAGCTCTAGGAACAAACTTATGCGATTTGGTTGAGTCTAGCTCGAGTTCTTAGGTCTAAAAGGTGGATGGCTCACGGGTTAGACCAGTAGCCGTTGGATCGTGCATGTAATGAACGGATGGCTAGGATTGCACCGGACGAGCTCTCAGTACATAAAGCGCGGTAATATGACAGCTGAGTCAGAAGGCGGCGTCAAATGGAGGAGCGACGCGTGGAGACTTCGGAGCTGTCGAGGATGACACCGCGCCGCGTGTTTAAATAGGAAATTAGGGGTATGTTTGAAATATTTAAATTAGTGAACTTTAAAAATTCATATCTTAGCCTAGAAAAATCATAAAAATAAAAGAAAAATACTCTCTTGCTCAGTGAAAGAGGAGAATAATGTGAAAATGGTTTGAGGTTTATTTGATGCATGTACGATTTTTAATTAATTAAATACTTTCTGTTGCATTTTAATTCTCCATGCATTAGGACATTTCACCATGGCCTAACATTTCAGCATGTGATAGCCTCTGTCATGGGGGATCTTCCCATATTTTTCCAAAGTTAGAGGAGACCTCTATGGAGAGTTCTATATTTTCTAAATTTTTAGGCATCTTTTTTCATAAATTAATTCTAATAATTAACATCGTGATTATAAAAATTGAGAAAAATCATGGTATGTTTCTTATGACCAAAGGACCTTTAGGATAAAATTTTCATGGGTTAAATCATTAAGAAATAACCTAGTTATCAACTTGGCTTAAAATTGAATTAAAATTAATTTGAGTTCAATAAATATGAAAATCACCCAAAAATGATTCTCCACTGTATTTTAAAGGTCAGAGAACTCCCCATAAAAATTTCATGGGATTTGGAATTCATTTGGTCCCCTAAATGAATTTTCTAAGTAAAATGATAATTTTAAACATTAAACTAATTTTAGTGATTAAAATATATCTCAAAAAATTATAAAATTAGTTTTTGGAGTTCTCTATGATCATAGGATTTTTCTAAAAATAAATTTGAGATTTTTACAAAATTTTCATTTTTAATCTTATTTTTAATATTTAAATAATTAAATAATAATAAAAATTACAAAAATATTAAAAATTACCAAATTGTGGTTTCCTAGTCATTTAGGAGCCATCCTCATAATTTTCCTAAGTTTCAAAATAAATATTAATTTTTAAAGGCTTAAATCAAATTTTAAAAGGCTAAAAATGAATTTTCTTAATTTTCCACTAAAATTATTCTAATAATTAAAATAAAAATAAAAAAAATATAAAGTTTATTTCTCTGGGTTCCCTAACCTTAGAGGGACTTAATAAAAATGTAAAATTGAATTTTCAACCTTTAAAATAGTTTATAATTAATTAAAACTCCAGAAATTAAAATAATTCTAGAAATTAAAATATAACTAAAAAAATCATGAAATTTGATCCAAGCGGTCCTCTAGTCTAGGTCTACCTCCCATAAAAATTTCGAAGTCATATATCTTGTCTTGGACAAGTTATTGAATTTCCATTGAAAACCCAAAATTTTGAGTTAAAATAAATATATAAATTAAAATAAAATTTTAAAAATCACATTTTCTCCTCTAATGTTTTAATTAACCATAAGTGGGGTCACATAAAAATTTTAAAGTCATTGGAGCTAAATTTAATGAATTATGAAATGATAAAGGCCTCTAGGGGTAAAATTGTAATTTTGAAAAATTTAGCCTTAATTAATATTTAGGCTAATAAAAATGGGAAAAGGGCAATAAATGATCTTAATTATTATGTTGAATTATTGATATAATAAGGGACAAATGGTAGAAACACGTTGCAAATTTTCTTTACATCAAAATTAAATATTTAAATTTCCTTAATTATTATAATTTGTAAGAAAAATCAAATTACAAGAATCTTAAAGTTAGGGGTTGATTTTGGAAGTCAATATTCCACTAATTTAATTCCCCTTTATTTGATGTTCATTTGATAAATCAATATTTTGATAAGGATCATAATCATGAAAGTCATAAAATTCCTTTTTCTAAAGACATAAAAATACCCACTAAATCTTAAGGGCTTAGTAACGAGCTAGGCTTAATCAAAAGAATTAACTAACAAGAGTTAGAAAAGAAAAGATGTTTAATCTTAAAACTACCTTTTGAAACATTACAAGCCCATCAAAATTTGATAAATTCTTCCACAAGTTAAATTTTGCCTTTAAGGGCCCACTCACATAATTCCTAAGTAAAGCACCAAGTGATAATTACCCCTCCTTTCGGGATGACTAAAACATTGGCTCACTGAGTATAAGGGTACGAAATAGATAAAATCATTTAATAACTATAATAAGTCCAAAAGGACCTCAAGGAAGTTTAAAAGTTTTGTGAGTTATCCGCGTTTCTCCTGGACCATTTCACAAATCTTCTGGACATCTTGTAGGACTATTGCACCTATTATATTTATTAAATAAAGAAATCTCACAAATGAATAGGAGTTCACCGGGTTATGACCTAGGACTTGGTAGGCCTGTGACGAACCTATCCATAGGGCTTTACTTCCCTACAAAAATATAAATGTTTATTGCAAGAATACTAAAGTTTCAGGTGGAGATGAAGGAAAGACATACCAGGTACGCTTTTATTTTAAAATGAAATCTACTTACCTGCACTCTACTGTACTTTCCTTTCTTGCAAACTTGCATGCTAAACAATGATGTCACCCTACATGAAAACTGAAACCTTTAGAATAACCACAAAACTGAAACCAAAAATCAAAATTAAAAGTCAAAATAAGATAAAATTCACAGCCAAAACATTCAAAATATAAAACAACTCAAAATTTAATCACAAACAAAACAACAAAAACCATAATTGCAATTAAATTAAAATGTCTCATTCGATGATCATGAATTCCTTAGAGGAGGTAACCCACGTGTTCCTAACAAAGTTTTCCCACGGTCTAAATGAAACTATGGAACTCATTAAGTTAAGTTTAGTAAATTCATTTGGACCAAGTGAATCCGATGAAAATAGCGATGCCGGGATGATGGAACTGTGGGATCTTAACCAGTATTGCTATAATCAACTCTAATGTTCCCCTAATAAAATATTAAAGACACCTTAATCTAAATATTTCCAAAACATGACAATTCTGTTTTCTCCTCAATTGACACTTCTTTAAACTAAATTTGCTTTGACGAGGAGCTTGGAGCATGCATAGTAGGCAGCACGACCATCTTTAACAGCAAAACTTATTAACATCAACAAAACAATTCCTTAGATTTAAACAACAAGCTATAGGACTTCGAGGTAGTTTGCCTAGTGCAGCATGAATCCTCACCTTTTTTTAGGCCTTTGCACAAGCCTGTTGTGCAATATAAGCCCTAATTCACTTTAAGATTCTGAGGTTGTCGTTCGGTACAATAAAAATTCTCCCATCTTCCAGGGTATTTACATAATCAGATATCATGCAAATGTAATTTCTATAATTATTTGGCAGGATTGAAATTTAAATAAATTCACTTCCAAGATTTAAAGTCAAACCATAAGATAGTTTGGGAAGACATCAGGGTTTCTCCTTTAATTTATGTTCTTCCCCTAGCCTTCTCTCCTTTGAATTATGATAAAAATGAAATGTTCCAAGACTTGAGCTATTCACCTATTGAAATTTCAACTGTCACATTTTCTTTGAAAACCTTACCCTTGAAAGTCATGAATATAAATGTTTCTTGATCTATATCAAGAGTTTTCTTAAGTGACTTCGGTTATCTAAGATGTAATTAACTATAGAAGCTTGCCCTTATAGGAAACTTAAAGTTCCCAGATTAATATAAACCCTATCTAATTCCTTCATATTAGATAGGGGAAATTGTCAGTCAAAATTGGTTCGCAGACCAAACGGATGTCATGAAATCGTTAGTTTGTTTGATCAAGCCTCATCCCAAGTCATATACCTATTCTTCGGTATAGGTACATGTCTTAGATGAAGCGCTTGATTATCTAAACTAACTTTTGTGTGAAATCTGTTTGATTTGGTATTCGCTAAAAATTAAAATATTATTTTAAAAAATATATATATATATAATTAAATCAAAATTCTATTTTATAAAACTATATTCTAAAACCCTTTTCAAAAATATCAAACTTTCAACACTTTTCAAATT
The DNA here is from genome assembly GCA_022702705.1 of Papilionanthe hookeriana x Papilionanthe teres. Classification (NCBI taxonomy): domain Eukaryota; kingdom Viridiplantae; phylum Streptophyta; class Magnoliopsida; order Asparagales; family Orchidaceae; genus Papilionanthe; species Papilionanthe hookeriana x Papilionanthe teres. The sequence continues at coordinate 146,107,583 of CM040423.1, read as the reverse complement.
TAAAGACTGACAATTTTTCTGGCGTCTCCGCTGAGGATTTGTTTCTCTCTTCATTAAGATCAGGAGATAGATTACCATTATTTCGTTGACATACTTTACCCATTTATTTCTTGGGAAAGTGTGATCAACTCCTCTGGATTTAAGAACTATCTGTTTGATCACTCTTAAACAGAAGGGTTCAGGAGTTCCTAGGTTTTTCTTTTGATCTTGTGGGGTCGGACCCTCAATAGGTGTGTCAGCGAGCAAATCTCGCTAGGGTAATCTGCGTTGTGAAAGGGACCTCCGATGGGATCCCATACTTCACCTCCTTTATGTTCCTTTTGGGTTCAATCTTGTCTTCTGCAAGTTGACCCACTCTTCCTTAAGTCTTAAAACTCCTTTTAACCAACATATGAAAACCTAAAAAATGAAATAAAAAGATAATAAAATATCAAAATGAAATAAAATTTTTCCTAGTCCATAGAAAAACCTTTTTCGTAGTGTTTGCACTATGATAACAAGTTTTTGGCCCTCACTAACCTTCAGAATGCTTCTCTTGACAGTTAAAGATGTCAACCCCTATGCTAACTTTATCTTGTAACTTGCCCTCCTCCCGCGAGGCCCGTCTTACAGCACTGATGATTCAGTTCGGGACCGGCTTCAATGAGTTTGAAGTCGTGCTTGGAAGAACCCCATTTATGGTCGTGAAAGTTTCCACTCCTGAAATTCAAGAGTCGCTACTGGGTTCGACCTGAACTCCCGTGAAGACTTCCCTTTTGCTAAGAAGGTGAAAATAATCACTGCTCCCGTCAGGTCAGTTGTCTCCGTGCCAAGGAGAGTTGTCACCTCTACTACCACCGGCTTCGCCATTAACACACCTACTTTCCCATCTGCTAAAGGGAAAGAGATCATGTATGAAGATACTTCTGATGATACCTTTCTTGCCCCGTCGTCAGTCTTCGAGATTGGCTCGAGTTCTAGGCCTCCTCTGCCAACCAAATCTCAAAGAAGAAACTACAACCGCAGGATTTGCAGGGCTGCCAAAACCCAAGTTGCAAGTCTCCCAGTCATTAATGAGATTCCTCAACAGGAGGAACTTGGTTTACAGGATACCTCTCCTATTCTTCGAGGTAGCTGATCCACTTTAAAAATTACTTATTTTAGAGTAGATTTCATGCTAACTTTATGCACATTTTTAAAGATATTACACTTTAAAGGAAGGAATTTTGCATATTTTTGTATTCAAGTATAAAAATATGATTTTAGAGAAAATTAAGCAAAAACTATGCAATTTTGAGCCAAAATAAGCAAGGAAGAAAATTCTAGCTTAGCACATATTGATATATCTTTCTATGCTTAATATCTTTTATATTTCTCACATGCTTTTAAATGAAATTATACTTTTGAGAAATGTTATTTTTATATCTATCTTGTAGGTGAAGATGTTAGGAACACAACACAACTGAAATGGGTTGAAATGGAGTTGATACGGAGCCAAACAGAGCCAAACGGTGGAGCTGCGCACAGGGTGGCGCCGAGGCGCCAAACCCGGCGCCTAGGTAGTAAACCCGACTCCTAGGCTCCAGTGACGATGAGAAAAATACGCCTAGGTGCCAAAATCAAGTCCTAGGCACCGAATCATCCAAAAATGGTTATTAGACAGATTTTTGACAACTTTCGGAGTTATTTTGACGGTGTTAAGTAGTTTCTAGACCTTCTAGAAGACTGAAAGTTACTCCTAATATATAGGACATGTGATACAATGTATCTGGACACATTGGAACGGTTTTAATCTTGAAGAGGTGTGACCCAAAGTGAAGGGGTGCGAAGACCTTGTCACAGGAGTCCGGCGCCTAGGCGCCAGAGTCAGTTTCTAGAAGATTCAATGAATGTGGACTACTTTTGAAGAGGTGCCTTAAGCAACCCTTGGCCATTTTTAGAGCTCTATAAATAGGAGATATTTCTACAGGAAAAAAGGCCTCTCTTGCCTCTCTTTGGTCTCTCTCTTTCTCTCCCCCTCTCTTTCTTCCCCCTTAGTCATTTTAGTCATTTTAGAGTCATGAAGATGTAGATTTCTATATCTTATGGAGAGATTGGTGAGGGATTTTGAGATATTTATGTAAGGGATGTACGAGCGGCGCATAGATCAGTGGGAGACTTTGGTGGAGAGATCTTATTCTTTCCTTCAGAGGAAAAAAATTAAGTATTTTGTTCTTCATTCACTTGTAATTGTTGTAAACACATTCTAGTGGATTTTCTTTGTTTCAAACCAAGTTTTCTGTTGTGATTTATCCATGCTTCGTAAGAGATTTTTCTTTACTCTTTCTTTTAAATGAAGTAGTGGCATGTGTAGGAAAATCATTTTTATGATAAAATTAACTATTAAATGCTTCTAGGTGACACATAATTGCATAAATATAATAGAATACTAATGAAATAAGTTCCTTGTTGGCACTTAATTTATTACATAATTCTATCAACTCTTTTACTTCTTATGTCATTATTTTAATTTACTTTTATTTTGTAATGAAATAGATGCATGTTTATTAATTAAGATTTGCTTAGATATTCTCTTATTAAATTATTGTGATGATATTCATACCGGATCTTCATTTACTTTACAAATTCATCACTTGTATTGTTAAAACCTGTTGAAGAATTCTGAGACCTATCCGGAGATGAGTTCTTAACTAGTGGATATCACATGAACCCTTGGGTAGTCGAAGGCTATATGCGGGTTATTCATAGTGAAGTGCAAATAAATTAGGAGATATTGCTTATTGGGCGCAGAATTGATTAGTATTTAGAGTGACAGACTAAATTCTAATAATTTGGTCTATAGGAAGGGAACAAGTCACTGGTAGGGCCGACCATAGCCACCCTTGGACATTTAGTAGTGTGAGCCTAGATTATCCCATTCTACTAATAAAATATCTTGAACCAATTTATAGATTAGCCAATATTCTTTACACCTGGACCAAAGGGTAAAGAATATGATTGCTTCTATTTGGCACTACCAAATAAAATTCTAAGCATTTCTTTCCTACGCATTATCTATGTAATTGCAAGAGAAAGGTAGTCTTTAACATCTCAAAATTCTCCAAACCAATTTATCCATAAGTTATCTTTTTTATTTTAGAACTTTATTGAGGATTAGTTATAAAAAAAACCATTTTAATCGAAATTTCAAATTTAGGCCTTATAGAAATATACTCGAATTAGCTTAAAGGATTGCTTACCTCGCTTCTATGTGGGATCGATACTACGGTCTTAACAGAAAACCATATATTACTTGAAACGATACGTATACTTGCGTAGTACCCCTTGTGTGTAAAATATTTTCTAAAATTTTACAACTTTTTTATTTTATATACTAGCCGCTATTTAAAAATTGGGTCAAGTTTTTGGCGCCATTGCCGGGGAAGTTTCGGTAAGAAGTTTAGGAGAATTTTAGTTGAAATAATTAGGTTTAGACTTGGAAAACTGTAGTGTCGTAAAAACTATTTTTTTGTGAAAAGTGTTTTGTTATATGAAAAAGTGTTGTAAAAAAGAAAAAAAAATTGTTTGTGTGAAAAATAAGGTGTTCGTGAAAATATTTTGTTGTGTTGAATATATTTCATCTATTATTTGTTTATTTGTCAATGTATTATTTGTTATGCTATGTATGCAAAACAAAAGATCTGCAAGACTTGTACCTTATGATCCCGAGTTTGAAAAAAATAAAAAAATAAAAATAAAGAAAGGATTCGAAAAACTAGAAATGAAAACGGAAAACTTTCAAGATAATAACTTAAAAAATCATCATACTTCATTGGGGGATTACGTAAATCCTACGACAGATGAAATTCACTCAAGTATACTAAACTCTGTCATAGAAGCTGACTCGTTTGAAATAAATCCTGAGGTTATCCAACTGGTGCAGAACAATCAGTTTGGGGGAACTCATTTGGAGGATCCCTATTTACACTTATATAATATTCTAGAACTTTGTGCTACATTTCGTTATGACGGTATGTCAGACGATGCTGTTAGGTTAAGGCTTTTCTCCTTTCTCACTAAGGGATAAGGCTAAAATATGGTTATACTCATTAGCACCCGGCTCTATTAAAAATTGGGAGAAGTTAACTCAGAAATTCCTAACTAAGTATTTTTCACCTTCAAGGACTACTAAACTTAGAAACGATATTATCTCATTTTTTTAATATGAAGGAGGAACAATATACGATGCTTGGGAAAGATTTAAGGAACTCCTAAGAAAGTGTCCACATCATGCTCTGCCCGATTGGTTAATCATTCAAACTTTTTATAATGGGTTAGTAGGATCCCTTAGGTCTATAATTGATGCTACTGTTGGTGGTTTATTAAAGTCAAAATCAATTAATGAAGCGTATGCATTAATTGAAAAAATGGCTACACATGAATTTCAATGGCCCTCTACAATGGTAAATCATAATAATGTACCTAGTGTTCATGATACATATGTGATTACAATTCTTGCATCTCAGGTTGTCGCAATATCAAAGAAGTTGGACCAATTTGGAATGAACCAGGCTCAATTTACTTCTGTAAGTAAGGAAAGTTCATTATGTCGTATAATTGATTCTAACTTATCATATGACGCTTTAAATACCATAAAAAACCCATATTCTAACTTTTACAACCCGTGTGGGAGAACCATCCTAAATTTAACTGGAATCGTACTACTGATGATGGAAACTTAAAATGGGAAAATAATCATACGAATTCTAATGGAAGTTGGAATAATCAGGGGAACACAAACTATAGACCTTCATATCTACCGGACTCTAACAATGATCAACAATTTGAGGATAAGAAGATGTCTATGGAAGAAGTGATATTAAAAATGGGAAACCAGTTGCAAAGTCAAAATGTTACGATTAAAAATATAGAGAATCAATTGGGACAAATGGCTAATTCACTTAGCAATAGACCCCAAGGAACATTTCATAGCAACATTGAGATCAACCCTAAAGAGAACACTAATGAACACGTAGAAGCTATCCAATTAAAAAGTGGAAGAGAGATAGAGAATATGGTTAGAAAAGAGAAAGATGTTGTGAGAGAAATAAAGGAAACTAAAAGATCTGAAAAACATGTTTCTAAGGATCTGGAAAAATTAATTTCTCCAACTAAAATCAGTTTGGAAAGACCACAACCTCCATTTTCTCAAAAACTTAGACATCATGAGTTGGATAAAGAATATTCAAAGTTCATGAAATTGCTTAAGAAGATAACGATAAATATTCCTTTCACTGAAGCTTTGGAACAGATGCCAAGTTATGCAAAGTTTATGAAGGAGATATTAAACAAGAAAAGGAAATTTGGGGATTACGAGACAGTTGCACTAAGTGAGGAGTGCAGCGCTATACTTCAAAAAACTTTTCCTCGAAAATTTAAAGATCCTTGTAGCTTTACAATTCCTTGTACAATTGGAGAAAGATTATGTGGAAAAGCTTTACATGATTTAGGAATGAGCATTAATGTGATGCCTGTATCTATATTTAGAAGGTTAGGTTTAGTCGATATTTCTCCCACTACTGTAACGCTTATGTTAGCTGATCGATCTATCATTTATCCAAAAGGAGTTATAGAAGACGTGCTTGTTAAAGTGGATAAATTTTTCTTTCCTTTGGAATTTATTGTATTAGATATGGAGGAAGATAAAGATATTCCAATTATTTTAGGGAGACCTTTCCTTGTTACTGGACAAGCTATGATAGATGTGCAAAAAGGAGAGTTGATTATGAATATTAATGACCAGAAAGTCACTTTTGATGTATTAAAGACTATGAAATATCCAGCTGAGAGAAAAGATGATGATTGTTTTTGAATAGATCAAATTGATTATCTAAGTAAAGACCATTTCCAAGAAAGTTTTAAGAGTAAGTTAACATATGAGATTGAAATGGATTTTCATGATGATTCAAAAACGTTATTTAAAGAAGGCTGTATGTATGTTCAGGAGAGGTGTGAAATGATGGACGCAACCAAAAATAGTAAACTTTTAATTCCATTTGTTGAAAAATCTCATGAACATAAGATGGATGTACCCCATACAATTTTAAAGCCTACCTATTTAGGGAATTCATCTACACAACCAGTCTTTATATTTATACATGCGACTCAATCAAAAGAAAAACCTAAATTAAATGATGAACATGATACAGTTATTGAACTAGGACTTGGAAGAGAATTTGAGGATATATTTCAAAAGAAATTTGAGTTGAGAAAAGAGGATAAGGATATTGGAAGACCATTGGAAGAAATTCTTAAGGAATTAGAAAAACCTATTTCCTCAACTATGATAGATCCTTCATCATTTAATAATTATAAAGGGGAAGAATTGGAAGACAATTTGAAACAGAAGAGTAACATAGAAGATACTGATCCAGAATCTGAATTATCTAACGAGAATCCGATCCAAAATTTGGGAGATCTTGAAGTATCTTATAAAGATCCATTTCTTATAAATTTCAAGGATGATATTAATATGCAAATTCAGAAAATCAATAGATGAATATTAGAACTAGAAAGAAATATGAGGAACAATGATATAAATCAAACTGAAAATGAAGGGCTGAATGAAAAATTAAAATTTGAGGATTTTATAGGAATCCCTGGATCTGGAAATGATTGGGTGATTGATCGAGGATTACTTAATTGGAATTTTGATCCAGGAGGAATCATTTGTCGGGCCCGCGACGTTAAAACCAAGCACTTTATGGGAGGCAACCCATAGTTATCAGTGTGTTTTGATTTAGTGTGCTTGCGAGTCATGATTGTTTATGTGTTGTTTTGTGTTTTCTTTAGTGTAGAATAGATTAATGTTGTGAGGTTATGCCTTGGTCTTTACTAAATTTGTTTGTGACTTCTGGTAGTAGTAGGCTAACGAGTCTGTTATAACTCAGTTATCAATCGGAGTTGAGCATTACCTTGAATCATGTAGAGTTTTGACTTGAACCACTCCATGTCAACTCTATTACTTCCTTTATCTGACTTTTTTTTTCACTAAGTAAGGTCATGAAATTGCTTAATGAACAACATATGAATGAACTACACTATTTTTATTTATCAGATTATCATTATTAGTGCAGTTTCTTCCGTTAGAAATTGAAAGTAATGAGGGAAAATGTGAGTAGAAAGGAGATCAAATTAACCTCAATTGATATTTGCTTATGAATCTGCGAGTATAGGTATATTAGTTTGTGTGTTTGTGTTTGTGTTACAACAATCAAGAGATTTGAATAACACTTAAATATATATTCCTATGCTGATACATGTCCTGCTTATTTAATCTTTCTTTAGTTTAATTTTACTCTAACATGTTTAGTTTAGATTTACTTTCTATTGCAAAATGTTATGTTCTAATGAATATTTGTAGATGTTTTTTTACAAACATTTGTGGTAGATAGAATTTTTGAACTATTTTTCTTCCTTTTTATATTTTCTGTGTTGAATGCTATACATGTTCAAATTCAAGTTTGAAGGTAGGAAGAAAAATATATTTTAAAGTTAATATACTTCCTTTAAGTTTAATATTATAACAAGCATGTTTTAGGCTAGATTTACTTTCTTCTGCAATCATTCTATCCTCATTATGCATGTATATAAATTTGATAGGAAGTTGTAGTGGTTAGTAGATTTATCTTTTATTTTTCTTCCTCTTACATTTTATGGAATTAATTGTAAAATATTTTAAAATTCAAGTTTGAGGGAATGAAAAACAATTTTTAAAAACTTAAATTTTATTTGTCCTGAAAAATGCTATAAATAAATTTGATTTTTGAATATACAAATAATTATGTGTATGAAGTTATATTAGGAAAATAAAATTTTGAATATAGAAATGAGTAAGAAAATTTAGTTAAAATTTATAGTAGTGATGAAAAATTTAAAGTTAAATTTTTCTTAGTGACAAAAAATAAATATTGTGTAACCATCTTTAGTAAGAAAAGTTGTATTTTTAGAAAAATAGAAGGATCAGACTTTTGTTTTCAATATTTAAATTTCTTTTATTTAAAAATAATTTTCAAAATTGTTATTATATTTCTAAGTAAAAGATATATCTACCTTATGCTTTAGGAAAGGAAGGGTGGAATTCAAAATTATTAAAGACCTATCCAGATATAGTAATCATTGCCTAAAAAAAAAAGAAAAAAGAAAAGAAAAAGAAAAAGAAAAAGAAAAGAAAAGTATAGTATGTGAAAAAGGAAGGTGAAGCTTGAGGATTAAAGGGCCTAATAAAAAATTGGTTCCACACCTGAGCTTTTTAAAGTATAAGATTTGAAAAAATCTTAAGCTTAAAAATATAATATAGTTAGTATCATTATTTTTAATAAAAGTTTTTAAGTAAAAAAAATAAAATGCCTAACCCCTATATTTTGAAAACTTTACAAGCATTTCTGAATTAGATAGCAACACATATTTTCATACTCTTTCATCTAAGAGATTTCTAAACTTCAAATTGATCTCATTTACTAATTTTTTTTTTAAATTGGACTACTACATTTCTCGAACAAAATTTTAGAAATCCTAAAGAAACTCATACACATGATTTGCTTATGTGGTTTGACATGATTATAGTGTTACTTGAGGACAAGTAACATTTAAGTTTGGGGGAATTTGATCCACTTTAAAAATTACCTATTTTTAGTATAGATTTCATGCTAACTTTATGCACATTTTTAAAGATATTACACTATAAATGAAGGAATTTTGCATATTTTTGTCTTCAAGTATAAAAATATGATTTTAGAGAAAATCAAGAAAAAACTATGTAATTTTGAGCCAAAATAAGCAAGGAAGAAAATTCTAACTTAGCACATATTGATATGTCGTTCTTTGCCTAAAATCTTTTATATTTCTCACATGTTTTTGAATGAAATTATGTTTTTAAGAAATTTTGTTTTTATTTCTATCTTGTAGGTGAAGATGTTAGGAACTCAACGCAACTTAAATGGGTCGAAACTGAGTTGAAACAGAGCCAAACGAACAAAAATAGTGGAGCTACGCATAAGGTGGCGCCTAGGCGTTAGACCCGCTGCCTAGGCGCCAGTGACGACGAGAAAACGGAGTGTAGGTGCCAGAATCAAGGCCTAGGTGCCAGAATCATCCAAAAACGGTTATTGGACAGAATTTTGACATCTTTGGGAGTTATTTTGACGGTGTTAAGTAGTTTCTAGGCCTTCTAGAAGACTGGAAGTTACTCCTAATATATATGACATGTGGTACAATGTATCTGGATACATTAGAACGGTTTTAATTGCAAAGAGGTGCGACCCAAAGTGAAGGGGTGCGAAGTCTTGGTCACAAGAGTCCGGTGCCTAGGCGCCAAAGTCGGTTTCTAGAAGATTCAATGAATGTGGACTACTTTTGAAGAGGTGTCTTAAGCAACCCTTGGCCATTTTCAGAGCTCTACAAATAGGAGATATTTCTACAGGAAAAAGGGCCTCTTTTGCCTCTCTCTTGTCTCTCTCTCTCACTCTCTCTCTCCCCCTCTCTTTCTTCCCCCTTAGTCATTTTAGTCATTTTAGAGTCATGAAGATGTAGATTTCTACATCTTATGGAGAGATTGGTGAGAGACTTTGAGATATTTATGTAAGGGATGTACGAGAGGCGCATGGATCGGTGGGAGACTTTGGTGGAGAGATCTTCTTCTTTCCTTCAGAGGGAAAAAAACTAAGTATTGTGTTCTTCATTCTCTTGTAATTGTTGTAAACACTTTTTAGTGGATTTTCTCTGTTTCAAACCAAGTTTTCTGTTGTGATTTATCCATTCTTCGTAAGTGATTTTCTTTACTCTTTCTTTTAAATGAAGTTGTGGCATGTGTAGGAAAATCATTTTTATGATAAAATTAACTATTAAATGCTTCTAGGTGACACATAGTTGCATAAATATAATTGAATACTAATGAAATAAGTTCCTTGTTGGTACTTAATTTATTACATAATTCTATCAACTCTTTTACTTCTTATGTCATTATTTTCATTTACTTTTATTTTGTAATGAAATAGATGCATGTTTATGAATTAATATTTACTTAAATATTCTCTTATTAAATTATGGTGAGGGTATTCATACCAGATCTTCTTTTACTTTACAAATTGATCACTTGTATTGTTAAAACCTGTTGAAGAATTCTGAGACCTATCCGGAGATGAGTTCTTAACTAGTAGATATCACATGAATCCTTGGGTAATCGAAGGCTATATGCGGGTTATTCATGGTGAAGTGCAAATAAATAGGGAGATATTGCTTATTGGGCGCAGAATTGATTAGTTTTTATAGTGACAGAATAAATTCTAATAATTTGGTCTATAGAAAGGGAACGGGTCACTGGTAGGGCCGACCATAGCCACCCTTGGACATCTAGTAGTGTGAGCCTAGATTAACCCATTCTACTAATAAAACATCTTGAACCGATCTATAGATTAGCCAATGTTCTTTACACCTGGACCAAAGGGTAAAGAATAGGATTGCTTCTATTTGGCACTACTACATAAAATTCTAAGCATTTCTTTCCTACACATTATCTATGTAATTGCAAGAGAAAGGTGATCTTTAACATCTCAAAATTCTTTAAACCAATTTATCCATAAGTTATCTTTTTATTTAAGAACTTTATTTAGGATTAGTTATTAAAAAAACCATTTTAATCGAAATTCGAAACTTAGACCTTATAGAAATAGACTGGAATTAGCCTAAAGGATTGCTTATCTTGCTTCTCTGTGGGATCGATATTGGGGTCTTAATAGAAATCCCTATATTACTTGACACGATATGTATACTTGCGTAGTACCCCTAGTGTGTAAAATATTTTCTAAAAATTTAAAACATTTTGATTTTATACACTAGCCGCTTTTTAAAAATTGGGTCAAGTTTTTTGCCATCTTTTGGAAGCAAAAATTACTACGTTATTGCGGGTTGTGTCAGTAGCAGGTTCCACTTGTTAGCTAACACTACTGGAGATGAGAGCCTCCGTAGGATTGCCGCTACACTTCCAGCGCCAGACAGTCGTGAGAAGGTAATGGAGAGGCCCACACCTAGCACCCGAGCTCACACCCTTCTATGAAAGTTGTCTAATATAGAGGGTTGTTCCATCGCCAAGCTTCTCAAGAGGATGGGATGTGCAATATCCCCTGAAGTTAAGGATAAAATTATGGAAATGGAAAGAGCCGTCCGAGTTTCCGTCAAATATCGTTTGTGAAAATGTGTTGATAGAGCTGCTACAGATTATGCTGTTATAAGCAGATCAGTTAAGTCACTGCTGGGTCCGAGAGTACTAGATACTGATGATCAAAAAGAACCCTGAAAGAGAAAGAATAAGAGAGGATTATCTCCTCTGTGCATGGTCTACACACTAGAGAGCACACTTCCCCTCGTCACCCTGATGTCCCCGTCGAGACACCTCATCTCAAGGCATCGACTTTTAAGAGGAAAGTGTAACTAATCACAACCTCTCTAACCTCGATTTTGGTTACCAAAATGATCCTCAAATCATGATTATTCCCGACAAAAATGTTGACGAAAACGAAGAAGATATCGACGACACCAGCTATGACAACATCGGAAGTGAGGAGCCAGTCCTCGAATGCAAAGGAGCTCCACTCGCCATCAACATAGATTATTCAGACACAGAAGAACCAGATATATTAATTGAAGGGTATCTGGGTTCAGAAGAAGAAGAAATAACATAAGCATATTTAAGAAGTGGCAAGGTGCTACTGCCAAGGACTGCCACAATGGATAAAGGAAAACAGGTAATTACTCAAAAAGAAGTCTCTCCAACAATGGAAGAAGTACAAGTTTGAAACGAAATTGAAAATCCAAACAAGGTGGATTATAACATGCTAGCTCATCTCAAAAAGTTGCCAGTCAAACTAAGCATTTATGAAGCTCTGATCCTATCAAAGAAGATGAGAGAAATTTTGATCGAGGATCTACTTGATCTAGATATTTGATTAGCACAGTTGGCTAGAACATTCTCAGATGGAGTTTTCACTTTGAAAGAACAGCTTGGCGTAACCTTCACCGATGAAGATTTGCTACTCGGTATAGCCGATCACAACCGTCTGCTCAACATTTCCGTCACCATCGGCAGGTTTGTACTTTTTAGAGTGTTAGTAGATCCTGGAGCATCGCTCAACATAATGAGTCTACAGACATTAGTCTACTTGGACATCGACGCTCGAGAACTATCTATGGATAAAATGATGCTAAGAGGATTCAATCAGAAAAGAGAAAGAGACCTCAGATCTATAACGCCACAAATGAAAGTTGGAAATCTAGTAACAACTACAAAATTCCATGTCATCGATGCGGATATATCTTTCAATACACTTCTTGGCTGGCGTGGCTTCACGAGTACAACATGGTCCTGTCATTACTTCCCAATGCATCAAGTACTACAAGGAGGAACAAGAACATTGCATTAAGGGAGACTTATAAACATTCTCAATACATGAAGTAGGCATTCACAAAGACACTGCTTATTATGCTCCCCCGAAGAGAACAATACTTTCAAAAGAAGTTGTGACGAGTAAAATAGAAAATTCAGAAGAAGTACAAGAACAGGACCATACAACTACAGTTCAACGATCTCCCACTGCTCCTTCACAACGAATTGGTGGAGGTTCTTTTATCCCACGCATCCTAGGTCGAGGCCGGGGACGTGGTCGAGGAAGAACTTACCAGATTGTTGAACGGATGAAGTCGCCGATTAGCATTGAATTAGAAGGAAGCTCCGAAGAAGATAAAGAAACAATGACGATAAGTCAGAAGAAGCCTCAGTTCTAGATCTCTATGGATAACACAGAAAGAGATGAACATGAATCAATGTATGATAGGATTAATTATGCTAAAGCCATGACTCTAACTCTGATCCATCCTCAAAAGATCGAGAGTATGGAAGTCAAGGAAGTCCATAATGATGGTTTTAAACCGATCAAGTTTTATAAAGCTTCTCCTTCTACTTCTGAACCTTGTGTAACTCTCGAAGAAAAGGATTCTAATGAAGTAATGGAATTACCTTTTGGTTACTTTTCACCTTATGTACAAAAGTTAATTAAAAAAGGATATGTATCTAAGAAAATGCCAAAAGATAAGTTACAATCGTTCGAAAAATTATGGAATATAAAAGGAAATAAACTAAACTTAAAAGAAGGTCTTGGGTTAGGTATGATCGGACCCATCAATGACTCGGGATTTTGCATGGTTGTTACTAGTCAACTAGAAGAAGATTTCCTGGACATCCAAGATGAATATGAAGATCAACCGATAGAAGAGGCTCCGCCGGAGTTTGAAGAAGAAATTAGATCAACTGTCGATTAATTAAAAGAAATCAATCTCGGGACTGAAGAGCAACCCCGACTTACTTTCATAAGTTCATTGCTCAATAAAGAAGAGGTTAACAACTTGGTCAGGTTACTGTCAGAACCCAAATATTGCTTCACTTGAAACTATGACGAGATGTCTGGTCTATCTCCAGAGGTTGCAGTTCACCGAGTAGGAGTGGATCAAAGTACAATGTCAGTGAAACAAGCTCCCAGAAGAATGCGCCTTGAAATTGAACAACAAGTTACAGCAGAAATAAAGAAATTAATGGACGCTAACTTTGTCCGAGAAGAATAATATCTGATAGGTTAGCCAACGTCGTGCCAGTAAAGAAGAAAAATGGACAGATAAGTATGTGTCAACTTCAGGGATTTAAATAAAGAAAGTCTGAAAGATGAATTCCCTTTACCAATACTAGAATTAATGATGGACTTTGCATCATCACATGAAATTTTCTCCTTCATGGATGGATCGTCAAGATATAATCAAATCAAGATGGCTCCAGAAGATGCAACACTTACAGCATCCAGAACTCCGATCGAGATTTACTGCTACACCGTTATGCCGTTTGGATTGAAGAACGTAGGAACAACATATCAAAGAGCAATGACCAAGATCTTTGATGATGTCATTCACAACCAAGTGGATTGCTACGTGGATGATTTGGTCATTAAGAGCAAACTAAAGGACAACCACCCAAATGAATTGAGGATCGTATTTGAACGGTTACAAAGAATACAATCTAAAGATAATCCCTTAAAATGTGCATTCGGCATTACCTCTAGGAAATTTCTAGGATTTGTTGTCTGTCAACGGGAAATCGAAATCAACCCAGAAAAGATTAAAGCGATATTAGAAATGCCTCCCCCTAGAACCTTTAAACAATTATGATCTTTTCAAGGAAATTTGGCATATCTAAGACGCTTCATATCTAATTTGTCAGGAAGGTGTCTCCCTTTTTAGAACCTATTTTGAAATGATGTCACATTTGTCTGGGGAGAGCCGTGTCAACGAGCTTTCGAAGACATTAAACGATATTTAACGACACCTCCTGTTTTGGCAGCCCCTATCCTGGGTAGACCGTTGATACTTTATACTGCGGCTTTAGACGAGTCTCTCGGGGCACTGCTTGCCCAAGTCAATGATGAGGGTAAAGAGAACACACTCTAATACCTGAGTCGATGTCTAATACCGGCACAAGTAAAGTATCATTCTATTGAGAAGCATTTTCTAGCTTTGGTTTTCGCCGCTCAAAAGCTTATACATTACATGTTGTCTCACAAGGTCAACCTAATCTTGAAAGTTAATCAATTGCAATATTTGATGATCCGACCAACACTTTGAGGATGCTTAGCGAGGTGGTTGATGATACTATTGCAATTTGACATAACTTTTATGTCCCTTCGCACTATCAAAGGGCATATTCTCGCAGATTTTCTCGTAGTGCACCCACTGCCATCTGGGTCCCCGCTCAATGACAAACTACCAGACGAAAAAATACTACAAATAGAGTGGCCTGATGCACAAAAAATATATATTATTTTTGTTATATAATTTTACCTATTTTTTGTGATGTTGCAGGTATGATGATTTAAGGTGATTGGAGCGAAAATAAGTGAAAAGGAGCAAAAAGGAGGAAAATAGCTTCTGGCGCCGCCGGCGCCAGAATGGGCTTTGCCGATACCATTTTCCCGAGAGCCCAGAATTTAATTGACGATAGAGCGCCGTCGGTGCCCTATCGAGGTCCGCCAGTGCCCAATGTCGGTTGATTTCAAATTTGAAGAGTTTTGGCAACTTTTTGAAAGGATGCTTTAGGAAACTCTTGGGAATTCATTTCTAACTTATAAGTAACTATTTTTGGATGAAAATGGTGTAGTTTTAGTGTGTGTTCTGAAGTTCTAATGTGGTTCTAGAGAGGGAGAGTGTGTGTTGAGTGTTAGGGTGAGTGTAGATGTGAGAATTTGAGAGGGATTCTTCTCTAAGGAGTGAAGGAGAAGGAGTAAAGTGAGAGATTACTTCTTCCTTTCTATTCTAAAGAGGGAATTGGTTGTTGCAAAGAAGAGAGAAAATGATTCAAAGGAACATTGTTGACCTCATTTTTGATGAGGTCTTCTCTTCTTTTTTTTAGTACTTAGGATCTAGCCTTAGGCTTTTCATTTGACTATCTTAGAGGACTAGAATTGGGATCCACCATCTAAAATTTCAAACAACTTCTTAATTCCCTGCAAACTCCACAAACTTGACTGTAGACCCCTAATCACCTAGAGGGTTGAAATCAAATGTGGAAGTTTAAAGGATGAGTTCCTATAGGACTCTTTGGCCTTAGGACCGCCCCAGGTGGCCCGGTCCAGTGAAGGGGCTGACTTACACACACACTACACTCATATACTACACTTTCACACACCTCCTAAAACCACACCCATACCTAACTTGACCTCCTGACTCATGTAGGTGATTCACATGGATAGTCCTTAACCCCTAAACCCTTGTCTAAGAGGGTTAGGAACAACATAGTGAATGCCTCAAATGAGTCCCTTCATGGCTCATGTGGGTTTGATGTGGCTTCATGGCTCAACCAAAATGATTTTATTCCACTTACATTTACCCAATCTTCAATTTTCCAAATTTTTAATTTTTGACCCCCGGGACCCTACACCCGCCTAACCTACCCAAAGCCCTTGAAATTACCCAAATTTTTCTAAATTTCCAAATCACCCAAAATTCCCCAAAATCAATCCCAAACATTTTCACATCACTCAAATTGATCATCCATACCCAAAAATACCAAAAATTCCAAAAATACCTCCCAATACCCTCCAAATACCCAAAATACCCCTCTTGACCTAAAAAATCCAAAAATTCAGAAAATTCCCAGAAAATTCCAGAAAATTCCAAATATTCCCAATTTCATTTTGTTCAACTACACCATGGGCCAATTTTGTCAATTTACCCTACTGTTGTCAAAACCCCCAATTTGACCCATTTTAACCCTAAGTGAACCTAATGTCAAACCAAACCTACCCAATTGACCCAAATTCTGGTCCAATTCAATTCTAAACTTCAATTCAACATTCCCAACACCAATCTAGACCAAATCCAAGTCCAATTTGATTGACATTTGGATCCAATTTCACTTTTGGCCTTAAAGCCCAATTTGGACCCATGACCCAAACCTAACCCAAACTCACCCAATTTAACTTCAATTAACCCCAAATCTTTTCTAAATCTTCCTTAGCATCCCCAAAAGCAAAATACTAACATTATTTGCCCAAAATTTAGACCCAAACCCCACTCAAATTCAACCCAAAGCTAAAAGGCCCAATTTTGACCTAAACCCAAACCTAACCCAAATGAGCCCAAACCCCAAAATCAAAGCCCAACCAAAGTCAAAACCTCTTTGAAACACTCCCATAAACATTTCTCAACATTAATTTTACATCAATTTCAACCCTAGCCCAACATTGGCCCAACTTGGCCCACTTTGACCTATATTGGCCCATTCACCAAAAGAGCCCAAATTCAACCCAATTCAAACCCAAATCACCCCCAATTTGCTTCAAGTCACACATGACACATCCATGAGCTAAACCCAACAATTATTTGGCCCAACCTCTTTACAAAATTCCCATCCATAAAATCATTTTTAAACTTAAAGGCCCATTCCTTAAACCATTTTAAAAGCCCATCTTTTGCCACATCCAAAGGCCCAAAATTGGTCCCAAAGCCCATATGACATTTCCCCTCATCATACTTTCAATTAAACTCAATACCTAAGTCCTAAATTCATCATCAAATCATCCCAAATCAAGCCATATGCCAATTCCCATTAAAATACCAAAATTCACAAAACCCTTTTTCATGAAATTGACTTAACTTTCCCCAAGCCAAAGGTGAGCCATGAAGCCATGCATGAGCCACATGTGAGCCATGAGAGCCTTGGACACTCCACTATGCCATATTGGGTAAGAAGATGGAGGGCTTTCCTTAATCCCTAAAGCTCATTAGCCTTAATCATGATTCACCTAAACTTAAATTTAATCCAAATATATTTGGATGGAGACTTCTCCATGCCAAAACAAGCTGATCCCTTTGATCCCCCACAGCATCCAAAGCCACCTTGAAGGGTGCACCAAGCCCAAATGGGTGGATTGACCCATTTAGACTCAAAACTAGCCATGCCCCATTCTACTTTGGATCAAAGCCTTTACACATGGCAATTGCCAATTGCCTACACTAAACCCAGACCACGACCCACCCGAACAAGATGGTGACCAATGCACTAGCCGGCCGACCACTGGTCGCCGGAAAACACCATGGCCGAGAGCTCACATGTGAGCCAACTTTGGAATTCTCCTTGCTGAGCCGCCTCATCCCCAAGTGGCCATTGTAGTTGTTCTTCTCTTGCCAAGAGCAGCTGATCCCAAGCCCTAACTCTCCCTGGGAAGCCCTCCACCCTCTTCTATTTAAACACCACCCCTTCTCGGCCATGGGAGGTGCTGAAACAAACCTTAAGGAAACTCTGCCAAAATTGTTCCAGACTACTCCCCATACATAGAGCATTTGATCCCCACTGAATTCCAGCCTCAATTCCCTCCAGTTGAGCTCAATTTTGAGTTCAAACTTTAGCCTAAAAACCAGGACACTTCTTCACAGTGGATCAATCCTCAAATTTATTGGTCCTACACCTTCACCAGACCAAGAGAAGGTGTCCACCAGCAAATGCCCCATCTCCAGGCCACCCAGTTGCTCCAGCCTCCAAGCTTTGTGATCGGCTGTGGTCAAAATCCTACCTAGGAAATTCATCAGACCAGGACACTTCATCTGGAGCTTGCTGGGATCCAATCGAAGGTGAAACAACCCTCAGATCGAAGCTACACTTCTCTGAGCAAAGGTATGGCCTCACTCTTCTTCCCGAGCTTCTGAACACTCTCCATTTTTATTGAGTAAATTTCATCCCACATAAACTGTATGGATGTGTTCCTCTTCTCGAGACGAATCCATAGAGCATAAGAACGTTAAATTTGGTCAAGTATCGAGTGAGATCTTAGGCTTAGAAGATGGACGGTTCTCGTGTTAGGAGGCTTAGGGACGATGAACGGATGCCGTTCATTCAATACACGAGCGGACGGACGGCTCAGATGGCGTCGGACCAGGAGATGGTGCGTGAACCGCGGGACCCGGGCTGCTGACTCAAGCGGCAGCGTCGAATGAGAGCGCGCCGCGTGGCCGTTCGGAGATGCGGAGGATGACGCGGCGCCGACTCGGATAAATAGAAAATTAGGGTTTTTCCTATTTATTTAATTTCCGAACTTGGAAAATTCATAACTTTGTGTAGGAAAATCATAAAAATAAAATAAAAATACCCTCTTGCTCGAGTGAACGGAGGAGAATAATGTGAAAAAGAAATCATTTAATTTCATCGAGTATTTTATTTTTAATAATTTATTTACTTTTTCATTCTTTTAATTCTCCATGCATATAGGAAATTCACCATGGCATGAGACCATAGGGTTTTTGAAGCCTCCGAATTTGGGAACATTCACGAATTTTCCAAAGTCGGAGAGCCATCCCTATGAGAAGTTATTGATTTTTCAAATTCATGTTATTGTTTTGAGTATTTTAATTCTAATAATTATCATGTTGTGAAATAAATTCTAGGAAAATTTGGTGATGTCCCTTATGACCAGAGGACCCTAGGAAAAATAGGTTTTGAGTTAGTTCATTTAAAATAACCCTAATTGGCTTAAACACCCAAAATAGATCCCTAATTAATTAGAGTTAACCATACATAAAATTGACTTGAAATCAATTCTCCACTGACTTTTAGGATCGAGAGGAACCCAACATAAAAATTTGAAGTCGATTGGACATGGTTAGCCCTACTTAAATGGGTTGATTAAGCCATTTAGTCAATTTGAACTTTAAAAATTCATAACTTTCAAAATACCTTTCAAAAATTCACCACATTGGTTTTGGAGCCTCTCGATATTAGGGGAATTTAATAAAATTAAAATTTCAATTTTCTAAAAAAGTTGATTTTTAATATTATTTTAATATTTTTAATAATTAAAAAATAATAAAAATCACAAAAATAATAAAATTCACCAAAATGTCACATTTTGAATTTTAATCACTTAGGAACAAACCCCATATTTTTTTTAGGTCTATTTAATGAGATATTAAATTTTGAAGCCCTAGAGTAATTTTAAAATTAAAAAAATGTATTTTCTAGCATTTTCACTAAAATAATTAAAATAAATCATAAAAAAATCAGAAAATAGCAAAAATTGATTCTCTGATTTCCTTGATATCAGAGAGATTTTTGAAAAATATAAAATTCATTTTTCAACCTTTATTTTTTTTTAAAATTAATTAACACTCCAAAACTTAAAATAATTATAAAAAAATAATATAATTCAAAAAATCACCAAAATTGGTCCAAATGGTCCTCTTGTCATTAGGAATGTCCCCTAATTTTTTTAAGGACAGAAACTTTCCCTTGGTCATGTTATTAAATTTTCCTTGGAAATCTCTATTTTCTACCAAAAATAATTATATAAATAAATTAAATACAGAAAAATCACATTTTCTCCTCTCATGTCTTTATTGACATATGAGTGAAGTCACAAAAAAATTTCAAGTTCATTTAAGCTCAATTTAGTGAGTTATGAAATTATTAAGCTTAAAGAGGCAAAGTGGTAATTAAAATTTTAACCCTTAATTAAAACTTTAGGTTTAATAAAATAAACAAGTAAAATATTTGATCTTAATCTGATTTGGATGATTGAAATTTAAATAATTAAAGAGTAGAAACCCATTAAACAATTTAAAATAATTGAAATAAACCTTAATTAAATAATTGATTAAATTTGGGAAGAATAATAAAATTGGAACTATTAAAATAGGGATATTGTTAGGAAGAGATTTATTCTTTAAATTAAAAATCCCTAAATTAATCATCTCATTAATATTTAATTCTTAATTAAAATGATAACTCAAGTTTAAAATATTTTACTTGTTCATTAAACTAAAGTTAAATTTTTAAACTCTTTTAAAATTTCAATTAAAGTTAAAAAATAAAATTAAATTAAAAATTAAATTAAATTAAATAAATCAAATTGAATTAAATTAAATTAAATTAAATCAAATTAAATTAAAGATTAAGTTAAGTTAAATTAAATTAAATTAAATTAAATTAAATTAAATAAACAAATTAAATTAAATTAAATTAATAAATTAAATTAAATTAAATAAATTAATTAAATTAAATTAAATTAGACTAAATTAAATTAAAACAAATTAAAACATATTAAATTAAATTAAATTAAATTAAATTAAATCAAATTAAATTAAAATTAAATCAAATTAAATTAAATTAAAGGAAATTAAATCAAATTAAACTAAATTAATTTAACATCAAATCAAACTAAATTGAATTAAATTAAATTAAATTAAAATTAAAATCAAATTAAATTAAATTAAAGTTAAATTAAATTGAATTAAATAACATCACCTAAAACGAAAGAAATTAAATATAAAGCAACTTAAACACTATTCCAAATTTGAACCCATTAATTGAAATTAAACTAAATCACAAATCATTTTAACACCAATTTACCCTCGAAAGCTTTAGTTTTCATAACTCCTAAACAGAATATTAAATGAAATGTTACTTCACTTATAGGACATTCAAATATCCTAGTTCACTAAGTAAGATAACAACAAAACTTAACTAAACCTCGGACGATTAATTCATTTGTGTAATTGAATTCATTTGGACTTAAAACAATCCTAGAAATATTGAAAAGATGTTTAAGATTTGCCTTAAGCACTTCCTCGATATGATAGGATGTTCATAAGAACAATTGAACTTAATTGTTCTTTGATGAGGAAAATCGTCTACAAACCAAAACACAAGGAACCTAGACGTCATAGGAAATGGCTAGCTATAGGATTAGGAACTTGGTAGAAAACCATAACCCTTCCCTTAGCTTTACCTAGGAACTTGCTTAAATATTCTAATTGTGTTTTAAGTGCAGCTTGGGATGACGGGAAGACCCTCCGAGCACGCTTTTATTTTTTTGCAATTTACTTTCTTGCAATTTACATTATTGCAATTTATTTAACCGCATTGCACTTACTTTTCTTGCATGATAAACAATTGTTGCATGAAAACCCACACCTTTAGGATAGTCCCTAAAACTGAAACCAAAACTAAACTAAAAGTCATCGCAAGATAAAATTCACCGCCACAACATTTCAAAATATAAAACAACTCAAAATTTAATCACAAACAGAACACAAAACTACAATTACAACTAAATTAAAACGTCCTATTGGATGATCGGGAATACCTCGGATGATGTAACCTACGTGTTGCTAACGGGATTTCCCACGGTCTAAATGAAAGTGTGGAACTCATTTAATTGAGTTTAGCAAATTCATCTGGACTAAGTGAATCCGATAAAAATAATGATGCCTGAAGGATGGAACCGTGGGATCTTAACCGGTGTCGTTATAATCAACTTTAAGATTTGTTTTAATTAAAACACAAAAAACACTTGGAAATTAAGATTTTCTCTAAACCAAAACACTTTTCTCATCCCCTGATTTATGACTTCTAAAACTAAACCTCTGCAACAACAAGGAGCTCGGAGCATGGTGGGCAATACGGCCATCGTCATCAGCAAAACCTGAGTCTACTTCAGCAAAACTTTCCTAGAATTAAATAACAAACCCATAGAACTTCGAGGTAGTTTTCCTAGTGCAACATAAATCCTCAACTCTTCATTAGGCATTAGCATTGCAAATTAAGCCCTAACCGGTCTTAGGATTCCGAGGTAGTCGTCTGATACGACATAAACCCTCACATCTTCGAAGCTATTTGTATGATTCTATCATATAAATATAAGCCCTAATTAATTAAAATTGGCAAGATCAAAACATTAAACAAACATTAGGACTTTCCTAAATCCAAGCCAAACAATAGGATAGTAGGGAAATTGCCGAAGTTCGCTTCGAATCTGTGATTTCTCCTACCTTTCTTCCTTTGAATTCCCAAAATAAAATGTTCCAAATTTGATCCATTCCCTATTGAAATTCCAAAATTCAATCCCTTGAAAACTTAAACTTTGAAATTCTTGAGAGCGAATTATTGATTATTATCGAGAGTTTTCTTAGGTGACTCTCGTCACTTAAGATGTAATTAACTATAGGGGCTTTCCCTTTTAGGGAATTTTAAAGAACCCAGGTAATATAAACCCTGTTTAATGTTTTTATATTAAGCAGGGAAATTTGTCGGCTTATAAAAATTGGTTCGCAGACTAAACGGATGTCACAAATCTTCTAGTTTATTTAATCGAGCCCCACCATTAAGCAGTGTGTATATCCTTAGGGATAGGTACACGGTTTGTGGTGCGGTGTTCGTTTATATAAACTATTTGGGATGTGAGATCAGTTTTATTTCATATCTTAAAATCTTCTAATTTAAAAAAATTATTTTTAAAATCAAACACTACTTTTCAAATTATTTATTTAAATTCGCCGACAACTTCTGTTAGGCGACCCCTTTTCAAAATACAACACAACCTAAAAATATGCCGACAACTTCTGGCGACTCCGCTGGGGATAATTCCTCTCTCCATTTTAATCAAACAATTCTGCTTTCATAAATCGGTAGTGCATCCATGTTCCTAGTGGGTCAAACTACCCTTCTTTCCATTGGAATGCTATGTTCATTTCTACCTTGAACAAGTATAGCCAACACTCTCTCGGATTTAGGAGCCATCTGTTTAGACACCCCTAAACGAGAGGTTCCAAGATCCTTTTACCTCATTTCTGAGGTGGGGTGGACCCCCAATAGGTGTTAGTTTAGGAGTAATCCTTCGAATCGAGAAGTCTTGCATAAGACTTTCTTTTCCTTTCCAACTCTGAATCGGATTCATTACTTTCTCTACACCTTTAAACATTCCGTTCTAAATAAACAAGTCCTCTAATGAATGACTCTTTTAACAAACAACTCCTTCTTATAAATACATGAACAAGAATGTGTTCGGACTCTTTTCGATTCCTTTCTTTTCGTCCTGATGAGAAGAAGCATAACTTGGGACCGACAATCGGAATCTACCCTGCGAAATGGAAGCCCCAAAGCCGATTTTCTCCTTCACCAATGGATTGGACTTCGCCGTTTACAAGGATGAGCCGCCCGACAATGGGATCATCCGGTTTAGACAAGGATTCGAGAACACAAATGTCAAGATCACCGACGTTTCCTTTTCGCGCCGACAAACAAAGTATCCGAAGCCGAGAAGCCGCCGATCGAGTTCAACCTTAGGTCAACTCGAGAGTTTCCTCCCCGCAAAAGATTCCAGCCGAGAGGAATACTGCCGTCCACTGAAGGACCGTTGTTGCTACCCCCACTGGTCTAGTTGTCTCCGCACCTACCCGGCTTCTGCTAAATTAAAGGGGAAGGAAATCCGGAACTATGGTGAACCCGTTACCGTGGAGGGTACAGACCTTCCCGTGAGACCTTCTGTTTTTGAATTTGGGTCCAGCTCGAGAATTCCATCACTAACATGGACCCAAAGAAGGAACATAAGTAGGAAGATTGCCAGGAAGGCCAGAGCTGCTGAAGTCGCTTTCTTAGAAGAAATCCCTGAGTACACACCATTACCTGAATACATACCATTACCTGAAGATACACCCCTTTTGGAAGGAAGTAGATTCCATCCCCTTATAACGACACCAGTTAAGATCCCACGGTTCCATCCTTCCGGCATCATTATTTTTATCGGATTCACTTAGTCCAGATGAATTTGCTAAACTCAACTGAATGAGTTCCACACTTTCATTTAGACCGTGGGAATCCCGTTAGCAACACGTAGGTTAAAATCCGAGGTATTCCCGATCATCCAACAGGACGTTTTAATTTAGTTGTAATTGTAGTTTTGTGTTTTGTTTGTGATTAAATTTTGAGTTGTTTTATATTTTGGAATGTTGTGGCGGTGAATTTTATCTTGCAATGACTTTTAATTTAGTTTTGGTTTCAGTTTTAGGGACTATCCTAAAGGTGTGGGTTTTCATGCAACAATTGTTTATCATGCAAGAAAAGTAAGTGCGATGCGATTAATGAAATTGCAATAATTTAAATTGCAAGAAAGTAAATCGCAATAAAATAAAAGCGTACTCGGAGGGTCTTCCCGTCATCCCAAGCTGCACTTAAAACACAATTAGAATATTTAAGCAAGTTCCTAGGTAAAGCTAAGGGAAGGGTTATGGTTTTCTACCAAATTCCTAATCCTATAGCTAGTCATCTCCTATGACGTCTAGGTTCTTTGTGTTTTGGTTTGAGGACGATTTTATTCATCAAAGAATAATTAAATTTAGTTGTTCTTATAAACATCCTATCATATCGAGGAAGTGCTTAAGACAAATCTTAAACATCTTTTCAATATTTCTAGGATTGTTTTAAGTCCAAATGAATTTAATTATATAAATGAATTAATCGTCCGGGATTCAAATTTTGTTGTCTTGCTCGAGTGAACTAGGACATTTGAATATCCTATAAATGAAGTAACATTTCATTTAATGTTACGTTTAGGAGTTATAATAACCAAAGCTTTCGAGGGTAAATTGGTATTCAAATGATTTAATTTAAGTTAATGGGTTTAAATTTGGAATAGTGTTCAAGTTATTTTTAGATTTATTTTGGATTCTTTGTCTTTGGTGATGTTATATTTAATTCAACTTAATTTAATTTAATTTAATTTAATCTTTAATTTAATTTAATTTAATTTAATTCAATTTAGTTTGATTTGATGTTAAATTAAATTAATTTGATTTGATTTAATTTTAATTTAATTTGATTTAATTTAATTTAATTTAATTTAATTTAATTTTAATTTTATTTAATTTAATTTAATTTAATTTAATTTGATTTTATTTATTTAATTTAATTCATTTAATTTGATTTAATTTAGTTTAATTTAATTTGATTTTATTTATTTAATTTAATTTAATTTTAATTTAAGTTATTTAATTTAATTTAATTTGTTTATTTAATTTAATTTAATTCAATTTAATCTTTAATTTAATTTTTAATTTAATTCAACTTTTAATTTCAATTTAATTTAATTTAATTTAATTTAATTTAATTTAATTTAATTTACTTAATTTAATTTAATTTACTTAATTTAATTTAATTTTTAATTTAATTTTATCTTTAATTTAATTGAAATTTTTTTTAAAAGAGTTTAATAATTTAATTTTAGTTTAATGATTAAGTCTTTTAATATTTTGAATTTGAGTTATCATTTTAATTAAGAATTGAATATTAATGAGATGATTAATTTAGGGATTTAAATTAAAGAATAAATCTCTTCCTAATAATATCCCTATTTTTATAATTCCAATTTTATTATTCTTCCAAATTTAATCAATTATTTAATTAAGGTTTAATCATTTTAATATTGTTTAATGGGTTTCTACTCTTTAATTATTTAAATTTCAATCATCCAAATCAAATTAGGATCAAAGATTGTACTTGCTAATTTTTTATTAAACCTAAAGTTTTAATTAAGGATTAAGATTTTTAATTACCATTTTACCCTTTAAGCTTAATAATTTCATAACTCACTAAATTGAATTCAAATGAACTTGAAATTTTTATGTGACTTCACTCATATGTCAATAAAGACATAAGAGGAGAAAATGTGATTTTTCTGTATTTAATTTATTTATATAATTATTTTTGGTAGAAAATAGAGATTTCCAAGGAAAATTTAATAACATGACCAAGGGAAAGTTTCTGTCCTTAAGAAAATTAGGGGACATTCCTAATAACCAGAGAACCACTTGGACCAATTTTGGTGATTTTTTAATTTATATTATTTTTATTATAATTATTTTAAGTTTTGGAGTGTTAATTAATTTAAAAATAAAATAAATGTTGAAAAATGAATTTTATATTTTTTAAAAATCTCTCTGATATCAAGGAAATCAGTGAAGTAAATTTTGCAATTTTCTGATTTTTCTATGATTTATTATAATTATTTTAATGAAAAAGCTAGAAAATATATATTTTTTTAATTTTAAAATTACCTTAAAGCTTTAAAATTTAATATCTCACTAAATAGACCTAAGAAAAATATGGAGTTTGTTCCTAAGTGATTAAAACTCAAAATTTGACATTTTGGTGAATTTTATTATTTTTGTGATTTTTATTATTTTTTAATTATTAAAAATATTAAAATAATATTAAAAATCAACTTTTTTAGAAAATTGAAATTTTAATTTTCATAGATTCCCCTAATATCAGAGAGGCTCCAAAACCAATTTGGTGAATTTTTGAAAGGTATTTTGAAAGTTATGAATTTTTTAAGTTTAAAATGACTAAGTGGCTTAATCAACCCAATTAGTGGGGCTAACCAAGTCCAATTGACTTCAAATTTTTATGGTGGGTTCCTCTGATCCTAAAGGTCAGTGGAGAATTGATTTGAAGTCAATTTGATGTATGGTTAGCTCTAATTAATTAGAGATTCATTTTGGGTGTTTAAGCCAATTAGGGTTGTTTTAAATGAACTAACTCAAAACCTATTTTTCCTAGGGTTCTCTGGTCATAAGGAACATCATCTAATTTTCCTAGAATTTATTTCACAACATGCTATTTATTGGAATTAAAATACTCAAAACAGTAACATGAATTTGAAAAATCAATAACTCCTCATAGGGAAGGCCTCTGACTTTGGAAAATTCAGGGAATGTTCCCAAATTCGAGAGGCTTCAAAAGCCCTATGGTCTCATGTCATGGTGAATTGTATACATGCATGGAGAATTAAAAGTATGCAGAGAGTAAATAAATCATAAAAAATAAATTACTTGATGAAATTAAATGATTTCTTTTCCACATTATTCTCCTCTGTTCACTGAGCAAGAGGGTATTTTTATTTTATTTTTCTAATTTTTCTACATAAAGTTATGAATTTTTGAAGTTTAGGGAATTAAATAAATCAAAAAAATACCATAATTTTCTATTTATCCACGCGGCGCCGCGTCAACCTCGGCAGCACCGAAACGCCGCGTGGCGCGCTCCCATTCGACGCCGCCATCTGACTCAGCGCTCCCGGGGCCCGCTGTATCGTTCCGTCTTCTGATCCGACGCGATGCTGGCCGTTCGTCCGCGCGTGTATTAAATGAACGGCATCCGTTCATCGTCCCCAAATGTCCTCACCCGAGAGCCGTCCACACTAAATCCCTAATATCTCACTAGATACTCAATGGATTTTCATGTTCTTATGCTCTATGGATTCGTCTTGAAGAGACGAACACATCTATACGGCTATCAGGCATTGAAATTAAAGCATTTGAAATGGAGAATCTCCAAAAGCTCGGGATGAAGAATTAGCTCATACCTTTGCTCGGAGAAGTGTGGCTTCGATCCGAGAGTTGTTGCACCTTCGATTGGATCCCGACGAAGCTCCGGATGAAGTCTCCGGTCCGGTGAATTGTCTAGGTGTGATTTCGACCACGCTCGATCACAAAGCTTGGAGGCTGGAGCAACCGGGTAGCCTAGAGATGGGGCTTCATCTGGTGGACACCTTCCTTGGTCCGGTGAAGGTGTAGAACCAATCAATTTAGGGATTGGCTCACCTGTGGAGAAGTGTCCTAGTTTTGGGTGGAATTTCGGTCGAGAAATTGGATTTTATCGAGTGGGGATTAGGGCAAATTGACACTGGGGATCAACTGCTCTGAGGGTGGAGAAGGGTTTGGAACAATTTTGGCAGAGTTTTGGCAAGGTTTGTGCAACTCTCCTCTCTTGGCCGTGAGGGGTGGAGTTTAAATAGGAGAGGGTGGAGGGCCTCCCAGGGAGAGTTAGGGCTTGGGATTAGCTGCTTTGGGCATGGGAAGAACGGCTCCAATGGCCACGCGGGGATGGGGCGGCTCGGCAGGTGAGAATTCCAAGTTGGGCTCACATGTGAGCTCTCGGCCATGGTGTTTTCCGGCGGCCTCGGTGGCTGGCCGGCCGAGCATGGGTCACCATCTTGTTCGGGTGGGTCGGGGCCGGGGTTTAGTGTAGGCAATCGGCAAATGCCATGTGTAAAGAGCTTGGATTGAAATGGAATGGGGGGAAGACCATTTTGGGTTCAAATGAGTCAACCCATGGTTTTGGGCTAGGTTCACCACCCAAGGCCTGGTCTTGGGCTGAAAAGGATCACTTGGGTCGGCCAAGAGAGAATGGTGTGGTCTCCATCCATGATGAGGTGGCTAAGCATGGTTTAGTGTGTGACATGCTTAAGGTAAAAAAGGGTTTAAGAAGGATTAGGAAAGGGGGCCCTCCTTTTTCCATTAATGGCTTGATCACATGTCAAGCCTTCCATGGCTTCATGTGGCTTGTCCATGGCTTACATGGCTCACCTTTGGCTTGGCAAAAAGTTTGGTCAATTTCATGAAAATGGATTTTAGGAATTTTTGGTAATTTGATGGAAATTTGTATGAAACTTGATTTGGTATTATTTGATGATGAATTTAGGACTTGGGTAATGGCTTTAATTAAGTGGATGGCAAATGGAGATGTCATGTGGGCTTTAGGGTAGATTTTGGGCCTTTTGAAATGGTTTTAGGTGGGCTTTTAAGAAGGTTTAGGAAAGTGGGCTTTTGGATTTTAAAATGGATTTTGGGATGAAATTTTGTAAAGAGATTGGGCTAAATAATTGTTGGGTTTAGCTCATGGATGTATCATGAGTGACTTGAAGCAAATTGGGAGTGATTTGGGTTTGAATTGCGTCGAATTTGGGCTCTTTTGGTGAATGGGCCAATATAGGTCCAAGTGGGCCAAGTTGGGCCAATGTTGGGCTAGGGTTGAAATTGATGTAAAATCAATGTTGAGAAATGTTTATGGGAGTGTTTCAAAGAGGTTTTACCTTTGGTTGGGCTTTGATTTTGGGGTTTGGGCCCATTTGGGTTAGGTTTGAGTTTAGGTCAAAATTGGGCCTTTTAGCTTTGGGTTGAATTTGAGTGGGATTTGGGTCCAAATTTTGGGCAAATCATGTTAGTGTTTTGCTTGTGGGGATGCTAAGAAGGATTTAGAAAAATTTTGGGGTTAATTGGAGTTGAATTGGGTGAGTTTGGGTTAGGTTTGGGTCATGGGTCCAAATTGGGCTTTAAGGCCAAAAGTGAAATTGGATCCAAATGTCAATCAAATAGGGCTTGGATTTGGTCTAGATTGGTGTTGGGAATGTTGAATTGAAGTTTAGAACTGAATTGGACCAGAATTTGGGTCAATTGGGTAGGTTTGGTTTGACATCGGGTTCACTTTCGGGTTAAAATGGGTCAAATTGGGGGTTTTGAGAAAAGTAGGGTAAATTGACAAAATTGGCCCATGGTGTAGTTGGACAAAATGAAATTGGGAATATTTGGGATTTTTTGGAATTTTCTGAATTTTTGGATTTTTTGGCCAAGAGGGGTATTCTGGGTATTTGGAGGGTATTGGGAGGTTTTCTTGGAATTTTTGGTATTTTTGGGTATGAATGATCAATTTGAGTAATGTGGAAATTTTTAAGATCAATTTTGAGGAATTTTGGGTGATTTAGGAAATTTTGAAAATTTTGGGTAATTTCAAGGGTTTTGGGTAGGCTAAGCGGGTGTAGGGTCCCGGGGGTCAAAAATAGAAAATTTGGAAAATTGAAGATTGGGTGGATGTAAGTGGAGTGAAATCATTTTGGTTGAGCCATGAAGCCATATCAAGCCCACATGAGCCATGAAGGGACCCATTTGAGGCATTCACTATGTTGTTCCTAACCCTCTTAGCCAAGAGCTTAGGGGTTAAGGACCATCCATGTGAATCACCTACATGAGTCGGGAGGTCAAGTTAGGTATGGGTGTGTGAAAGTGTAGTGTATAGGTGTAGTGTGTGTGTAAGTCAGCCCCTTTACCAGGACCAGGCCACCCAGGGCAGTCCTAAGGCCAAAGAGTCCTATAGGAACTCATCCTTTAAACTTCCACATTTGATTTCAACCCTCTAGGTGATTAGGGGTCTATAGTCAAGTTTGTGGAGTTTGAAGGGAGTTTAGAAGTGGTTTGAGTTTCTAAAAGGTGGGTCCCAATTCTAGTCCTCTAAGATAGTCAAAGGAAAAGCCTAAGGCTAGATCCTAAGCACTAAAGAGAAGAAGAGAAGACCTCATCAAAAATGAGGTCAACAAATGGACCCCCAATAGGTGTGGTGAGCTGACGGAGCACACCGCGCGTATTGGCGTTGACCGAAGCGATCAACAAAACCAACACAGATGTCCAAGTGACGAACTTAGGACGAAGTAGAAGAGTTTCCGCTGGGGAGTAGCAAGTATATCTCTGAAACCGGAGATTCCTGAACTCTCGCTGGGGAAAGGAAAAGGAGGTGAATTTTGATTTAGATTTTATTTTGTTTCAATTTAAGTTTTGATGTGTGAGCTTGGATTTTAGTTTGGAGTTTTAATTTAGATTGAAGTTTTGTCAAAATTAATTTGAGAGATTTGATTTGAAATGAAAATTGGAATTCTGAGGTTTTAGATGTAACATCTTCAACCTCGAAAGAAAATTGAATTGATCAAATTGAATCATTGCAATGAGGAGAGATCTCAGAGCAATGCGGTATTGGATGTAAAATCCTTAACCTTAAGAGTTTTATTTTGATGTATTTCATCGCAATAGGGAAAGGATCCTAAAGCAATGCAGTCTCGGATGTAAAATCCTCAACCCAAAAGTTTGATTTTGATGTATTTCAGTGCAATAGGGAAAGACTCCTAAAGCAGTGCAGTCTTGGATGTAAAATCCTCGACCCAAAAATTTGATTTTGATGTATTTCAAAGTGCAATAGGGAAAGAATCCTAAAGCAGATGCAGTCTTGGATGTAAAATCCTCGACCCAAAAATTTGAATTTGATGTATTTCAATGCAATAGGAAAGAATCCTAAAGCAAGTGCGATCTTGGATGTAAAATCCTCGACCCAAAAGTTTGAATTTGATGTATTTCAAGTGCAATAGGGAAAGACTCCTAGCAAGCAGTGCAGTCTTGGATGTAAAATCCTCGACCCAAAAGTTTGAATTTGATGTATTTCGGTGCAATAGGAAAGAATCCTAAAGCAAGGTGAGTCTTGGATGTAAAATCCTCGACCCAAAAGTTTGAATTTGATGTATTTCAGTGCAATAGGGAAAGACTCCTAAAGCAAGTGCGGTCTTGGATGTAAAATCCTCGACCCAAAAGTTTGAATTTGATGTATTTCAAGGTGCAATAGGAAAGAATCCTAAAGCGGTGCGATCTTGGATGTAAAATCCTCGACCCAAAAGTTTGAATTTGATGTATTTCAGTGCAATAGGAAAAGAATCCTAAAGCGAGTGCAGTCTTGGATGTAAAATCCTCGACCCAAAAAGTTTGAATTTGATGTATTTCGGTGTAATAGGGAAAGAATCCTAAAGCAAGTGCAGATCTTGGATGTAAAATCCTCGACCCAAAAGTTTGAATTTCATGTATTTCAGTGCAATAGGGAAAGAATCCTAAAGCAGTGCAGTCATGGATGTAAAATCCTCGACCCAAAAGTTTGAATTTGATTGATATTTGATTTAAGATCTGGAAGATCGAATTCGAAATTTGATTGAGATTTGAAATCTGGAAAGATTGAATTTGAGATTTGGAAGGATGAGTTTGAACTCGATTGAAATTTGATTTAAGATTTGATTTGAAATTTGGAAGATCAAATTTGAAATTTGATCGAGATTGGATTTGAAATTTGATTGAGAATTTGATTTGAGATTTGAAAAGATCAAATTTGAAATTTGATCGAGAGTGGATTTGAAATTTGATTGAGAATTTGATTTGTGATTTGGTTTAACATTTATGTTGATTTTGTTTATCTTCTAATGATTCAAATTTTATTTTATCGTTTATTTAATGTTCATGTGAATTTGGTGTTCGTCATTTTTTAAGATTTTTGAGGAAAGTTTTCTTTTATTCTTTTTTTTATTTCTTTTCTGTTCTTTGTTCGAAGTTCATTTGACTTTAATGGCGTTTCCTGATCAATTTGCACAAAAGAGGTGAAGGCCAAAAATGTGACACGGTCACTTTCATCCCAATCATGTTGAAGATACATCATACAACTCGATCTGGAATACATCTCATACAATCCATGTAGACTCAAAACGGACTATGTATGATCTTTGTTGGTCCATCCAAAGAAGCATCTGTCAAAAATCCATGTCTGAATAGTGGGGTACATGGTTAATAACATCACCTTCCAAGCCATCCTCGGCAAGGATGCCGGCTGGATGTACGTTGGAGGTGTGATATCTCCCATGTAACTCGCGACTCGTAAGGCCGGAGGTTCTCTAGCTCGGGTCCGGCCGGAAATGGTAAGGTGTCTTCTCGTCATCCATTCTCCCGAAAGTAACGAGATCCGCTTCACCGGTACTCCCGGTATGCAATGCTTAGCGATATCCGCCCCGTTTCCCTTCGGCATCATGACGGAACCTACCGGTAAAGGTATCTTCACCGGCCCTCGGAACTCACCCGGCCTCGCTATCCGGAGGTCGGATCCGAACATGATGTTACACTCGTTCGAGAAAGAGACCGTGCAGAAGGTCCGACAAAGTCGTGGTGATCTATGTGTGGGGGTATGCGATCACCTCGTTTGTAGATGTTGATAATGCAGCTATTGGGTATGCAATCTACGCTGGCAGTACCCTCCATGTTATCAATCTCTTTACCATTCTCTTGATGACTAATGGCATCGGATCCACTTGCCCATGACGGAGTATTCCCGGTGGGTTTCCCTTCCTGTCTTCGACGAAGTTGTAGCGAGCATCCACATTGTATTGTGATTCTTCCCTTCCCCGGCATCCATCTCCGGGGTTCCGAGTAGGTTTTTTCCTTAGGCGGCCTGCTCGGCCCATTCTCTTCAAATCTCGGATGCAATCCACGATTTGCTGTTGTTCATACTCTGAGAATACGTCTGTATGCAGCTCGAGGCCCTCTAGTATATTGATTCTTCTACCTTTAATTCTCTCGAAGTATTCAAAGGTTTTCTTTTCAACATTCTGCATTCTCTCCAGCTCGTATTCCGGAATGATCTGCAGATGGTGAGGCCTTGTGACATATTGTGGGATATACGGTTCAATCCCTTCACGTTCTCCTACATACCTCGGCTCCTCGGGGATGATGCCTGTCGGGACATCCCTCGGGGTTGCTTCTGCAACAAGGTCATGCATTACTGGTGGTTCTATCCGGTGGCGTGGTAGCCTTCTTTCTTCTGGTCTTTGTGAGATTTCCCTGGTTCTTTCGTTATCCTAGGAGCCGGCCTCCTTTCTTCGGAGTTCCCGGTGAACCGGTGTCCTTGAAGTGTACGTACCGGCGGTAGTAATCTGTCTCGTTGCGCCGGTCCGCGACTAGTTTTGTTAACATCTTACGGATACGGCGATTCTTATTTCTTCGTTGCGTTGCTCTGTGAGAGTAGCTCTCCGCACTTCTTGAATCTCCGTGGGCGCGGCGCCGACAAGCTCGCCTTCTGCCGTAGCAACTACGGACTTCATTTTCTTGTCTTCTTCGGTATTTGCCTTTCTTTTCTTCTGCTTCGGATTGGGTGGCTTGGGCCACCCACTTTCATCACCTGTCCGCCGGGTAGTTTTTCTCGTCAACTGGGACCCGGTCACTTTCCTCGTCATCGTAGGCTCGTCGGTGCGAAATCCGAGTCAATCTCGATTATCGCTCCATCTTTCACCCTCTTTTCATCGAGTGCAAGGCTTACGCCATTCTTAAAGTTCAGGACCAACCGCCCGTTCGACATTTCCCGCGAAAAGACAAGGAAAAGGATCAGGGGATGTACTAAGAACAAGAACATTAAGAAAATGTTTATTAAAGACATTCTTTTTATTATATTATTTTTTGTATTTTTCAAATTTAACGAGAATGAAGTAGGATAAGATCAGGGAAGAGATATTGATTTGGAAAAGAAAACAAGGAAAACTTAATTATCATGATTTTATTTATTTTAGCACATTTTATTATTTTTGGGTTCGGACCCAATCATAAGTAATTACTTTCGCCCGTGTTTCTTAGGGATGAAGAATTCATTCCTTCGAAACATCGAGTAGCGTAATACTTTTTCAAGCATCGTCCGTTGATCGGAAGCATATGTCGTTCTCCCCGGCAATTCACTAGCCGGTAGGAACCTCCCGAGTATACTGCTTCAACCACAAACGGTCCTTCCCAAGTGGGTTCAAATTTTCCTCCTATCTTGCGGTGTGCAAGGATAGGTCTCTTGAGAACAAGAACTAAGTCACCAACTTTGAAGGTTCTTGGGCGGACCAGTTTGTCATGGGCTTGAACCATCTTAGCTTGGTATAGTTCTAAATTCTGTTGCGCTGCAAGTCTTTTCCCTTCCAGGATTTTTAATTCTTCGAGTCGTAATTTGGCGTTCTCTTATGTCGTGATCTTGTTTGCAACTGCAATTCTGAGTGAAGGAAGCTGCACCTCTAAGGGTAACACTGCCTCGGACCCATACACCAGAGCGTAAGGTGTAGCTTGAGTAGGAGTTCTAAAGGTTGTCCGGTAGGCCCATAAGGCTTCTAACAACTTCTCGTGCCAATTTCTCTTATTATCGTCCAAGGTTTTCTTTAAGATTTGAACGAGAGTTTTATTAAAAGCCTCAGCGAGGCCGTTTGCTCTTGGGTAGTAAATTGTCGAGTATCGCCAGTCGATTCCGTGTCTCCTGACAAAATTGTTGATTTGCGTGCTTCTGAATGCCGACCCATTATCCGAGATGATCTCGCGCGGCACTCCGAAACGGTAGACAACTTGGTTCTTGAAAACCGTAGCACGTGGTGTGCTTTCACTTCTCTAAGTGGAACCGCCTCGCCCACTCGGAAAAGTAATCTGTAGCCGCAAGAATGAAACGATATCCTTTCGAAGATGGTGGTTCTATCGGACCCACTATATCTGTGCCCCAACATTCAAATGGCCACGACGCAATTGTCGGGTGCAGCACATTTGGAGGTTGGTGTAAAACCACTCCGTGCACTTGGCATTGGTTACAGCTCTTGGCGATTTTCATGCGATCGGTCATCATCGAGGGCCGGTAGTACCCTAGTCTTTTAATTTTCATTTTCATCTTCGGACCCGACCGGTGAGCGCCACGGAGTCCCGAATGCACCTCTTTAACAATTTCACGGGCCTCGGACCCGCTTAGGCATCTTAGCCACATTTGATCAAAAGACCTTCCGTACAATGTGTTGTTTATTAATGCGTAAGACGTAGTTCTTTTCTTGATCCGATGGGCTAGCGACCTATCGTCCGGTAGCTTTCCCGTTTGCGGGTAGTCCATCAATGGCCGTCGCCAATCTTCCGTGTTTTCCGTCACTCGCCGTAACTGATTCTTTTTCTTTTTCGATTTGTGTATTGTGTCTATGTCGAGCCGTGATAGGACCTAACGTCCGTGAACCGACACTTCCACTCGATTCATCTTGCAAACGGGCAAATTCTTTTGCGAGACGGGCTAAAGCATCTGCTAAAGAATTTTCTTTTCTGGGAATTTTGTAGATTGTCACATTTGAAATCTGTTCCAACAGCTGTATGGCATACTGGAAGTATTGTTCAAGTCTTAGCTTTAAAATTTTGTATTGTCCGGCGATCTGTTGAATAATTAACTGTGAATCCCCGTAGATGTTGATGTCTGTTATCCCCATTTGAATGGTTAATTCTAGTCCCGTTATGAGGGCTTCGTATTCTGCTTCATTGTTTGTACACGGTTCGTCAAGTGGTAGGAGTATCTTAACATCCCCCGCTCCGGTGTTATAAAGATTAGCCCGATTCCCGCCTTACCGGCACTATCACTTGCGATTCTTCGTCTTTGTGTGTCGAAGATGCTCCGTCGAAATACAATTCCCAACGTCGATCATCGGGGTCTTCTAGATTCATTATTTGTTCATCCGGCAAATCGTCATCGAGAGGAGATTCGGCCGGCAAAGGGTGTGCCTGCGAGGAAGTCCGCTAAGACTTGTCCCTTTACGGCACGCGGAGGCACGAAAGTTATATCGAATTGCAATAATATCATTGACCATCTGGCAAGTCTGCCGGAAAGTGTTGGACGAGTCATCAAGTATTGCAATGGATTAAATTTCGAGATCATGTTGACCTTATGAGAAAGCATGTAGTGCCTGAGCTTTTGAGCGGCGAAGATCAGGGCCAAACAATGCTTTTCAATTGCGGGATACCTTTCTTCCGTCGGAAGTAAACGATGGCTTAAGTAGTAAAGAGCATTTTCTTTACCCTCATCATCGACTCAGGCCAACGGGGCTCCGAGAGAGTCGTCTAAAGCCGCGGTGTAAAGTATCGCGGTCTACCCGAGACCAGGGCTGCTAAGACAGGAGGTGTCATTAAATATTGTTTGATGTCCTCGAAGGCCTTCGGCATTTCTCTTCCCAAATAAATTTGGCGTCCTTTTTAACTAGTGCCGAGAAAGGCCGACACCTACCCGACAAGTTTGAGATAAAGCGTCGAAGATATGCCAACTTCCCTTGAAAAGATCGTAGTTGTTTTAAGGTTTTGGGAGGCGGCATTTCTAAGATAGCTTTAATCTTTTCCGGGTCGATTTCAATTCCACGATGTCGGACAACGAATTCTAAGAATTTCCGGAGGTGACGCCGAAGGCGCATTTTAAGGGATTCATCTTAAGGTTAAATTGTCTTAATCGTTCAAAAATAATTCTCAAATCATACAGGTGGTTTTCCTTTACTTTGCTTTTGATGACCACATCGTCCACGTAGCATTCGACTTGATTGTGGATGAGAACATCAAAAATTCTTGCCATTGCTCTCTGGTAGGTTGCTCCTGCGTTTTTTAGTCCGAATGGCATCACTGTGTAGCAAAATACTCCTATCGGCGTTCGAATGCTCGTAAGCTTTTCATCTTCCGGAGCCATTTTTATCCGGTTGTATCCTAAAGATCCATCCATGAATGAGAATATTTCATGTGTTGAAGCAATGTCGATCATTAATTCGGGATCGGTAGAGGAATTCATCTTTCGGACATGCCTTGTTTAAATCTCCGAAATCCACACAAATTCCGATCCGACCATTCTTCTTCTCGACCGGCACTACATTGGCTAACCAAGTCGGGTATTGTTCTTCACGGACAAATCCGGCGTCTATTAGCTTTTTAACTTCGGCTATGACTTGTTGTTCGATTTCTAGACGCATTCTTCCGGGACCTTGTCCGACCGGGACGTAAGTAGGATCCCCTCCTAGCTTATGGACTGCAACCTCCGGAGCTAATCCTGGCATCTCGTCGTAGCTCCAAGCAAAACAGTCTTTAAATTCCATTAATAACTTGATTATTTCTTCGGAGTCTTCTTTATTGAGTAAGGAGCTAACAAAGGTAGGTCTAGGCTCTTCGCTAGTACTTAAGTTACTTCCGTTAACTCATCTATTGTAGATTTAATTTCTTCTTCGAATTCTGGTGGAGCGTCTCCAATTTGTAAATCTTCGAGTTCGTCCGTAGTTTCCATGCAGCTTTCATTGGACTTGCAAGTGACAACCAAGCAAAATTCGATATCGTCAACTGACCCTACTGTGCCGAATCCGAGTCCATACTTTGAATTGGGTGGACGACCGGAGTTATTCCATAATTTTTCAAAATGTTGTGATTGGTCTTTTGTCCATTGTCGAGGTAAGAAACCACGTTGAATTAAATTTTGAACGCAGGGAGAGTACCACTCAAAAGGTAATTCCATTAATTCTGATGAAGTGACATCTTCAAATTGTACATTATTTTCAGTTTTGGAGGTAGAAGCACCACGGTAGAACTTGATTGGCCTTGCACCGTCGTTACGTACCTCTTTGACCACCATACCCTCAATCTTGTTAGAATGGATCGGGGTTAGGGTCATAGTATGTACGTAGTGGTTAATCTTCTCGTACATTGATTTGTATTCTTCGTTCTTCTCATCTTCGAGAGAGATCTTGAATTGCGGCTTCTTCTGACTTATTGTCGCTGCTTCTTGTTTGCTTTCTTTTTCTTCTTCAGAACTATATTCCCAATCAACATTGATGGCTGGTTTCCTCCGTCCAACTCGTCCTAACGTCTCTACCACGGCCTCGTCCCCGGCCTCGACCTCGGATGCGAGTTGTGGAGAAACCTTCACCATCTCGCCGGAAGGGAGTGGTGAGTGATCGTTGGACTAGAACTTCGGGTTCTTCGTTGTCCCGAACTTTCTTTGCTTCATTTGTTACGGTATCTCCGGAGAAGATCGTTTTCTTTGGTGGTGCATAATAAGTCGCATCTTCATGGATTCCAATTTCATGTACGGAGAATGGTTGTAAGTCACCTTTGATGCACTGTTCCCCTCCATCGTAGTATTTAATGCACTGATGTAGAGATGATGGTACCATCTTGTTTTCATGTATCCATGGTCGGCCCAGTAGAGCGTTGAACGACTTTTCTGAATCGATTATGTGAAATTTTGCGGTTGTCTTTGCTAAGTCACCGATCTTCATTAGTAGCGTTATTGACCCGAGGGCTCTTTCTCCTTTCTGGTTGAATCCTCTTAATAACATTTTGTCGGCCTCGAGCTCACGAGCATCAATTTCCAAGTATGCTAGTGTTCGAAGACTCATTATATTGATTGATGCTCCCGGATCCACCAATACTCGGAGAGCGTAAACTTCCCAATTGTAACCGAAATGTACAACGGTCGGTTGTGATCCGTCGTCCCAAGTAGTAGGTCATTGTCCGTGAAGGTAACACCTCGTTGTTCCTTTAACGAACAAACCTCATCTAAGGAATCTCCGGCCATTTGAGCTAAGCAAATTTCCGGATCAAGTAAGGCTTTGATCGAGCTTCTCTCATCTCCTTTGATAAGATGAGAGCATCGTAAATGCTCGGTTGGCCGGTAGTTTCCTAAGATGGGCTAGTACGTTGTAGTCCACTTTATTTTCATGCGTCTCGGCTTCTTCTCGAATGGGTATTTCTTCTGCTGGGGTTGGTTCTTCTTGAACAACCACACGCTTTCCTTTGTCTTTCTGGACCCATTCTTGGAGGTAGAACTCTTCCACTTCTTAAGTTGACTTCGTAATTTCTTCCGAATTTAGTGT
Source organism: Papilionanthe hookeriana x Papilionanthe teres (assembly GCA_022702705.1). Lineage (NCBI taxonomy): Eukaryota > Viridiplantae > Streptophyta > Magnoliopsida > Asparagales > Orchidaceae > Papilionanthe > Papilionanthe hookeriana x Papilionanthe teres. Next base: position 146,068,143 of record CM040423.1, on the reverse strand, counting down.
TGAGTTTGCCGGTGTCTCCTCCCGAATTGGAATGACGGGCTCTTCCGGATTATCTTCGAATCCGAAGGCTCTAACTCTATCGCGACTCGGAGCTCCTCGAAACTCACGGATAGATCCGTTGCTTCGTTGAACTCTCGTAGCCTCCTCGATGGATGTCTTCTTCGTTATTTTGATCGTCGAGATCATGTATGATTCGAGAATTGTCGTTGGTATCGAAATCGATATCCGGATTGTCGCCGATTACGTAATCGTTAGAAACGATCAAAACGTAGCCAACGCCATCACCCTTATCATTATATGATCCCACCGAAGTGAGCAGATAATCATACAAAATCAGAGGTTCGAGGGATTTCTCCCCCGAGTCGGAAACAACTATCCTAGGATAAGCAGCCCCTAATCTAGCCTTAGGAGTCTCGGTCCTCTCTTCTTCGTCATTTTTCTTCTTCTCTTCAATCGCCTCCTGTTGAGGTGGTTCTTCTATCGCAAGTGATAGTACCGGCTTAACAGGTCTCGAACTCTGAATTGAAGCTCGCACCGAGGCGGTTCAGATGCTGTCTAAAATCTTCTTCGAGGACCTTGTCCAGGCGGTGGTCCATCCATCGTCAGTTTCATAGGGATCTATCGGAATGACGGGATCAGTTGAGATAACATTGACGGAACCTCTTTTCTGGGGTTCCTTCATGTACTCCTTCGGGATTGTTATATTTCCTTTCCGAAGATTGTCGTTGAGCCAACTTTTAAAGGTAATGCAATCTTCTATCTTGTGCCCAAGCATCCGGTGGTAGGGGCAAAAGTTGGGATCACCTTTCTTGTTGACTTCCTCTGGTCTTTTAGGCTCTGGCAGCTGGAAATCTGGAGTCTTCATCAGACTACGGAACATTTTCGGTACTGCTTTATTCTTGAACGGATATTCTCTGCTCAGAAGCTCCCTTAATGTTCGTTGCGGACGAGACGGTTGTTCATACTGCGGAGACGACTGATAGTTGGACCGGGGTTGCTGGTAATTCTGCTGTGGTTGCTGCGGCCGTTCTGGTGGTATTTGCATCGGTTGCTTGCCTTTGTCAACTGCTGCAATGATCCCGGATTTCTTTTCGAAGGTCTTTACCGGCTTCTGCTTGTCCGTCTTGTCGGCGAAACTTAATTGCTTCGCCTCTTCTTGCAAGCTTCCGGCCTTGCTTAACAACTTCTCGAAAGTCTTAATAGTGAATCCTTCGAGGAGAAGTGCTATCGGGCCGTGAATTCTTTTAAGCAAGATGCCGATCGCGTGTTGTTCTTGTAGTCGTGGTTCACACTTCATGCTTAAGTTCCTCCATCGAAGTATGTAATCCACCAAAGTTTCATTCGGCCTTTGTTTCTCTACCACTAAATCACCTATAGTGATGTGGTGCCGAGCTCCGGCGAATCTCTTGATGAAGAGGTTCTCTAGTTCCGAGAACGTCTTCACCGAACCATTTGGTAATTCCGCATACCGGCCGAAGGCGATTCTCGACGGACCGCCGACGAACCGTCGGAAGAGTAATGCATCGCTCCCGCCGGCGTTGCAACAACCGGCACGAAAGTGTGCAACATGTTGTCTGGGGTTCCCGGCTCCATCGAATGTCTTGAACGGAGGTGGTACGAAGCCTTTCGGGTATTGGACGGCGTCGAATTCTTCTCGGGTAAGGTCTACCCGTCCGAATGGATGTCCCGTTCTTCGATTGTGCTAAGGCCTCTCGCACTCGCCGTTCCACCAAGTTCTTGATATCCTTTTCGGGGATCATACTTTGTGTTGTATCCTTTTCGGCTGATCATCCCCGTTGATGGATGTAATCTCTTTTCCTCCGTCTACAATGTGAATGACCTCTGGGGGTGTCTCTCTTTGTGGTTGCATTTGACTCTGGAGAGTGGCCAGAGCTACGGCCATCTCTTCCATCCTTTTCGCCAATTGAGCGATCGTGTCGTCTTTTTCCTGAAGCTGCCTTCTCATCGCCTCGGCTCCTCTCTTCTCGCGGCTGCAGGAGCACCTTGCGAAGCCGATGAAGCTCGTGTCTCAACCATGTTGATTTCTCGCATATTCGTCGTCCATGAATTCCGATGAATCAATCTCATCTCCGAACTTTTCTTCTCTTTCTTTTGCCAACCGTCTGGATATCGGTTCTCAACTTTTCCATGGCATCTTCTAGCGGGGCTTCTTGTGTGTCTTTGCGGTTTTCGTGCGATAACCGTCGGGTCCCCTTTTCACGAGTCCCCTTTATCGCAAGTAGCACTTTCTTCGCATTCCGGCCTCCCGGCGAGACTTTCTTTCTCGAGCCGTCGTTTCAATCTTAATCGCCCAAGTAGTGGGACGCCATACCATCCTTCTAGCGAGCGAAGGTCTAGGACCGGATGGTCCAGTTCGGCCAAATGCCGGAAGGTGGTATCCTCCCTAATCTGTAATCCCGAGACGACGACGAGCGGACTAGCCTTCATTCTTTTACTTGGCTTTTCCGTCATGATGGTGGGTTCTACTCGAGGCCCAAGACGGGATTTGATCGGCACCCGCCCTATCCTTCGTAGAATCTCCGATACTGGGCGCTTTTCCTTCTTTGCTAATTTTTCTACCAAAGTTTGCAGTCGAGCAAACGGCGTAGCTCTAGTTCTTTTCTTGCGGCTATCGTTGTAATATGCGGGCTGAGGTAATGTGGCAGCAATCTTGCGAACATTTTCCTCGTCCTCTGCGGCGGAGAGGGGATGGAACCTGCTTCCTCCCAAAAGTGGTATGTAGTCAGGCAGTGGTGTATATTCTGGCAGCGGTGTATATTCTGGCAGCGGTGTATATTCGAGCAGTTCTGGGATTTCCTCCAGGAAAGCAATTTCAGCAGCTCTGGCTTCTCTAGCGATCCTTCTACTTATGTTTCTTCTTTGGGTCCTTGTCAGTGATGGAATCTTTGAACTCGGACCCGATTTCGAAAACGAAGGCCTTACAGAAGATCCGTACCCTCCACTGGTAACGGTTTACCATAGTTCCGGATTTCTTTCCCCTTTGATTTGGCGAAGTCGGAGTAGGTGCAGAAACAACTAGACCAGTGGGGGTAGTAAGAACAGGTCCTCTCCGTGACGGCGATACTCCTCCTAGTCGGGATCCTTTGCAGGGGAGGAAACTCTTGGGTCGACCTAAGGTTGAACTCAAGCAGCGGTTCCTCAGCTTTTGATACCTTGTTCGTCAGTGCAAAGAGGGAGACGTCGGTGATCTTGACATTCGTGTTTTCAAATCCTTGTCCGAATCGGATGATCCCATTGTCGGGCAGCTCATCCTTATAGACAGCGAAGTCCAGTCCATTGGTGAAGGAGAAAATCAGTTTCGGGGCTTCCATTTCTGCAGGGTAGATTCTGGTTGTCAGTCCCAAGTTATGCTTCTTTTCTTTAGGACGACACCGGTTAAGATCCCACGGTTCCATCCTTCCGGCATCATTATTTTTATCGGATTCACTTAGTCCAGATGAATTTGCTAAACTCAACTGAATGAGTTCCACACTTTCATTTAGAACGTGGGAAATCCCGTTAGCAACACGTAGGTTACATCATCCGAGGTATTCCCGATCATCCAACAGGACGTTTTAATTTAGTTGTAATTGTAGTTTTGGAATGTTGTGGCGGTGAATTTTATCTTGCAATGACTTTTAATTTAGTTTTGGTTTCAGTTTTAGGGACTATCCTAAAGGTGTGGGTTTTCATGCAACAGTTGTTTATCATGCAAGAAAAGTAAGTGCGATGCGATTAATGAAATCGCAATAATGTAAATTGCAAGAAAGTAAATTGCAATAAAATAAAAGCGTACCTGGAGGGTCTTCCCGTCATCCCAAGCTCCACTTAAAACACAATTAGAATATTTAAGCAAGTTCCTAGGTAAAGCTAAGGGAAGGGTTATGGTTTTCTACCAAATTCCTAATCCTATAGCTAGTCATCTCCTATGACGTCTAGGTTCTTTGTGTTTTGGTTTGAGGACGATTTTATTCATCAAAGAATAATTAAATTTAGTTGTTCATATAAACATCCCATCATATCGAGGAAGTGCTTAAGACAAATCTTAAACATCTTTTCAATATTTCTAGGATTGTTTTAAGTCCAAATGAATTTAATTATATAAATGAATTAATCGTCCGGGGATTCAAATTTTGTTGTCATGCTCAGTGAACTAGGACATTTGAATATCCTATAAATGAAGTAACATTTCATTTAATGTTCTGTTTAGGAGTTATAATAACCAAAGCTTTCGAGGGTAAATTGGTATTCAAATGATTTAATTTAAGTTAATGGGTTTAAATTTGGAATAGTGTTCAAGTTATTTTTAGATTTATTTTGGATTTTTTATGTCTTTGGTGATGTTATATTTAATTCAACTTAATTTAATTTAATTTAATTTAATCTTTAATTTAATTTAATTCAATTTAATTCAATTTAGTTTGATTTGATGTTAAATTAAATTAATTTGATTTGATTTAATTTTAATTTAATTTGATTTAATTTAATTTAATTTAATTTAATTTAATTTAATTTAAATTTAAATTTAATTTAATTTAATTTAATTTGATTTTATTTATTTAATTTAATTCATTTAATTTGATTTAATTTAGTTTAATTTAATTTGATTTTATTTATTTAATTTAATTTAATTTTAATTTAAGTTATTTAATTTAATTTAATTTGTTTATTTAATTTAATTTAATTCAATTTAATCTTTAATTTAATTTTTAATTTAATTCAACTTTTAATTTCAATTTAATTTAATTTAATTTAATTTAATTTAATTTACTTAATTTAATTTAATTTTTAATTTAATTTAATTTTTAATTTAATTTTATTTTTAATTTAATTGAAATTTTTTTTAAAAGAGTTTAATAATTTAATTTTAGTTTAATGATTAAGTCTTTTAATATTTTGAATTTGAGTTATCATTTTAATTAAGAATTGAATATTAATGAGATGATTAATTTAGGGATTTAAATTAAAGAATAAATCTCTTCCTAATAATATCCCTATTTTAATAATTCTAATTTTATTATTCTTCCAAATTTAATCAATTATTAAATTAAGGTTTAATCATTTTAATATTGTTTAATGGGTTTCTACTCTTTAATTATTTAAATTTCAATCATCCAAATCAAATTAGGATCAAAGATTGTACTTGCTAATTTTTTATTAAACCTAAAGTTTTATTTAAGGATAAAGATTTTTAATTACCATTTTACCCTTTAAGCTTAATAATTTCATAACTCACTAAATTTAATTCAAATGAACTTGAAATTTTTATGTAACTTCACTCATATGTCAATAAAGACATAAGAGGAGAAAATGTGATTTTTCTGTATTTAATTTATTTATATAATTATTTTTTGGAAGAAAATAGAGATTTCCAAGGAAAATTTAATAACATGACCAAGGGAAAGTTTCTGTCCTTAAGAAAATTAGGGGACATTCTTAATGACCAGAGAACCACTTGGACCAATTTTGGTGATTTTTTGAATTATATTATTTTTATTATAATTATTTTAAATTTTGGAGTGTTAATTAATTTAAAAATAAAATAAATGTTGAAAAATGAATTTTATATTTTTTAAAAATCTCTCTGATATCAAGGAAATCAGAGAAGCAAATTTTGCAATTTTCTGATTTTTCTATGATTTATTATAATTATTTTAATGAAAAAGCTAGAAAATATATTTTTTTTTAATTTTAAAATTACCTTAAAGCTTTAAAATTTAATATCTCACTAAATAGACCTAAGAAAAATATGGGGTTTGTTCCTAAGTGATTAAAACTCAAAATTTGACATTTTGGTGAATTTTATTATTTTTGTGATTTTTATTATTTTTTAATTATTAAAAATATTAAAATAATATTAAAAATCAACTTTTTTAGAAAATTGAAATTTTAATTTTCATAGATTCCCCTAATATCAGAGAGGCTCCAAAACCAATTTGGTGAATTTTTGAAAGGTATTTTGAAAGTTATGAATTTTTTAAGTTTAAAATGACTAAGTGGCTTAATCAACCCAATTAGTGGGGCTAACCAAGTCCAATTGACTTCAAATTTTTATGGTGGGTTCCTCTGATCCTAGAGGTCAGTGGAGAATTAATTTGAAGTCAATTTGATGTATGGTTAGCTTTAATTAATTAGAGATTCATTTTGGGTGTTTAAGCCAATTAGGGTTGTTTTAAATGAACTAACTCAAAACCTATTTTTCCTGAGGTTCTCTCGGTCATAAGGAACATCATCAAATTTTCCTAGAATTTATTTCACAACATGCTATTTATTGGAATTAAAATACTCAAAACAAGTAACATGAATTTGAAAAATCAATAACTCCTCATAGGAAGCCTCGACTTTGGAAAATTCAGGGAATGTTCCCAAATTCGGAGGCTTCAAAAGCCCTATGGTCTCATGTCATGGTGAATTGTATACATGCATGGAGAATTAAAAGTATGCAGAGAGTAAATAAATCATAAAAAATAAATTACTTGATGAAATTAAATGATTTCTTTTCCACATTATTCTCCTCCGTTCACTCGAGCAAGAGGGTATTTTTATTTTATTTTTCTGATTTTTCTACACAAAGTTATGAATTTTTGAAGTTTAGGGAATTAAATAAATAAAAAAATACCCTAATTTTCTGTTTATCCACGCGGCGCCGCGTCAACCTCGGCAGCTCCGAAACGCCGCATGGCGCGCTCCCATTCGACGCTGCCATCTGACTCAGCGCTCCCGGGGCCCGCTGTATCGTTCCGTCTTCTGATCCGACGCGATGCTGGCCGTTCGTCCGCGCGTGTATTAAATGAACGGCATCCGTTCATCGTCCCCAAGTGTCCTCACCCGAGAGCCGTCCACACTAAATCCCTAATATCTCACTCGATACTCAATGGATTTTCATATTCTTATGCTCTTTGGATTCGTCTTGAAGAGACGAACACATCTATACGGCTATCAGGCATTTACATTAAAGCATTTGAAATGGAGAATCTCCAGAAGCTCGGGATGAAGAATTAGCTCATACCTTTGCTCGGAGAAGTGTAGCTTCGATCCGAGAGTTGTTGCACCTTCGATTGGATCCCAGCAAGCTCCGCATGAAGTCTCCCGGTCGCGTGAATTGTCTGAGTGTGATTTCGACCACAGCTCGATCACAAAGCTTGGAGGCTGGAGCAAGCTGGGTGGCTCGGAGATGGGGCTTTCGTCGGTGGACACCTTCCCTCGGTCCGGTGAAGGTGTAGAACCAATCAATTTTGGGATTGGCTCACCGTGGAGAAGTGTCCCGGTTTTGGGTGGAATTTCGGTCGAGAAATTGGATTTTATCGATGGGGATTAGGGCAAATCGACACCTGGGATCAAGCTGCTCCGAGGGTGGAGAAGGGTTTGGAACAATTTTGGCGAGTTTTGGCAAGGTTTGTGCAACTCTCCTCTCTTGGCCGTGAGGGGTGGAGTTTAAATAGGAGAGGGTGGAGGGCCTCCCAGGGAGAGTTAAAGCTTGGGATCAGCTGCTCTGGGCATGGGAAGAACAGCTCCAATGGCCACTGGGGATGGGGCAGCTCAGCAGGTGAGAATTCCAAGTTGGGCTCACATGTGAGCTCTCGGCCATGGTGTTTTCCGGCGGCCTGGTGGCTGGCCGGCCAGGCATGGGTCACCATCTTGTTCAGGTGGGTCAGGGCTGGGGTTTAGTGTAGGCAATTGGCAAATGCCATGTGTAAAGAGCTTGGATTGAAATGGAATGAGGGGAAGACCATTTTGGGTTCAAATGAGTCAACCCATGGTTTTGGGCTAGGTTCACCACCCAAGGCTCGGTCTTGGGCCGAAAAGGATCACTTGGGTCGCCCAAGAGAGAATGGTGTGGTCTCCATCCATGATGAGGTGGCTAAGCATGGTTTAGTGTGTGACATGCTTAAGGTAAAAAAGGGTTTAAGAAGGATTAGGAAAGGGGGCCCTCCTTTTGCCATTAATGGCTTGATCACATGTCAAGCCTTCCATGGCTTCATGTGGCTTGTCCATGGCTTGCATGGCTCACCTTTGGCTTGGCAAAAAGTTTGGTCAATTTCATGAAAATGGATTTTAGGAATTTTTGGTAATTTGATGGAAATTTGTATGAAACTTGATTTGGAATTATTTGATGATGAATTTAGGACTTAGGTAATGGCTTTAATTAAGTGGATGGCAAATGGAGATGTCATGTGGGCTTTAGGGTAGATTTTGGGCCTTTTGAAATGGTTTTAGGTGGGCTTTTAAGAAGGTTTAGGAAAGTGGGCTTTTGGATTTTAAAATGGATTTTGGGATGAAATTTTGTAAAGAGGTTGGGCTAAATAATTGTTGGGTTTAGCTCATGGATGTATCATGAGTGACTTGAAGCAAATTGGGAGTGATTTGGGTTTGAATTGGGTTGAATTTGGGCTCTTTTGGTGAATGGGCCAATATAGGTCCAAGTGGGCCAAGTTGGGCCAATGTTGGGCTAGGGTTGAAATTGATGTAAAATCAATGTTGAAAAATGTTTATGGGAGTGTTTCAAAGAGGTTTTACCTTTGGTTGGGCTTTGATTTTGGGGTTTGGGCCCATTTGGGTTAGGCTCGAGTTTAGGTCAAAATTGGGCCTTTTAGCTTTGGGTTGAATTTGAGTGGGATTTGGGTCCAAATTTTGGGCAAATCATGTTAGTGTTTTGCTTGTGGGGATGCTAAGGAGGATTTAGAAAATATTTGGGGTTAATTGGAGTTGAATTGGGTGAGTTTGGGTTAGGTTTGGGTCATGGGTCCAAATTGGGCTTTAAGGCCAAAAGTGAAATTGGATCCAAATGTCAATCAAATTTGGCTTGGATTTGGTCTAGATTGGTGTTGGGAATGTTGAATTGAAGTTTAGAACTGAATTGGACCAGAATTTGGGTCAATTGGGTAGGTTTGGTTTGACATTGGGTTCACTTTGGGTTAAAGTGGGTCAAATTGGGGGTTTTGAGAAAAGTAGGGTAAATTGACAAAATTGGCCCATGGTGTAGTTGGACAAAATGAAATTAGGAATATTTGGGATTTTTTGGAATTTTCTGGGAATTTTCTGAATTTTTGGATTTTTTGGCCAAGAGGGGTATTCTGGGTATTTGGAGGGTATTGGGAGGTTTTCTTGGTATTTTTGGGTATGAATGATCAATTTGAGTAATGTGGAAATGTTTAAGATCAATTTTGAGGAATTTTAGGTGATTTAGGAAATTTTGAAAAATTTAGGTAATTTCAAGGGTTTTGGGTAGGCTAAGCGGGTGTAGGGTCCCGGGGGTCAAAAATCGAAAATTTGGGAAATTGAAGATTGGGTGGATGTAAGTGGAGTGAAATCATTTTGGTTGAGCCATGAAGCCATATCAAACCCACATGAGCCATGAAGGGACCCATTTGAGGCATTCACTATGTTGTTCCTAACCCTCTTACGCGAGGGCTTAGGGGTTAAGGACCATCCATGTGAATCACCTACATGAGTCGAGAGGTCAAGTTAGGTATGGGTGTGTGAAAGTGTAGTGTATAGGTGTAGTGTGTGTGTAAGTCAACCCCTTTACTGCACCGGGCCACCTGTGGCGGTCCTAAGGCCAAAGAGTCCTATAGGAACTCATCCTTTAAACTTCCACATTTGATTTCAACCCTCTAGGTGATTAGGGGTCTATAGTCAAGTTTGTGGAGTTTGAAGGGAGTTTAGAAGTGGTTTGAGTTTCTAAAAGGTGGGTCCCAATTCTAGTCCTCTAAGATAGTCAAAGGAAAAGCCTAAGGCTAGATCCTAAGCACTAAAGAGAAGAAGAGAAGACCTCATCAAAAATGAGGTCAACAAAGGCTAGTCCGCCTGTCGTCGTTTCAGGATTACAGATTAGGGAGGATACCACCTTCCAGCATTTGGCTGACAAACCATCTGGTCCTAGACCTTCCGTCGCTAGAAGGATGGTATGGCGTCCCACTACCTGGACAACCGAGATCGAAACAACAGACTGAGAAGGAAAGTCTCGTCGGAGACTCGAATCGAAGAAAGTGCTACTGCAATAAAGGGGACTCGCGAGAAGGGAACCCGGCAGCTATCACACGACAACTGTGAAGATGCACAGAAAAGACCGCTAGAGGATGCTATGGAAAAGTTGAGGACTTATATTCGACGACTAGCAAAAGAAAGGGAAGAGAAATTCGGAGACGAGATTGATTCATCGGAATTCATGGATGATGAGTATGCAGAAATCAACATGGTCGAAACACGAGCTTCGTCGCCTTCACAAGGTGCTCCCGCAGCCCGCGAAAGAGAGGAGCCGAAGTGATGAGAAGACAGCTTCAAGTGAAAGACGATACGATCGCCCAAATGGCGAAGAGGATGGAAGAGATGGCTATAGTCCTAGCCACTCTCCAAAGTCAAGTGTAACCCCAAAGAGAAACACCCCCAGAGGTCATTCACATTGCAGACGGAGGAAAGGAGATTACATCCGTCAACGGGGATGATCAGCTAAAGAAAGATACAACACAAAGTATGATTCCAGAAAAAGATATCAAGAGCTTGGTGGAACAAGCGAGTGCGAGAAGCCTTAGCACAATCAAAGAGCGGGACATCCATTCGGACGGTAGACCTTACCCGAAGAATTCGACGCCGTCCAATACCCAAAAGGCTTCGTACCACCTCTCGTTCAAGACCTTTGATGGAACCGGAACCCCCGACGACGATGTCGCACACTTTCGTGCCGCTTGTTGCAATGCCGGCGGGAGCGATGCATTACTCTTCCGACAATTCGTCGGCGACTCGTCGTGGATCGCCTTTGATTGGTATGCGGACTACCGAATGGTTCGGTGAAGACGTTCTCGTAACTAGAAAACCTCTTCATCAAGCGATTTGTCGGAGCTCGGCACCACATCACTATAGGTGATTTAGTGGTAGAGAAGCGTAAGCCGAACGAAACTTTGGTGGATTACATACTTCGATGGAGAAATCTAAGTATGAAGTGTGAACCACAATTACAAGAACAACATGCAATCGGCGTCTTACTTAAAAGCATTCATGGCCCGATAAGCACTTCTCCTCAAGGGATTTACCATTAAGACTTTCGAGAAGTTGTTAAGCAAGGCCGGAAGCTTGCAAGAGGAGGCGAAGCAATTAAGTTTCGCCGACAGACGTACAAGCAAAAGCTCGTGAAGACTTTGAAAAGAAATTCGGGATCGTTGCGGCGAGTCGACAAAGGTAAGCAACCGATACAAATATCGTCCGAACGGCCACAACAACCTCAACGGAATTATCAACAATCCCGACCCAGCCTATCGATCATCTCCACAAGTATGAACAACCGCCTCGTCCGCAACATACATTAAGGGAGCTTCGAGCAGGGAATATCCATTCAAGAATGAAGCAGATGCCGAAAATGTTCCGTAGTCCGATGAAAACTCCGCATTTCCACCGCCGAGCCTAAGAGACCAGAGGAAGTCAACAAGAAAAGTGATCCCAACTTCTGCCCTTATCACCGGATGCTTGGACACAAGATAGAAGATTGCATTACCTTCAAAAGTTGGCTCAATGACAACCTTCGGAAAGGGAATATAGCAATCCCGAAGGAGTACATGAAGGAACCCCAGAAAGGAGGTTCCGTCAATGTTGTCTCAACTGATCCCATCATTCTGATAGATCCCTATACGACTTACGATGGATGGACTACCGCTTGGACAAGGTCTTCGAAAAAGATTTTAGACGACGATCCAAACCACTTCGGTGCGAGCTTCAATTCGGAGTTCGAAACCCGTTAAGTCGACAATATCACTTGCGATGAAGAACCACCTCAACAGGAGACGATCGAAGAGAAGAAGAAAATCGACGAAGAAGAGAAGACCGAGACTCCTAAGGCTGGACTAGGGGCCGCTTATCCTAGGATAGTTGTTTCCGATTCGGGGGAGAAATCCCTCGATCCTCTGACTCTGTATGATTATTTGCTCACTCCGGTGGGATCTTATAATGATAAGGGTAATGGCATTGGCTACGTTTTGATTGTTTCTAACGATTACGTAACTAGCGACAATCCGGACATCGATTTCGATACCAATGACAATTCTCAAATCATACACAATCTCGATGATCAAAATGACAAAGAAGACATCCATCAAGGAGGCTACGAGAGTTCAACAAGCAACGAATCTATCTGCGAGTTTCGAGGAGCTCCAATCACAATAGAGTTAGAGCCTTCATACTCGAAGCTAATCCGGAAGAGCCCGTCATTCCGATTCAGGAAGAAACACCAGCAAGCTCAACACTAGATTCAGAAGAAATTACAGAAGTCAACTTAATAAGTGGAAGAGTTCTACCTCCGAGAATGGGTCCAAAGGACAAAGGAAAGCAGGTGGTGTCTCAAGAAGGACCAACCCCAGCAGAAGAAATACCCATTCGAGAAGAAGCCGTGACACATGAAAATAAAGTGGACTACAACGTGCTAGCCCATCTTAGGAAACTACTGACCAAACCGAGCATCTACGATGCTCTCATCTTATCAAAGGAGATGAGAGAAGCTCGATCAAGGCCTTACTTGATCCGGAAATTTGCTTAGCTCAAATGGCCGGAGATTCCTTAGATGAGGCTTCGCTCGTTAAAGGAACAACGAGGTGTTACCTTCACTGGACAATGAACTACTACTTGGGACGAGCAGATCACAACCGACCGTTGTACATTTCGAGCTTACAATCGGGAAGTTTACGCTCTCCGCAGTATTGGTGGATCCGGGAGCATCAATCAATATAATGAGTCTTCGAACACTAGCATATTTGGAAATTGATGCTCGTGAGCTCGAAGCGTACAAAATGTTATTAAGAGGATTCAACCAGAAAGGAGAAAAAGCCCTCGGATCAATAACACTACTAATGAAGACCGGTGACTTAGCAAAGCCAACCGCAAAATTTCACATAATTGATTCAGAAACGTCGTTCAACACTCTACTGGGCCGACCATGGATACATGAAAACAGGATGGTACCATCATCTCTACACCAGTGCATCAAATACTACGATGGAGGGGAACAATGCATCAAAGGTGACTTACAACCATTCTCCGTACATGAAATTGGAATCCATGAAGACGCAGCTTATTATGCACCACCGAAGAAAACAATCTTCTCCAGAGATACCATAACAAATGAAGCAAAGAAAGTTCGGGACAACGAAGAACCTGAAGTTCTAGTCCAACAGCCACTCACCACTCCCTTCCGGCGAGATGGTGAAGGTTTCTCCACAACTCGCATCCGAGGTCAAGGCCGGGGACGAGGCCGTGGTAGAGACGTTATGACAGTTGGACAGAGGAAACCAGCCATCAATGTTGATTGGGGAGATAGTTCTGAAGAAGAAAAAGAAATCAAGCAAGAAGCAGCAACAATAAGTCGGAAGAAGCCGCAATTCAAGATCTCCCTCGAAGATGAAATGAATGAACAGTACAAATCAATGTACGAGAAGATTAACCACTACGTACATACTCTGACCCTAACCCCGATCCATTCTAATAAGATCGAGGGTATGGTGGTCAAAGAGGTACGTAGCGGAGGTGCAAAGCCAATCAAATTCTACCGTGGTGCTTCTTCCTCCAAAACTGAAAATAATGTACAATTTGAAGATGTCACTTCATCGTAATTAATGGAATTACCTTTTGAGTGGTACTCTCCCGTGTTCAAAGTTTAATTCAACGTGGTTTCTTACCTCGACAATGGACAAAAGGTAAATCACAATATTTTGAAAAATTATGGAATAACTCCGTCGTCCACCCAATTCAAAGCATGGACTCGGATTCGGCACGATAGGATCGGTTGACGATACCGAATTTTGCTTGGTTGTCACTTGCGAATCTAATGAAAACTGCATGGAAACTACAGACGAACTCGAAGATTTACAAATTGGAGACGCTCCACCAAAATTCGAAGAAGAGATTAAATCTACAATAGATGAGCTAACGGAAGTTAACTTAGGTACTAGCGAAGAGCCTAGACCTACCTTTGTTAGCTCCTTACTCAATAAAGAAGACTCCGAAGAAATAATCAAGTTATTAATGGAATTTAAAGACTCGTTTTGCTTGGAACTACGATGAGATGCCGGGATTAGCTCCGCAGGTCGCGATCCATAAGCTAGGAGTGGATCCTACTTCGTCCCGCCGACAAGGTCCTAGAAGAATGCGTCTAGAAATCGAACAACAAGTCATAGCCGAAGTTAAAAAGCTAATAAACGCCAAATTTGTCCGTGAAGAACAATACCCGACCCGGTTAGCCAATGTGGTGCCGGACGTAAAGAAGAATGGTCGGATCGGAATTTGTGTGGACTTCGGAGATTTAAACAAGGCATGTCCAAAGGATGAATTCCCTCTACCGATCCTGTAACTAATGATCGACATTGCTTCGACACATGAGATATTTTCATTCATGGATGGATCTTCAGGATACAACCAGATAAAAATGGCTCTAGAAGATGAAAAGCTTACAGCATTCAGAACGCCGATCGGAGTATATTGCTACACAGTGATGCCATTTGGACTGAAGAACGCAGGAGCAACATACCGAAGAGCGATGACAAGAATTTTTGATAATCTCATCCACAATCAAGTCGAATGCTACGTGGACGATGTGGTCATCAAAAGCAAAGTAAAGGAAAACCACCTGTATGATTTGAGAATTGTTTTCGAACGATTAAAACAATTTAACCTTAAGATGAATCCCTTAAAATGCGCCTTCGGCGTCACCTCCGGAAATTCTTAGGATTCGTTGTCCGACATCCCGGAATTGAAATCTACCCGAAAAGATTAAAGCTATCTTAGAAATGCCGCCTCCCAAAACCTTAAAGCAACTACGATCTTTTCAAGGGAAGCCGGCATATCTTCGACGCTTTATCTCAAACTTGTCGGGTAGGTGTCGACCTTTCTCGGCACTAGTTAAAAGGACGGCAAATTTATTCGGGAAGAGAAATGCCGGAAGGCCTTCGAGGACATTAAGCAATATTTAATGACACCTCCCGTCTTAGCAGCTCCAGCCTCGTGTAGACCGACGATACTTTATACCGCGGCTTTAGACGACTCTCTCGAGCCTCGTTAGCTTGAGTCAATGATGAGAGTAAAGAAAATGCTCTTTACTACTTAAGCCGTCGTTTACTTCCGACGGAAATAAGGTATCCCGCAATTGAAAAGCATTGTTTGGTCCCCGATCTTCGCCGCTCAAAAGCTCGGGCACTACATGCTTTCTCATAAGGTCAACTCGATCTCGAAATTTAATCCATCGCAATACTCGATGACTCGTCCAACACTTTCCTAGCAGACTTGCCGGATGGTCAATGATATTATTGCAATTCGATATAACTTTCGTGCCTCCTCGTGCCATAAAGGGACAAGTCTTAGCGGACTTTCTCGCAAAGACACCCTTCGCCGCGAATCTCCTCTCAATGACGATTTGCCGGATGAACAAATAATGAGCCTAGAAGACCCCGATGATCGACGTTGGGAATTATATTTCGACGGAGCATCTTCAAGCACACAAAGACGAAGAATCGCAAGTGATAGTGCCCGGTAAGGCGAGAATCGGGCTAATCTTTATAACACCGGAGCGGGGGATGTTAAGATACTCTTACCACTCGACGTAACCGTGTATAAACAATGAAGCAGAATACGAAGCCCTCATAACGGACCGGAATTAACTATTCAAATGGGGATAACAAACATCAACATCTACGAGGATTCGCAATTGATCATTCAACGGATCGCACGGACAAGATACGAATTTTAAAGCCAAGACTCGAGCAATATTTCCAAGTATGCCATACAGTTGTTGGAAAAAATTCCAAATGTGATGATCTACAAAATTTCCGAAAAGAAAATGCTTTAGCAGATGCTTTAGCCCGTCTCGCAAAAGAATTTGCTCGTTTGGAAGATGAATCGATGGAAGTGTCGGTTCACGGACGTCGAGTCCTATCACAGACTCGACATAGACACAATACACAAATCGAAAAGAAAAAGAATCGGCTGCAACAGTGACGTAAAACACGGAAGATCGGCGACAACCATTAGTAGACTACCCGCAAACAGGTAAACTACCGGACGATAAGTCGTTGGCCCATCGGATCAAGAAAAGAACTCGTCCTACGCATTAATAAACAACACATTATACGAAGGTCTTTCGATCAAATGCGGCTAAGGTGCCTAAGCGGGTCCGAGGCCCGCGAAATCGTTAAAGAGGTACATTCGGGACTCGTGGCGCTCACCACGGGTCTCGAAGATGAAAATGAAAATTAAAAGACTAGGGTACTACCGGCCCTCGATGATGACCGACCGCATGAAAATCGCCAAGAGTTGTCACCAATGCCAAGTGCACGGAGTGGTTCTACACCAACCTCCAAATGTGCTACATCCGACAATCGCGTCGTCGTCATTCGAATGTTGGGGCACAGATATAGTGGGTCCGATAGAACCACCATCTTCAAAAGGACATCGCTTCATTCTCTCGGCTACAGATTACTTTTCCAAGTGGGCAGAGGCAGTTCCACTTAGAGAAGTGAAAGCACACCACGTGCTACAGTTTTTCAAGAACCAAGTTGTCTACCATTTTGGAGTGCCGCGCAGGATTATCTCGGATAATGGGTCAGCATTCAGAAGCATGCAAATCAATAATTTTGTCGAGAGACACGTAATCGACCGGCGATACTCAACAATTTACTACCCAAGAGCAAACGGCCTCGCTCAGGCTTTTAATAAAACTCTCGTTCAAATCTTAAAGAAAACTTTGGACGATAATAAGAGAAATTGGCACGAGAAGTTGTTAGAAGCCTTATGGCCTACCGGACAACCTTCAGAACTCCTACTCAAGCTACACCTTACGCTCTGGTATATGGGTCCGAGGCAGAGTTACCTTTAGAGGTTCAGCTTCCTTCACTCAGAGTCGCAGTTGCAAATAAGATCACGACAGAAGAGAATACCAAGTTGCGACTAGAGGAATTAGAAAGCCTGGAAGGGAAAAGACTTGCAGCGCAACAGAATTTAGAACTATACCAAGCTAAGATGGTTTAAGCCCATGACAAACTGGTCCGCCCAAGAACCTTCAAAGTTGGTGACTTAGTTCTCGTTCTCAAGAGACCTATTCTCGCACACCGCTAGATAGGAGGAAAATTTGAACCCACTCGGGAAGGGTCGTCTGTGGTCGAAGCAAGTATACTCGTGGAGGTTCCTACCGGCCTAGTGAATTGTCGTGGAGAACGACAAATTCTTCCGATCAACTGGACGATACTTGAAAAGTATTACGCTACTCGATGTTTCGAAGGAATGAATTCTTCATCCCTAAGAAACACGGCGAAGTAATTACTTATGATCGGGTCCGAACCCAAAAATAATAAAATGTGCTAAGATAAATAAAATCATGATAATAAAGTTTTCCTTGTTTTCTTTTCCAAATCAAGATCTTTTTCCTGATTTTTTCCCACTTCATTCCTGTTAAATTTGAAAATACAAAAAATATAATATAAAGAAAAAAATGTCTTTAATAAACATTTTCTTAATGTTCTTGTTCTTAGTACAGCCCCTGATCCTTTTCCTTGTCTTTTCGCAGGGAAATGTCGAACGGGCGGTTGGTCCTGAACTTTAGAAATGGCGTAAGCCTTGCACTCGATGAAAAGAGGGTGAAAGATGGAGCGATAATCGAGATTGACTCGGATTTCGCACCAGCAGCCTACAAGACGAGGAAAGTAACCGGGTCCCGGCTGATCGAGAAGAACCGCCTCGGGCAGACAAGTGATGAAAATGGGTGGCCCAAGCCACCAATCCAAAGAAGAAGAAAAGAAAGGCAAGCACTGAAGAAGATAAGAAAATGAAGTCTGTAATCGCTACAGCAGAGGGCAGGCTTGTCAGCGCCGCGACCACAGAGATTCAAGAAGTTCGAAGATCAACTCTCACAGCAACGCAACGAAGAAATTAGAATCGCCGTATCCGTAAGATGTTAACAAAACTAGCTGCGGACCAGCGCGACGAGACAGTTGCTACTGCCAATACGTACACTTCAAGGACACCGGTTCACCAGGAACCTAAAGAAAGGAGGCCAGCTCCTAGGATAACAGAAAGGACCAGAGAAATCTCACAAAGACCAGAAGAAAGAAGGCTACCACGCCACCAGATAGAACCACCAGTAATGCATGACCTTGTTGCAGAAGCAACCCCGGGGATGTCCCGACGTACATCATCCCCGAGGAGCCGAGGTATGCAGGGAGAGCATGAAGGGATTGAACCATATATCCCACAATATGTCACTGTGCCTCGCCATCCGCAAATTATTCCGGAATACGAGCCGGAGAGAATGCGTAATGTCGAAAAGAAAACCTTTCGAATACTTCGAGAGAATTCGAGGCGAAGGATCAATATACTAGAGGGCCTCGAGCTACATACGTACGTATTCTCGTAGTATGAACAACAACAAATCGTGGATCGCATCCGGATTTGAAAAGAATGGGCCGAGCGGGCCGCCTAAGGGAAAACACATACTCGAACCCCGGAGATGGATGCCGTGGAAAGGAAGAATCACAATACAATGTGGATGCTCGTTACAACTTCGCAGAAGACAGAAGGGAAACCCTCCGGAATACTCCGTCATGGCCAAGTGGATCCGATGCCACTAGTCATCAAGAGAATGGTAAAGAGATCGATAACATGGAGGGTACCGCCAGCGATCGCATACCCACATACTCGCATTATTAACATCTACAAGCGAGGTGACCGCATACCCCCACACATAGATCACCACGACTTTGTCGACCTTTCTATACGATCTCTTTCCCGAACGAGTGTAACATCATGTTCGGATCTCGACCTCCGGATAGCAGGCCCGTGTGAGTTCCGAGGGCCGGTGAAGATACCATTACCGGTAGGTTCCGTCATGATACCGAAGGGCAACTGGAGCGGATATCTCTAAGCATTGCATACCGTGAGTACCAAGTGAAGCGGATCTCGGCTACTTTCGAAGGATGGACGACGGAAGACACCTTACCATTTCCAGACTGCACCCGAGCTGGAGAGCCTCCGGCCTTACGAGCCGTGAGTTACATGGAAAATATCTCACCTCCAATGTACATCCATACGGCATCCTTACCAAGGATGGCTTGGAAGGTGATGTTATTGACCATGTACCCCACTATTCAGACATGGATTTTTGACAATGCTTCTTTGGATGGATCGACGAAGATCATACATAGTCCGTTTTGAGTCTACATGGATTGTATGAGATATATTCCAGATCTAGTTGTATGATGTATCTTTGACATGATTGGAATGAAAGTGACCATGTCACATTTTTGGCCTTCGCCTCTTTTGTGCAAATTGACTGGGAAACGCCATTAAAATTAAATGAACTTCGAACAAAGAACGTAAAAGAAACAAAAAGAACAAAAGAAAACTTTCCTTAAAAAAAAATCTAAAAATGTCGAACACCAAATCCACATGAACACCAAATAAACAACAAAAAATGGGATAGTTAAGGGACAAACAAAACAAATTTAAAACTCAAATTGAATTCCATTTTAAATCCATCTTTTCAAATCCTCCAATCCTTCTTCAAATCAAGATCTATTCTAGACCTCCCTTGAAACCCTCTCTCGGGATGATTTCAGAATCACGAAGAATTTTCAATTTGATCCGGATGGCATGGGTTTGTACCCTTCGCCAAGTAATCAAACTTTGATTGATTCCCATGGGATATGAAACACTTTCATATCTCATTTCGATCTCCCGCTAAATCCAAATCTCCACAGGAAATTTCAATTCAAAATTTCCGAGACTGGTACCTAAATTCCAGTTCTCATTCCAAGATCGATACCTAAATTTCGATTCTCATCCGAATTGATACCTAAATTTCAATTCAAAATTTCCGAGACTAGTACCTAAATTCCAATTCTCATTCCGAGATCGATACCTAAATTTCGATTCTCATCTGAATCGATACCTAAATTTCAATTCAAAATTTCCGAGATCGGTACCTAAATTCCAGCTCTCATTCCGAGATCGATACCTAAATTTCGATTCTCATCCGAATCGATACCTAAATTTCAATTCAAAATTTCCGAGACCGGTACCTAAATTCCAGCTTCTCATTCCGAGATCGATACCTAAATTTCGATTCTCATCCGAATCGATACCTAAATTTCAATTCAAAATTTCCGAGACTAGTACCTAAATTCCAGTTCTCACTCCGAGATCGATACCTAAATTTCGATTCTCATCCGAATCGATACCTAAATTTCAATTCAAAATTTCCGAGACCGGTACATAAATTCCAGTTCTCATTCCGAGATCGATACCTAAATCTCGATTCTCATCCGAGTCGATACCTAAATTTCAATTCAAAATTTTCGAGACTAGTACCAAAATTCTAGTTCTCATTCCGAGATCGATACTTAAATTCTGATTCTCATTCTTTTCGAGGTCAATACCTAAATTTTGACTCTCTTCCGAGATTGATACCTAAATTTCAATTCAAAATTTCCGAGACTGGTACCTAAATTCCAGTTCTCATTCCGAGATCGATACCTAAATTTCGATTCTCATCCGAATTGATACCTAAATTTCAATTCAAAATTTTCGAGACCGGCACCTAAATTCTAGTTCTCATTCCGAGATCGATACTTAAATTCTGATTCTCATTCTTTTCGAGGTCGATACCTAAATTTCGACTCTCTTTCGAGATTGATACTTAAATTTCAATTCTCATCCGTTTCGAGATCAATACCTAAATTCTGATTCTCATCTTTTTCAATCGACACTCAAACTCCGATTCTCACTCCGAGACTGGTGCTCAGATTCCAGTTTTCTTTGCAATCCCGAGATTGGAACCTAGGTTTCAATTCTCGTTTCAAATCTAAATTTTCTCAAATTGATTTTAAATCAAACTTCAATCTAAATTAAAAATCAAAATCTAAAATTACACATCCAAACATAAATTGAAACAAAATGAAATCTAAATTGAAATTCCCCAGATCATGTGATTTGGAATTCACCTCCTTTTCCTTTCCCCGACGAGAGTTCGAGAATCTCCGGCTCAGGAGATATACTTGACACTCCCCGACGGAAACTCCTTCTACTTCGTCCTAAGTTTGTCACTTGGACATCCGTGTTGGTTTTGCTGATCGCTCGGTCAACACCAATACACGCGGTGTGCTCCGTCAGCTCACCACACCTATTGGGAGTCCATTTGTTGACCACATTTTTGATGAGGTCTTCTTCTTTTTTTAGTACTTAGGATCTAGCCTTAGGCTTTTCCTTTGACTATCTTAGAGGACTAGAATCGGGATCCACCATCTAGAATTTCAAACCACTTCTTAACTCCCCGCAAACTCCACAAACTCGACCGTAGACCCCTAATCACCTAGAGGGTCGAAATCAAATGTGGAAGTTTAAAGGATGAGTTCCTATAAGACTCTTCGGCCTCAGACTGCCTGCAGGTGGCCTCGGTCCGGTGAAGGGGCTGACTTACACACACACTACACTCATATACTACACTTTCACACACCTCCTAAAACCACACCCATACCTAACTCGACCTCCCGACTCATGCAGGTGATTCACATGGATGGTCCTTAACCCCTAAACCCTCGCTAAGAGGGTTAGGAACAACATAGCTGAATGCCTCAAATGAGTCCCTTCATGGCTCATGTGGGTTTGATGTGGCTTCATGGCTCAACCAAAATGATTTTATTCCACTTACATTTACCCAATCTTCAATTTTCCAATTTTTTAATTTTTGACCCCCGGAACCCTACATCCGCCTGACCTACCCAAAGCCCTTGAAATTACCCAAAATTTTCAAAATTTCCAAATCACCCAAAATTCCCCAAAATCAATCCCAAACATTTTCACATCACTCAAATTGATCATCCATACCCAAAAATACCAAAAATTCCAAAAATACCTCCCAATACCCTCCAAATACCCAAAATACCCCTCTTGACCTAAAAAATCCAAAAATTCAGAAAATTCCCATAAAATTCCAGAAAATTCCAAATATTCCCAATTTCATTTTGTTCAACTACACCATGGGCCAATTTTGTCAATTTACCCTACTATTGTCAAAACCCCCAATTTGACCCATTTTAACCCTAAGTGAACCTAATGTCAAACCAAACCTACCCAATTGACCCAAATTCTGGTCCAATTCAATTCTAAACTTCAATTCAACATTCCCAACACCAATCTAGACCAAATCCAAGTCCAATTTGATTGACATTTGGATCCAATTTCACTTTTGGCCTTAAAGCCCAATTTGGACCCATGACCCAAACCTAACCCAAACTCACCCAATTTAACTTCAATTAACCCCAAATCTTTTCTAAATCTTCCTTAGCATCCCCAAAAGCAAAACACTAACATTATTTGCCCAAAATTTAGACCCAAACCCCACTCAAATTCAACCCAAAGCTAAGTGGCCCAATTTTGACCTAAACCCAAACCTAACCCAAATGAGCCCAAACCCCAAAATCAAAGCCCAACCAAAGTCAAAACCTCTTTGAAACACTCCCATAAACATTTCTCAACATTAATTTTACATCAATTTCAACCCTAGCCCAACATTGGCCCAACTTGGCCCACTTTGACCTATATTGGCCCATTCACCAAAAGAGCCCAAATTCAACCCAATTCAAACCCAAATCACCCCCAATTTGCTTCAAGTCACACATGACACATCCATGAGCTAAACCCAACAATTATTTGGCCCAACCTCTTTACAAAATTCCCATCCATAAATTCATTTTTAAACTTAAAGGCCCATTCCTTAAACCATTTTAAAAGCCCATCTTTTACCACATCCAAAGGCCCAAAATTGGTCCCAAAGCCCATATGACATTTCCCCTCATCATACTTTCAATTAAACTCAATACCTAAGTCCTAAATTCATCATCAAATCATCCCAAATCAAGCCATATGCCAATTCCCATTAAAATACCAAAATTCACAAAACCCTTTTTCATGAAATTGACTTAACTTTCCCCAAGCCAAAGGTGAGCCATGAAGCCATGCATGAGCCACATGTGAGCCATGAGAGCCTTGGACACTCCACTATGCCATATTGGGTAAGAAGAGGAGGGCTTTCCTTAATCCCTAAAGCTCATTAGCCTTAATCATGATTCACCTAAACTTAAATTTAATCCAAATATATTTGGATGGAGACTTCTCCATGCCAAACCAACTCGATCCCTTTGATCCCCCACAGCATCCAAAGCCACCTTGAAGGGTGCACCAAGCCCAAATGGGTGGATTGACCCATTTAGACTCAAAACTAGCCATGCCCCATTCTACTTTGGATCAAAGCCTTTACACATGGCAATTGCCAATTGCCTACACTAAACCCCAGCCCTGACCCACCTGAACAAGATGGTGACCAATACTCAGCCGGCCACCACCGAGTCGCCGGAAAACACCATGGCCGAGAGCTCACATGTGAGCCAACTTTGGAATTCTCCTTCGTCGAGTTGCCCCATCCCCGCTGGCCATTGTAGCTGTTCTTCTCTTGCCAAGAGCAGCCTCTAACTCTCCCCGGGAAGCCCTCCACCCTCTCCTATTTAAACACCACCCCTTCTCGGCCATGGGAGGTGCTGAAACAAACCTTAAGGAAACTCTGCCAAAATTGTTCCAGACTACTCCCCATACATAGAGCATTTGATCCCCACCGAATTCCAGCCTCAATTCCCTCCAAGTCGAGCTCAATTTCGAGTTCAAACTTTAGCCTAAAAACCAGGACACTTCTTCACAGTGGATCAATCCTCAAATCGATTGGTCCTACACCTTCACCGTACCAAGAGAAGGTGTCCACCGACGAAAGCCCCATCTCCAAGCCACCCGGCTTGCTCCAGCCTCCAAGCTTTGTGATCGGCTATGGTCAAAATCCTACCTAGGCAATTCACTGCACTCGGAGACTTCATCCGGAGCTTCGCTGGGATCCAATCGAAGGTGAAACAACCCTCGGATCGAAGCCACACTTCTCCGAGCAAAGGTATGGCCTCACTCTTCTTCCCGAGCTTCGAACACTCTCCATTTTTATTGAGTAAATTTCATCCCACATAAACCGTATGGATGTGTTCGTCTTCTCGAGACGAATCCATAGAGCATAAGAACGTTAAATTTGGTCAAGTATCGAGTGAGATCTTAGGCCCAGAGATGGACGGTTCTCGGGTTAGGAGGCTTGGGGACGATGAACGGATGCCGTTCATTCAATACACGCGCGGACGGACGGCTCAGATGGCGTCGGACCAGGAGATGGTGCGTGAACCACGGGACCCGGGCTGCTGACTCAAGCGGCGGCGTCGAATGAGAGCGCGCCGCGTGGCCGTTCGGAGATGCCGAGGATGACGCGGCGCCGACTCGGATAAATAGAAAATTAGGGTTTTTTCTATTTATTTAATTCCCTGAACTTGGAAAATTCATAAGTTTGTGTAGGAAAATCATAAAAATAAAATAAAAATACCCTCTTGCTCAGTGAACAGAGGAGAATAATGTGAAAAAGAAATCATTTAATTTCATCATTTATTTTTTATAATTTATTTACTGTTTGCATTCTTTTAATTCTCCATGCATATAGGAAATTCACCATGGCATGAGACCATAGGGCTTTTGAAGCCTCTGAATTTGGGAACATTCCCCGAATTTTCCAAAGTCGGAGGCCATCCCTATGAGAAGTTATTGATTTTTCAAATTCATGTTACTCGTTTTGAGTATTTTAATTCTAAAAATTAGCATGTTGTGAAATAAATTCTAGGAAAATTTTGTGATGTCCCTTATGACCAGAGGACTCTAGGAAAAATAGGTTTTGAGTTAGTTCATTTAAAATAACCCTAATTGGCTTAAACACCCAAAATAGATCCCTAATTAATTAGAGTTAACCATACATCAAATTGACTTGAAATCAATTCTCCACTGACCTTTAGGATCAGAGGAACCCACCATAAAAATTTGAAGTCAATTGGACTTGGTTAACCTCTACTAAATGGGTTGATTAAGCCATTTAGTCAATTTGAACTTTAAAAATTCATAACTTTCAAAATACCTTTCAAAAATTTACCAAATTAGTTTTGGAGCCTCTCTGATATTAGGTGAATTTAAGAAAATTAAAATTTCAATTTTCTAAAAAAGTTGATTTTTAATATTATTTTAATATTTTTAATAATTAAAAAATAATAAAAATCACAAAAATAATAAAATTCACCAAAATGTCACATTTTGAATTTTAATCACTTAGGAACAAACCCCATATTTTTTTTAGGTCTATTTAATGAGATATTAAATTTTAAAGCCCTAGGGTAATTTTAAAATTAAAAAAATGTATTTTCTAGCATTTTCACTAAAATAATTATAATAAATCATAGAAAAATCTGAAAATCGTAAAAATTGATTCTCTGATTTCCTTGATATCAGAGAGATTTTTGAAAAATATAAAATTCATTTTTTCAACCTTTATTTTATTTTTAAATTAATTAACACTCCAAAACTTAAAATAATTATAATAAAAATAATATAATTCAAAAAATCACCAAAATTGGTCCAAATGGTCCTCTTGTCATTAGGAATGTCCTCTAATTTTCTTAAGGACAGAAACTTTCCCTTGGTCATGTTATTAAATTTTCCTTGGAAATCTCTATTTTCTACCAAAAATAATTATATAAATAAATTAAATACAGAAAAATCACATTTTCTCCTCTCATGTCTTTATTGACATATGAGTGAAGTCACAAAAAAATTTCAAGTTCATTTAAGCTCAATTTAGTGAGTTATGAAATTATTAAGCTTAAAGGGCAAAGTGGTAATTAAAATTTTAACCCTTAATTAAAACTTTAGGTTTTGATAAAATTAACAAGTAAAATATTTGATCTTAATCTGATTTTGATGATTGAAATTTAAATAATTAAAGAGTAGAAACCCATTAAACAATTTAAAATAATTGAAATAAACCTTAATTAAATAATTGATTAAATTTGGGAAGAATAATAAAATTGGAACTATTAAAATAGGGATATTGTTAGGAAGAGATTTATTCTTTAAATTAAAAATCCCTAAATTAACTATCTCATTAATATTTAATTCTTAATTAAAATGATAACTCAAGTTTAAAATATTAAAAGACTTAATCATTAAACTAAAGTTAAATTTTTAAACTCTTTTAAAATTTCAATTAAAGTTAAAAAATAAAATTAAATTAAAAATTAAATTAAATTAAATAAATCAAATTGAATTAAATTAAATTAAATCAAATTAAATTAAATTAAAGATTAATTAAGTTAAATTAAATTAAATTAAATTAAATTAAATTAAATAAACAAATTAAATTAAATTAAATGAATAAATTAAATTAAATTAAATTAAATAAATTAAATTAAATTAAATTAGACTAAATTAAATTAAAACAAATTAAATTAAATTAAATTAAATTAAAACATATTAAATTAAATTAAATTAAATTAAATTAAATCAAATTAAATTAAAATTAAATCAAATTAAATTAAATTAAAGGAAATTAAATCAAATTAAACTAAATTAATTTAACATCAAATCAAACTAAATTGAATTAAATTAAATTAAATTAAAATTAAAATCAAATTAAATTAAATTAAAGTTAAATTAAATTGAATTAAATAACATCACCTAAAACAGAAAGAAATTAAATATAAAGCAACTTAAACATTATTCCAAATTTGAACCCATTAATTGAAATTAAACTAAATCACAAATCATTTGAACACCAATTTACCCTCGAAAACTTTAGTTGTCATAACTCCTAAACAGAATATTAAATGAAATGTTACTTCACTTATAGGACATTCAAATATCCTAGTTCACTCGAGTAAGATAACAACAAAACTTAACTAAACCTCGGACGATTAATTCATTTGTGTAATTGAATTCATTTGGACTTAAAACAATCCTAGAAATATTGAAAAGATGTTTAAGATTTGCCTTAAGCTCTTCCTCGATATGATAGGATGTTTATAAGAACAATTGAACTTAATTGTTCTTTGATGAAGAAAATCGTCTTCAAACCAAAACACAAGGAACCTAGACGTCATAGGAAATGACTAGCTATAGGATTAGGAACTTGGTAGAAAACCATAACCCTTCCCTTAGCTTTACCTAGGAACTTGCTTAAATATTCTAATTGTGTTTTAAGTGCAGCTTGGGATGACGGGAAGACCCTCCAGTGCACGCTTTTATTTTATTGCAATTTACTTTCTTGCAATTTACATTATTGCAATTTATTTAACCGCATTGCACTTACTTTTCTTGCATGATAAACAACTCGTTGCATGAAAACCCACACCTTTAGGATAGTCCCTAAAACCGAAACCAAAACTAAACTAAAAGTCATCGCAAGATAAAATTCACCGCCACAACATTTCAAAATATAAAACAACTCAAAATTTAATCACAAACAGAACACAAAACTACAATTACAACTAAATTTAAATGTCCTGTTGGATGATCGGGAATACCTCGGATGATGTAACCTACGTGTTGCTAACGGGATTTCCCACGGTCTAAATGAAAGTGTGGAACTCATTTAGTTGAGTCTAGCAAATTCATCTGGACTAAGTGAATCCGATAAAAATAATGATGCCGAAGGATGGAACCGTGGGATCTTAACCGGTGTCGTTATAATCAACTTTAAGATTTGTTTTAATTAAAACACAAAAAACACTTGGAAATTAAGATTTTCTCTAAACCAAAACACTTTTCTCATCCCCTGATTTATGACTTCTAAAACTAAACCTCTCCAACAACAAGAAGCTCGGAGCATGGTGGGCAGCACGGCCACCGTCATCAGCAAAACCTGAGTCTACTTCAGCGAAACTTTCCTAGAATTAAATAACAAACCCATAGGACTTCGAGGTAGTTTGCCTAGTGCAACATAAATCCTTAACTCTTCATTAGGCATTTGCATTGCAAATTAAGCCCTAACCGGTCTTAGGATTCCGAGGTAGTCGTCTGATACGACATAAACCCTCACATCTTCGAAGCTATTTGTATGATTCTATCATATAAATATAAGCCCTAATTAATTAAAATTGGCAAGATCAAAACATTAAACAAACATTAGGACTTTCCTAAATCCAAGCCAAACAATAGGATAGTCGGGAAATTGCCGAAGTTCGCTTCGAATCTGTGATTTCTCCTACCTTTCTTCCTTTGAATTCCCAAAATAAAATGTTCCAAATTTGATCCATTCCTTATTGAAATTCCAAAATTCAATCCTTTGAAAACTTAAACTTTGAAATTCTTGAGAGCGAGATTATTGATTATTATCGAGAGTTTTCTTAGGTGACTCCCGTCACTTAAGATGTAATTAACTATAGGGGCTTGCCCTTATAGGGAATTTTAAAGAACCTGAGTAATATAAACCCCGTTTAATGTTTTCATATTAAGCGGGGAATTTGTCGGCTTATAAAAATTGTTTCGCGGACCAAACGGATGTCACAAATCTTCTAGTTTATTTAATCGAGCCCCACCATTAAGCGAAGTGTGTATATCCTTAGGGATAGGTACACGGTTTGTGGTGCGGTGTTCGTTTATATAAACTATTTGGGATGTGAGATCGGCTTGATTTCATATCTTAAAATCTTCAAATTTTAAAAAATTATTTTTAAAATCAAACACTACTTTTCAAATTATTTATTTAAATTCGCCGACAACTTCTGTTAGGCGACCCCTTTTCAAAATACAACACAACCTAAAAATATGCCGACAAACATCAAGGGATTTGCATTGGGGGAAGAGAAAGAGATAAGTTGTTTTTTCTTTTGTGGTTTGTATGACTTTTCTTTTATATATAAAATTCATATTTTATTGTATCTTCTCCATGAATTTTGAGTAGTCTCCTTTGTCTTTCTTCTTCCATATAGATGTGATGATGTGATGATGTGGATTTGAAGTGCTTTTAAAGTAATGAAGAAATTGTGATGATTTTTCATTTCGAACTTAGTTTACTTTTCAATCTAGCTAATTGAATTGTTAAGATATGTTGTTAAACCTTAACTCTGAACGGATTTAGTGTCCTACAACAATAATGAAGAATCCATTCAATTTCCATGGATGAATGGCGTAGTTCATGAGAATTGAGTGCAAATAAATAAGGAAATGTATTTTGTTAGACTTCAAATTCGAGGTTTCAGGGTGATAGGCTGAGATCCCCAATTCGGTCCTAAGATTAGTAACTAAACTCGAAGGTTAGCCTTCAGGTGAAGGGTGAGTGGGTGCTCCGTAGTGACAACCAGTATCCTCCCAGCCTAGACTTAGATTTAATGACTCAACTTAGGATATGTCAATGTTCTTTTCATGCTTGGAAGAGGGGGTACTCTTTTGAGGGTAAAGAAACATTTATGCTCCTATTTGGCACAATAAAATAAAATAACCATTCCATATCATTCACACATCATATTTTAGTTGCAAGATACTTTTTTTATATATCAAAACTTTTCAAATACGTAGCTTAATGTGTGTCTATTATTTATTTCTATCTTAAAGATATTTGAAGTAATTGTAGATTGCTTAATTGTTACTATTTTTTGCATCTTATTAGTAGAAGTAAACATTAAACATTAATTGTAATTTAAGTATTGGATTTAAGTAATAAGTTATCTATTGTAAGAATCGTTGCTTCCCTGTGGAATCGATAAGCAGGACTCCATTAGAGCACTGTATTACTTGATACAATACTTATACTGGCATTGAATGTTTGGACTTTACAAAATCATTATAAAAATATATAAATCTGAGTTCATAAGTTCTTGCAATATTAAAAGTCCCGCATCAAGTTTTTGGCGTCGTTGCCGGGGAGGTATAAACGGTATCTATTTATAATATAGTAACTAAAAACCTTTACTTTATAGTGTGTAATTGTGTGTTTGTTTACTTTTATAGTATTTGTGTGATTTTATATGCATATTGGTGGATCTATAGGTTTAGTACCTTACGATTCAGAGTTGGAGCGTATTGTTATAAAAATTAGAAAACAACAAAAGCAAACTGAAAAATCCTTGCGAAATGACGAATAATCAAGATAATCAGAGAAATGATATTGGAAATTTGCCAAGACTTTTAAGAGATTATGCTAACCAACAGCAGATGAAATTCATGTGACTATTCAAAATCCTGATGTTTCTGCGAATTCATTTTAACTTAAACCTGCTATTATCCAAATGGTACAAAATAATCAATTTGGTGGAACACCCAATGAGGATCCAAATTTACATCTCGGTAGTTTTCTAAAACTGTGTGCTACTTTTAAATATACAGAGTGTCGAATGATGCTGTCAGACTTAGACTTTTTCCTTTTTCGTTACGGGATAAAGCTAAGACATGGTTAAATTTGTTAGCACCTGGATCTATTAGAACTTGGGTAGAACTTTCTCAAAAGTTTCTATGAAAAATATTTCCCTCCATCAAAGACTTCTAGGCTAAGAAATGATATCACATCTTTTGGTCAGTTTGAAGGGGAATCAATATATGAAGCTTGGGAAAGATTTAAAGATCTTCTTAGGAAGTGCCCACATCATGCGTTATTAGATTGGTTAATAATTCAAACATTTTA
This sequence comes from Papilionanthe hookeriana x Papilionanthe teres, assembly GCA_022702705.1. Classification (NCBI taxonomy): domain Eukaryota; kingdom Viridiplantae; phylum Streptophyta; class Magnoliopsida; order Asparagales; family Orchidaceae; genus Papilionanthe; species Papilionanthe hookeriana x Papilionanthe teres. The sequence continues at coordinate 146,037,608 of CM040423.1, read as the reverse complement.
TAATGGATTAGTAGGATTATTGAGATCGATTATAGATGTTGTTGCTGGTGGATCGTTAATGTCAAAACCTTTTAATGAAGCATACGCATTAATAGAAGAAATGACTACTAATAATTTTCAATCACCCTCTAAACGGGTAAATCCTAAGAGAGTAGCTAGTGTTCATGATTCATATATGATGACTATGATAGTTTCTCAAATTGCAGCCCTTTCTAAGAAAATAGATCAATATGGAATGAATTATTCTCAACCACCCCAAGTGTTACAGGAAAATTCATTTGGACAGATAACATAATCTCAAACACCTTACAAGACATTGAATGTTATTAATAGACCTAATAATTCTTATTCGAATTATTACAATCCTGGTTGGAAAAATCACATAAATTTCAACTGGAATAATAGCAATGCCAATGTTAACCCACATTGGGGGAGTTGTTCTATAAATCCAGTTTTAAATTCGAACAATCAAGGAAATACCAATTTTAGACCCTCTTATCCTCCTGGATTTTATAGTAACCCACAATTTAAGGATAAGAAGTTGTCTACTGAAGAAATGATTCTAAATATGGGAAATCAATTAAAAGCTCAAGGTGTTGTGATGAAAAATATTGAAAATTAATTGGGGCATATTTTTACTGCACTTAATAATAGACCTTCTGGAACACTTCCAAGAAATGTTAAGATCAATCCAAAAGATCAAAACAAGGAACAACTTAAGGCTATCTAATTAAGGAGTGGAAAGGAATTGGTGACAAGAGTACAAAAAGAAGTTGAAATAGAAAAGGAGAAGGTGGATATTGAAAAAGGTTCAAACAAGATTTATCCAGACTTAGAATATCCTCTTAAACCAATGAAGATTACTGTTAAAAATCCACCGCCTCCATTTCCTTAAAGATTGAAGAAACAAAACAGGGATAACAAATTTGGAAAATTTTTAGAGATCCTTAAGAAATTAACGATAAATATTTCTTTTGTTGAAGCATTAGAACAGATGTCTGACTATGCTAAGTTTATGAAGGATATTCTTACAAAGAAAAGAAAGTTCATAGATCATGAAACTGTTTCACTTAGCAGAGAGTGTAGTGCAATTATTCAGAAGAAGCTTCCAAAAAAACTTAAAGATCCTGGTAGTTTCACTATCTCGTGTGCTATAGGTGAAAATTTTTTTAGAAGAGCCTTATGTGATCTGGGAGCTAGTATTAATCTTATGCCATTATCAACTTTCAAAAGGTTGGGAATAGGGGAAATTCCTCTTACATCTGTGACTCTTCAGTTAGTCGATTGTTCCATTACTTACCCTAAAGGAGTGGTGGAAGATGTGTTAGTGAAAGTGGATAAATTTATCTTTCCCATGGATTTTATTGTACTTGATATGGAGGAAGATAAAGAAATTCCAATCATTTTGGGAAGATCATTCTTGCTGTTGGGAGAGCAGTGATTGATGTTCAAAAAGGAGAATTAACTATGAGAGTTAATGAACAAGAGGTGACCTTTAATATTTTGAAATCTATGAAGTATCCCTCAATGAAAAAAGATAATGAATGTTTTAGGATGGAGGTCTGTGAATATTTGAAAAATTATCATTTTAAAAATATATTTGAAAAAGAAGCAGAGTATGAAAATATGTTTGAAGAAGAAATTGAAAATGAAGAAAATTCATATAGTAAAAAGAATGAAGATTTGGAGTATGTTCAGGAGAGATTTGAAGTATTAGACACTATGGAAGGTGGAGATAAAAACTTAATTCCATCTATAATAAAACCTCATAAACTAGAGATGAAAATTCTCCCTAATCATTTGAATTATATGTTTTTAGGAGAATCATCTACCTTACCGGTTATTGTATCTTTGGAGTTAAAAGAATATCAAGAACAAAAATTATTGGAAATTTTTTAAAGATACAAAAAGGCTTTTAGATGGACTTTAGCAGATATTAAAGGAATCAGTCATTCGATTTGAATGCACAGAATTTTATTAGATGAAGAACATAAACTAAGAGTTAATCCGCAGAGGAGATTGAATCCAATAATGAAAGAAGTAGTTAAGAAGAAGATTTTAAAATGGCTGGATGCTAAAATTATTTATCCTATTTTAGATAGTGCTTGGGTGAGTCCAATACATTGTGTACCGAAAAAGGGAGGAGTGATTGTTGAAGTGAATGAATGTAATGAAATTATACCCACAAGAAAAATTAATGGACGACGAATTTGTATTCACTATAGGAAATTAAATGCCGTCACCCGAAAATATCACTTTCCTCTTCTTTTTCTCGATCAAATATTGGATAGACTTGCTAGACACAAGTATTATTGCTTTCTGGATGGACATAATGGTTACCATCAAATACCTATTTCTCTCGAGGATCAAGGAAAGACAACATTTACTAGCTCTTACGGAACCTTTGCTTTTCGAAGAATGTCCTTTGGACTATGTAATGCACCTACAACATTTCAGAGATGTATGATGTCTATCTTCAGCAGTATGATAGATAATGGAATAGAAGTTTTCATAGATGATTTCTCTGTATTCGGAACTTCATTTGAAATATGTTTGGAAAACTTAGCAAAAGCTTTGGAGCTTTGTAAGAAAACAAATTTAGTATAAATTTAGTTCTGAATTGGGAGAAATGTCAATTTATGGCTGCAGGAGGAATTATGCTTGAGCATAAAATTTCTGAATATGGTATGGAGGTCGACCCTGCTAAAATTAGAGTGATTGAGAGATTGCCACCACCCACTACCGTGAGAGAGGTGATGAGTTTCTTAGAACACACTGGATTTTACAGGCGATATATTAAACATTTTTCTAAAATTACCAAACATTTGTGCCAACTTCTAGAAAATGATAGAAAGTTTGATTTTAATGATGATTGTTTGCATGCTTTCAAATTTTTGAAAAAGAAATTATTCACTGCATCTATAATTGTTTCACCAGATTGGGAGAAACCATTTGAACTTATGTGTGATGCTAGTGATTATGTGATTGGAGTAGCGTTGGGGAAAAGGTATGATAAAGTTTTTAAAGTCATTTACTATGCTAGTAAAACTCTTAATGAAGCTCAAATTAATTATACCACTGCTGAAAGAGAGTTATTAGCTAAGTATTTGCTTTTGAAAATTTTAGACCTTATTTAATTGGAGCTAAAAATATTGTGCATACAGACCATTCAGCTATCAAATATTTAATGCAAAAGAAGGATGTGAAACCTAGACTGATTAGATGGATACTTCTTCTGCAAGAAATTTATTTTATGATAGTTGATAGGAAGGGATCAGATAACAAAATAGCTAATCATTTGTCGAGATTAGAATATGATAAATTATCTGAATTTGTGAAAAAAGTTACAGAAACTTTCCCTGATGAACAACTTTATACTATTATGAGAAGAAATTTGCCTTGGTATGCTGATATTGTGAATTATATTATGAGTGATATTGTACCACCTGATTTAACAAGGCAACAATAAAAGAAATTTAAATATGATGCAAAATTTTATTTTTGGGATGAGCTCTATCTATATAAGCAGTGTAAGGATCTGATTATTAGAAGATGTGTGCTACAGGAAGAAACTAATTTAATTATTCAATGATGTCATGATTCTAAATTTGGAGGTCATTTCGATGTCGATAAAACTGCTTTTAAGATTTTGCAATCTCTATTTTATTGGCCTACACTTTTTAAGGATGTATACAAATATATTAAATCATTTGATCGATGTCAGAGAGTAGGTAATATCTCTAGAAGAAATGAAAAGCCTCTAAACTATAATTTGGAAGTTAAAATTTTTTTATGTATGGGGATTAAACTTTTTGGGACCATATACTCCTTCATTTGGAAATTTATATATACTGGTTGTCGTTGATTATGTCTTGAAATGGATTGAAGCTATTCCTTTACCTAGATGTGATGCTCGGAGTGTTTCAAATTTTTTAAAGAAAAATATATTTACGAGATATGGAATGCCGAGAGTGATTATAACTGATTGTGGATCTCATTTCAGGAATAATTAAATTAAGAGATTGATTGAGAAATATAATATTATTCATAGAATCTCAACTGCTTATCATCCCCAGACTAGTGGTTTAGCAGAAGTGTCTAATCGTGAAATTAAAAAAAAATTAGAGAAAAATGTGGATATTCATAAATTAGATTGGTATGCTCGATTAAATACTGCATTGTGGGCTTATATGACTGCTTTTAAGACCCATATTGGAATGTCTCTTTATAGAGTAGTGTTTGGAAAGACTTGTCATTTACCAGTTGAACTGGAGCATAAAGCATATTGAGCGATAAAAGAGTTGAATTTTAATTTGAAAAATGTTGGAGAGAAGAGATTTATGCAATTGAATGAATTGGAAGAAATTAGAAATGCATCGTATCACAATGAAAAGATCTATAAAGAGACAATGAAATTGTGGCATGATCTGAAGATATTAAAAAAGAAATTTGAACATGGACAAAAAGTTTTTTTATACAACACAAGATTGAAATTATTTCCTAGAAAACTCAAGTCTAGATGGTTGGGACCTTTTACAGTTGTAAAAGTTCATTCTTTTGTAGCTGTTGACATTGAGGATCCTGATACTGGAAAGAATTTCAAGGTTAATGGGCATCGATTAAAGCCTTACTTTGACAAGTTTCAACCTGATTTCAAAGAGGTTTTAATGTTGAGTCATCTCGATTAACTGAATGGTTTGTCGGGCTGACGACGTTAAACCAAGCGCTTTATGGGAGGCAACCCATATGTATTTTTGTGGTGTGTTTGCTTGTTTGTTATATTTGTGCTTTTTTGATAGTTATTTTAGAATCCTAATCGCTCCTAAATACTTTTAAAAAGTGATAAATATTGGATCGAATTGAGATATTAGAATATTTCGGACCAAACGAAGTTCGGTGAGATTTTTTACCACTGGCGTCGCAGGAACCCAATTCTAGAGAACATGCTGAACTTCTAGGTTTGAGCGCCGCCGGCGCCCTATCGAGCGCCTCCGACACCCAAAACCTGTTGACGGTTTTTAGAGTTTCAAAATACGATTTTTAGCGGTTTTGAGTCGGATCTTCTTCCTTATAACTCCATAAACTCCATTTTAAATTTCCAAACTCCAGAAAAAAGAAAACTACATTTCCTAATTCGCATCTCATGGATTCCTACTCCATTGAAACCCCTAGATCTCGCATTTTCAACCTTCAGAAGTTTATCAGTTTCGAGGCGCAGCGATTATTCAATAAAGTGATGATGAAGAGGAGGATTATCAAGGAAAGAGGCTTTATTAATCGAGGTATGAATAATCCTACTACAAGAGTTGAAGAGATAATAAAGGAAAGACGTTGGGAAGTGTTATGTTACACTATCGCTGCAGCAGTCGTTCCGGTTGTAAAGAAATTCTATGTAAATCTTCATGGGATCAACCAAGGATTCATCTTTGTACGAGGTAGGTTTGTGCAATTCACTCCTGCAAGAATTAATGATCTCTTTATGATTGAGAATGTATCTATTTGCCACTATTCCAATTTTAATGCCACAAGTGATAATATGAATGATGTGTATCGTTATTTGACGAATGAAAATGAAGAATGGGAAGTTAGAGATAATAGATATATTAGTTTCCCTTATGCATCTTTAAATCCGGTGTCAAAGCAGTGGCATTACTTTATTTCGGCAAAGTTATCTCCAACATTGAAAATTAGTAAGGTCACCAAGGAAAGTGTTATTCTAAATTTCTGTATTCAAACTTGATGGCCGGTTGATATTGGTAATATAATTGTGAAGTCAGTTTTAGGATTGATAGTTCATGGATCTAAATATGAGCTTGGACACCCGTCCACCATATTTTTGTTATGTAGTCAATCACAAGTTCCATATGAGAGTTTGGAAAAGGTTCTTCTTACTTGGAGGCCTATTGATCCAACTAATCTTTATGACTACCACACAGTAGGATATGAAGGAGATATAGATCTACTTGTTGATCAACCAACTCAGACTTCACAGCTTATTCATCCTTATTTTCCTGAAAGTTCCAGAGTGATTGAAGAGAATCAAGCAGTTGGAAAAAGAGGTACAGAATGTTATGAATGCCATCAATAATATTTCTGATTTATTTGATCATATAGATCAGAGGATGAAGGAACAATTTGATCACACTGGTCGAATTGAGATGGGCCTGATTAATCTGATGAAGAAGAATGATGTGATTGTTGAGGATTCATCTGATGAATTCCCATTTCATCCCTTCTACAATTTGTTCGTGCATCAACAATCTATTGGAGATATTAGAGAGGAAGAAAGTTCTGAGACAGATGAGGAGTAATTATCTGGATTCGGTTTATATTTGAAGAGTGTTTGCATTACTTTGCTTAATTGAGTTTGGTGTGTTTAGTATTTGCTTTGCTTTGCTTTGTAGTTTGAATTTAGACTTTCTATGCTTAATTTCATTGTGTGTTTAGATTTTAGTGTTTGCTTATCGTAGCGTACTTGCAACACTAAACATCTAAGAGTTGTTGGTTTAATTTGATGAAAATATTATTGCTTATATTGTAATGTGAATTTTATAAATAGAAGTATGTTTTGTGCTATTTGTGTAAGAATTGTGTTAGTTATTGCTTGTGTGATGAAATAGATGCTTAATGAAGTGTTAAATGTCATTGTGGAGGACAAAACGATTGAAATTACAAAAAAAAATTTTGACCAAGAAAAAATTTTGGACTGGCGCCGCCGGCGCCCAAATCCAGAGAGTTTTGGCATTTTAAAAAAATAAAGCGCTGCCGGCGCCCAAGTACAAAATGGTCGAAAACCCTTTATTTCGTGATTTTGACACTGGGACCCACAGTTTTTTCCATTTCCTTCGTCTTCCTCCTCCATTTTTGCAATTTTGAAGACCCAGGGCTTGCTAGATCTTGGATTTGAGGCAATTTCAAAGCTTTTTGAGACCGGATCTACATTTCTCTTGGTAAGAGCTCACTTTAAGTTAAAAATTTTTTATTTTCACCATAAGAATCTCTCACATTGCTTAGATTGAAATTTTGGGATTTTTGAAGAAATTTTAAGATTCCTATGATGAAATTTGCTCTTACTTGTTTAGAATAGTGTTTGGAGTTTGTTACATTGTGTATTTGGGATTTATTAGATTTTTCTTGCAATTTTTAGAAATGTACATGTCTGCGAGAATAAGTAAAGGGAAGCGAAAATTGGATTTTGATGAAGAAAGATTTATCAATGTTAAAGTGCAGCTTCATTTTAACTCTTACCTTAACAATAAGAAGTGTATACAGGATTGAGTTTTTTATAACCTTGTTGGATCTCTAGAGCAGTTAATTGCTGAGCGGAATTGGGAGAGATTTTGTTATTTTACTACGAATGCTGTTATGGGTGTTGTTAGAGGGTTCTATGCAAATGTGCCCTGGACTGAGACTGAGTATGTGCTAGTCAGAGGAAAAATGGTTGAGTTTACTCCTCAGTGTATTAACACATTTTATCAGACTTGGGAACCATTTGTTTGTGAATATGAAAACTTTGATACCCGAGAGGTGAATATGAAAGAAGTGATTGCTTTTCTGACTGACGGAAGAGGGGAATGGAAAATAAGTCAAAAATAGATGATTAACTTCCCCGCTTCCAAGTTAAATGTTGCATCTAAAGCTTGGCACTATTTCATCTCTGCAAGACTGTTACCTTCTTATCACCACAGTGAAGTTACAAGGGATAGAGCAATTCTGAACTATTGTATTCAGAAGATGAATAAGATTGATATTAGAACTATTGTCTTCAAGAACATTCAGACTATTGCTAGAGGCGAGACCACTGAAGGATTAGGACATCCTGCCCTAGTTCATGCCCTGTGTGTTCAGTCTGGAGTTGAGTTCAACAGTTCTGAAGAGGTAACTATACCACTAAGACCCATTACAAAGACTATTATTCATACTTATGAGTCTCGTGTGGGAGCAGAAGATGAGAGTAGGAGTGCTGATATTCCTACTACGAGTTATGACATTCAATGTACATCTGAGCCTCCTACTTTAACTGATATTATGGAGCAGCTGAGATTATAGAGTGCTAGTGTGGATAGACTCCATGATAGAATGGATGTTTATGAGGCCAGAAGTGATGTGAATGAAGATTATCTGAGGAGGAGAGTTGAGTTCGATATTGCTTATTATGATGCTCAAGTCAGATTTATGAGGGGGGAGACTGATATGATATTTCCTAACTACGCCAGCTATGCACCGTATAGAACTGATCGTGTGACCCTGCTGATGATCCGGGTGATGGAGATTGGTAGTTTGTTTGTTTCTGTTTCTGTTTTTCTTGTTGGGTTGTATTGTTGTGATGTAATAGTTATTTACTTTTCCATGTGATGTGTAAACCTGTTGAATGTGCTGTTATGTTGTATTGAAAAAACTAAAATTGTTAAATGGACTGTGTAGTGTTGTGATAGTTTGCTTAGTAGTTATGGTGTTTTGTTGGATGTTTAGATATTTAAATTTGATATCTCTTTACCCTGCAAATATTTAAAAATTTTATATCATTGTTGCTAACTGTTTCATGCCTGCTAGTTATAAATTTTAATTAATACCAGAAAGCTTTTAAAGATTTCAAGATCCCAGCACAAAAATGTTAGTTTCTTTTACTCTACTATTTCAAATTTATTGAAAAATTTAAGTTTGGGAGAGGGTAGAAAAATATTAACTCTTATTTGTTCTCAATTATTATATTTTCAAAAATTATTAGCATAACTTCTGGCAGTTGAACCTCACTTGAGAAACTTAAACTTTTTATTTCAGTTGAATAATATGGAAGGATTGGATGAAAGTTTTTAGAAATAAAGGTTAATTTTATAAGGTTATGATATTTGGTATGAAAGGATTTGATTATAGTTAACTATTTAAAGTAAAGAAAACTGTATTTTTTAAATGGTAAGAAACTTAAAGTATTGCGTGTTAAGAAGAGATTGTGACTTTATGATGAATAATAAAGCTCATACCTAATTATAAAGTAAAGATGTATTTCAAATTTGAACTTTAGAAAAAGGAGACTGAATTTCAAAATCATTACAAGCTATCCAGATATAGTAATCCTCATTAAAAAAAGAAAAGAGAGAAAGAAAAGAAAAGAAGGATTGAAAAACAATCCTAAAAAGAAAAGAAAAAGAAAAAGAAAGAAAAATATATATGAGGAGAAGCTTGAGGAGATGTCTAATTAAAAATTAGCTTCACTTGAGTCACCCTAAAGGGAGAACTTGATTTCACTTCTGAATTTATATTTAAAGTATTGGCCTACATTCTGATGAAGTTTGCATGAAAACCTTTTTCAAATAATCTTTCAAGGCACTCTTAAATGTGACAAATTATGATTTATCTTGAAATAAATAAAAGAATAGAACCCTTAGACTTGATTGCTGAATATTCTTATACATGTAGTGTTAACCTGAGTTACCGAATTTCTTTCTGAAAGTCTAAACAATATATTCTTTTGAATGAAAAACTTTTAGTGATCTACAGGTGAGAAGTGCATTGCCTTGAGTTATATTTTTATGTAGTATAAGGATTACTTGAGGACAAGTAATAGTTAAGTTTGGAGGATTTTGATGCACCAAAAATATATATTATTTTTGCTATATAATTTTACCAATTTTTTGTGATGTTGTACTTTAAAGAAATGTATTTTTCATGATTTGTTGCAGGTATGATAATTTTAGGTGATTGGAGTGCAAAGAAGAGAAAAGGAACGAATTCGGAGCAAAATGAGGAAAAAAGCTTCTGGCGCCGTCGGAGCCAGAATGGGCGCCGCCGGCTCCATTTTCCCGAGAGCCCATAATTTAATTGATGATAGAGCACCGCCGGTGCCCAATGTCTGTGGATTTCAAATTTGAAGAGTTTTGGCGACTTTTTGAAGGGATGCTTTAGGAAACTCTTGGGAATTCATTTCTAACTTATAAGTAACTGTTTTTGGACGAAAATGGTTCTATACAGAAGATCCTTTGATCAGATGTGGCTCAGATGCCTCAACCTAGCAGAAGCACAAAAAATTGTTAAAGAAGTACATGCCGAATTGTGTGGAGCTCGACAGTCAGGACCGAAAATGAAGATGAAAATCAAAAGACTCGGATACTACTGGTCGGCAATGATGACAGACTGCATGGACACAACAAAGAATGTCATCAATGTCAAATGCACGGAGTGGTCTTACATCAAGCCCCAAATGTTCTACACCCCACGATTGCCTCGTGGTCATTCGAGTGTTTGGGCACGGATATAATGGGTCTGATCGACGCTCCATCTTCGAAAGGACACATATTCATACTCACAACTACATACTAGTTCTCTAAGTGGGCAGAGGCAGTTCCGCTACGGGAAGTTACAACACATCAAGTTCCACAGTTTTTCAAGAATCAGGTTGTCTACCGCTTCGGTGTGCCGTGCAGAATTATCTCAGATAATGGGTCCACCTTTAAGAGCACAAAAATCAACTTCGTTAGAAGACACGGGATAGATTGGAGGTATTCTACAATCTACTACCCCAAAGCAAATGTCTTGGCATAAGCCTTCAATAAAATGGTCGTTTAAATCCAAAAGAAGACACTCGGCGACAATAAAAGATGATGACACAAGAAACTGCTAGAAGCTTTATGGACCTACAAGACGACAGTCAAAACGCCGACGCTGTCTACCCCGTATGCACTTGTGTACGGGTCCGAGGTAGTCCTTCCGTTATTAGTTCAACTACCATCACTCCGGATTGCCGTCGCCAATCAAATTACAACAGAAGAGAATGTCAAACTTCGACTGGAAGAACTGGAAAATCTTGAAGGAAAAAGATTGCTTGCACAGCAGATTTTGGAACTATACCAAGCAAAAATGATTTAAGCCCGTGATAAATTGGTCCACCCAAGATCGTTCAAAATTGGTGACCTCGTGCTCGTTCTCAGAAGGCTTATTCTTTCACATCGCAAGATAGGTGGAAAATTTGAACCGACCTGGGAAGGAACATTAGTGGTGGAAAAGGTTTACTTTGGAGGGTCGTACCAGTTGGTGGACTCTCAAGGGGAGAGACCCAGGTTACCGATAAATGAACAATATCTCAAGAAATACTATGCAGCATGAGGAATCTGAAGCAAAACTATCGGTGTAGAATAGGGCCAGTGTCTATGACTGAGTCCAAATCTTGTAATGAAATGAAGATTAAATAAAATAAAGTAAATTTTCTAGCAAAAATAAAATACACTTGTTGAAATTTTTAAATCTAAAACTTATAAAATTATATTAATTAAGATAATGGCATCACAACAATTATAAAACTTATTAAAACTTGAAAGATAATTTGTTTGTCCTTGTTCTTGTTCGTGCACAACACCACCCACTGACATTTCCCATGTTTATTTGTGCAGGCAGTGTCGGGTTGCGAGTTGGTGTTTGCTTCCATAAACGGCTTGGACTTTGCATCTTGAAAAAGAAACATACAAAAGGAGACTACATACATGAAGTTGATGAAGAAGAGTGGTCGCGAAGAGACCGGACAGACGTCAGGATACGGAGGAACTGGGGGATTCGTCGACTTACACCTTCTTGACACGAGACATTCTCAGGTTCCATCGATGATCACTACTTCAGAAGGTGATCTTGTTGCTTCTTCAGCTGAAAGAATTCCAGATGACCTGTTGGTATGTACGAAAAAAAGAAATGCAAATCGCCGCAAGCTTCGCCTCTTAGACAGGATGGAGAGGAGACAAGCTCGGGAGCTAGCCTCCGCACTATCACCTATTCCAGAAGATTCTTGCTATCCTGAAATGAAAGAAACTGAAGACAGTGTACTGCGCACTGATACTGAGCCGGAGACTACAGAGGATCTCCCGCCAACATTGAATCTAATGGAAGAAATTTTGACTGGGTGTCCGACTAGCAGCTCGGGTTTACCCAGACTTCCTACGGTGTCAGGGGCATTTTCAGAGTGCCCAAATTGTCATGTTTTACATCTTGAGGAGTATGACACATTTGAGGCGTATGTAGCTGCCTCAATGCTACTCAGGAGCCGGGAATATCCTGATGTAGAGCCGTACGTTCCACTATTTATCCTACGGCCGCCGTGAGGAGTTCCAGACTACGTCATGGAAAAGATTAGAAGAATCAGAAAACAAGAATTTCAACATTATGAAGGCATACAAGAAAAATTTGTCAATATCCTGGAGATACTCGAGCTATACACTGATGTATTCTCGAGAAAGGATGAAGAAGAAATTTTGTACTGCATCGACACTCTTCAGACATTGGGCAGAGCAGGTCGTCTAAGGCCGAGAACTTATACAGAGCCGTCAAAATGAAAATGAGGAAAAGGCAGAGTCACGATTCAGTGTAGCTGTTGCTATTACTTTGTGATAGATCGACAGGGTAATCCCCTGGGAATTTTATAGCATGATGAGGTGGATCTGATGCAGCCACAGATCAAGAAGATGATAAAGAGGATGGTCGAGTGGCACGTGTTGCCTGCAGACTGTATTCCTAACAACTGCATCATAAATATTTATGAGGACAGGGACTGTATCCCGCCTCATATTAACCACCATGGCTTTGTGAGACCCTTCTACGCAGTCTCTTTTATAAGTGAAAGAAACATCTTGTTTGGACGAGAAATCCAGATTGTGTGACTGGGAGAATTCTGAGGTTCTGTTGAAATTCCTCTACCAGTCGGATCAGTGCTGGTATTAAAAGAAAATGGGGCAGACTTAGCGAAACACTACATCTCAGGAGTTCGAAAAAAAAGGGTGTCAGTCACATTCAGAAGAATGGATGAAGATAAAGCGCCACTTTACTATGAGCCAGATCCAGAACTGGAGAACCTTCGTCCTTTCCCACTGTGACGACAGTACCTCCTGGTGTTTGTGAGAGGACTTTTGTTCCAGAGCGTAACCTTCGCAGGTTGGCTCATCCCCACAGCAGTCTCAGACAGCAGAAATCTACCACCCCTTACAGCTGGTCATGACAGTTGTTGTCACCACTTTTGCAGCAGCCAGATGATATGATATGTTAGCTCTGTTTAGTTTTATACACATGATCTACTTTTGGATGTTTGTCAGCATATGATCAGTTGTACTACTTTCAGCAGAATTAATGAAGATTTCTGTTTTTAGAAATGCTTTCTTTTCAGCGCGATAGTCGAAAGCCGTTGAACCACGTGTTTGGTTCCAAAATGAAAAGGACAAAAAGAATAATGTAGAAGAAAAGGATAAAATGATAACAAAATGAAATTAAAATCGAACTGAACTCGAAACTTAAGCCAAACGAAAATGAAATTGAAATTGAAATCAAAATCGAAATTTAAAATTAAAATTTGAATAAAAATTTAAAATCGAAATTTAAATCAAATGAAATGAAACAAAACAAATAAAAAAAATGATGAATTGAAAACAAACAAATGATAATTTTCTCTCTCTCAAGATTCTGAGTCCTTATACTCATCTTCGAATCCTTTGCTTTTGGGGGCACTCCGAAAAATTTGGCAATTTGTTTTCACACAGCGCCACATCTCACAAATTCGAAATATCTTGAAATTCTATAAATCTTACAATGGCTACCGGTCTTGGCCGGATTGCGCAAAAATTGCTTTCTTTGAAATTCAATACCCAGTTTTATCAAATCCTCCTCAAATGAAATTCCAAAATCAGTATCTAAATTCTGATTCCCTTCTGTCATCTCTTAGGTTGGATGTGAGTCCTTGAGCTTTCCCTCTTGATGTGACACCTTGGGTCGTGAGTCCTTGAGCTTTCCTCCTCAAGAATCTCCCAAAATTTCTTAATTTTCCATCTCCCTTATAAGAAATTTTCTGTCTTCTATGAAATTCCGGGAACGGAGCTTAGTTGTCCGATTCCCCCAAAATTTCCTTAATTTTCCATCTTCCTTCCGAGAAATTGTTTCGCCTTCTATGAAATTCCGGGAACGGAGCTTAGTCGTCCGATTCCCCTAAAATTTCTCTAATTTTCAATCTTCCTTCCGAGAAATTTTTCCGCCTTCTACGAAATTCCAGGAACGGAGCTCAGTCGTCCGATTTCCCAAATTTCTCTAATTTTCCATATTCCTTCCGAGAAATTTTTCCGTCTGCCATGAAATTCTGGGAACAGAGTTCAGTCGTCCGATTTCCCAAATTTCTCTCATTTTTCATCTTCCTTTTGAGAAATTTTTCTGTCTTCCATGAAATTCAGGGAATGGAGCTCAGTCGTCCAATTTTCCAAATTTTCTTAATTTTCCATCTTCCTTCTCAGAAATTTTTCTTCCTTCTATGAAATTTCGGGAATGGAGCTCAGTCATCTGATTTCCCAAAATTTCATAATTTTCCATCCCCCTTCCGAAAAATTTTCCACCTACCATGGAATTCCGGGAACGGAGCTCAGTCGTCTGATTTCCCAAAATTCCCTAATTTTCCATCTCCCTTTCGAGAAATTTTTCGCTTTCCATGAAACTCTGAGAACGGAGCTTAGTCGTCAAATTTCACAAAATTCCCTAATTTTCCACCTCCCTTCCAAGAAATTTTACCGCATTCCATGAAATTCCAGGAACGGAGCTTAGTCGTCCAATTCCTCCTAAAATTCCTTAAATATTTTCCATTTTCCTTTCTAGAAAATTTCCACATCCACGAAATCTGGAGGTCGGTATTAAAATTCTAATTCTCATTTCTGAGGCAGGTACCTAAATTTCAGTTCTCATCCTTTCGGGATCGGTACTAAAATCTCGATTTCCCCTTTGCACTCACTTCTCATCCTTCCGGGATCGGTACTAAAATCTTGATCTCCCCTTTGTACTCACTTCTCGCTCAAAATTTCCCACAAAATTAAAAATCTTCAAGTCCACAATTCCACAAATTCTAAAATTTCCATAAATTCCATGAAATTTAAAATAAAAATTAAAACTCAAAATTAAATTAAAATTCAAACTCAAAATTTAAACTGAAATCAAATCCAAATTATAAATCCTAATTCGAAATCCAAATTCCAACTCCAAATCGATTCAGATTGGACGCCTTCAGATTTTGGAGTCATGAAATCCATAGCTTCTCTCATGAAGGTGTTCCATTTTCCTTCCCTAGTAGGAGTTCCCGGGACTTGAAGGTTTCAACCAGATAATCCCCAAAAGTACCCAAATTAAACCCAATACCTACCCAATTGACCCCAATTTTGCCCAATTTCAATTCCAAACTTTAATCAAACATCTCCAATACCAATCTAAACTAAATCCAGACCCAATTTGACCCACATTTGAGTTAAATTTCACTTAAAATCCAAAATCCCCAATTTTGCCTAAATACCCAAATCCCCAAAATTGACCTAACACCAAACAATTTCTCCCCAATTTTAGTTCTAAACCCTTCATAATAATTCCCTAAATTGAATTGATCCATCAATTTCCCCCAATTTGAACCCAAGTCTCATTCAGATCCACTTGGACCAAGCTTACCCAATTTTAATCCAAACATGTCATATGCCCAAAATCTTCCAAATTGATTGCCCTACTCTTAAAATTTCCACTCAATTGGTGTTGGAAACTCTTTATGGCATCCTTCTAGACCATTTGGAACTTTCAATTGGCCTTGGATCCAACTCTAGCCTAAACTAAACCTAAGTTAACCAAACTTGCCCTAAATTGACCAAAATCCCAAACCAAGCCAAATTGACCTACCAAATCAATTCAATACCACTCCAAACCTTTTCTAAACACTTTATGGAAATTACACACATCATATTGCTTAATCATTTGGGTTTAGCCCAAGCTCAAACCCAAGCTAGCCAAACTTGAACCCAAATGGACCAAATTGAATTTATGGACCAATGTGACCAAATCATCCCAAATGTGACCAACCTAGGTCCACCACAGCCACCAAGTGACCCCTAAGACCCTCCTAGCCCACTCTAATGAAGTCATGGACCAAAGGTCCCTTGAATTAAGGGATTTCACCCCATATTTGACCTTAATCAAAATATCTCCACCATAATCACTTTCCATTGAGGGTAGAACATCATTAATCCTCCCTTGGCAACCAGCCCTGGCCCTAGTGGCTGGAAAATGACAAAATTGAGAGCCCCACCCCCTCAAATTGAACTCAAACTCCACCCTATGGCTAAATCAACTCTGAATTGCCATTAAAGCTCATCTGTCCTCCACCTAGGCAGTTGAATCCACCCATCACCTGCCCCTGAGCTCATTTCAATGGCCATGGCCATAAATAGACCTCTTCATGGCTAAAACTATGTGCTGAAATTTTTCTCAAGGAAACTCCACCAAATTGCTTCCAGAGCTTCCCTGAGAGGTCCTAAGAGTAATCCCACTGTCTTCAGCCACTGATCCCCATTGCCTGAGAGCAATTTCATCACTAAAATTTGGCCGGAAACTAAGACATATTTCCCCACAGCTCCACAGTGCACCAAATTGCTATTAACTGCACTCACACCTTCACAACTGTGAAAGAAGAGGATCCCCCATCAAAGCCCCATCACAGAAGGCCTCTGCACTAGACTTCCATCAACATCTGAAATTGGGCCTGTTCGAGTTTGGGTCTAGGCAATTCACTAGGGAAAAGGCTCCATCTGGAGGTTTGTTGGGACCAATCAAAGCTGCCACAACCATCTGATTAAGGCCTTCCCTCTAAGACAAAGGTATTGAACTCACTCTTCATCTCGAGCTTTTCTTCGTCCTTCATAATTGTATATTGTACTTTATACTGTATAAATTATATGGATAGGTTCGTTTAGGCCGGATGGGGCTCTAGGAACAAACTCATGCGATTTAGTTGAGTCTAGATCTAGTTCTTAAGTCTAGAAGGTGGGTGGCTCACGAGTTAGACCAGGCGAAGACGATGACTAGGAGTCATTGGATCGCGCGTGTAATGAACGGATGGCAAGGATTGCACGGACGAGCTCTCGGTACATAAAGCGTGGTCGTGTGGTAGCTAAGTCAGAAGGCAGCGTTAAATGAAGGAGCGACGCGTGGAGACTTTGGAGCTGCCAAGGATGACACCGCGCCGCGTGTTTAAGTAGGAAATTAGGGGTATTTTTGAATTATTTAAATCTGTGAACTTTAAAAATTCATATCTTGGCCTAGAAAAATCATAAAAATAAAAGAAAAATACCCCCTTACTCAGTGAACAGAGGAGAATAATGTGGAAATGGTTTGAAATTTATTTGATGCATGTATGAATTTTAAATAATTAAATACTGTCTGTAATATTTTAATTCTCCATGCATTAGGATATTTCACCATGGCCTAACATTTTAGCATGTGATAGCCTCTATCATGGAGGATCTCCCCTAATTTTTTCAAAGTTAGAGTAGACCTCTATGGAGAGTTCTATATTTTCTAAATTTTTAAGCATCTTTTTTCATAAATTAATTCTAATAATTAGCATGGTGATTATAAAAATTAAGAAAAATCATGGTAGGTTCCTTATGACGAGAGGATCCTAGGATAAAATTTTCATGGGTTAAATCAATAAGAAATAACCTAGTTATCAACTTGGCTTAAAATTGAATTTAAATTAATTTGAGTTCAATAAATATGAAAATCGCCCAAAAATAATTCTCTACTGTATTTTAAAGGTCAGAGAAATCCCCATAAAAATTTCATGGCATTTGGAATTCATTTGATCCCCTAAATGAATTTTCTAAGTAAAAAAGATAATTTTGAACATTAAACTAATTTTAATAATTAAAATATAGCTCAAAAAATTGTAAAATTGGTTTTGAGAGTTTTCTATGATTAGAGGATTTTTCTAAAAATAAAATTGAGATTTTTACAAAATTTTCATTTTTAATCGTATTTTTAATATTTAAATAATTAAATAAATAAAAATCACAAAAAAATTAAAAATCACCAAATTGTCACTTTTGATTTCTTAGTCATTTAGGAGTCATCCCCATAATTTTTGTAAGTTTCAAAATTAAAATATTAATTTTTAAAGGCTTAAATCAATTTTTAAAATGCTAAGAATGAATTTTCTTAATTTTCTACTAAAATAATTCTAATAATTAAAATAAAAATTAGAAAAATATAAAGTTTGTTTCTCTGCATTCCTTTACCTCAGAGGGACTTACTAAAAATATAAAATTGAATTTTCAACCTTTAAAATATTTTATAATTAATTAAAACTCAAAAAATTAAAATAATATTAAAAATTAAAATATAACTAAAAAAATCATGAAATTTGGTCCAAGTGGTTCTCTGGTCTAGGTCTACCTCCCACAAGAATTTTAAAGTCATATTTGTTGTCTTGGACAAGTTATTGAATTTCCATACCCTTATTTTTGCATTAAAATAAATATATAAATTAAATTAAAATTTGAAAAATCACATTTTCTTTTGTGATGTTTTAATTAACCCATAAGTGGGGTAACATAAAAATTTCAAATTCATTGGAGCTAAATTTAATGAATTATGATGTGATAAAGGCCTTTAGGGGTAAAATTTTAATTTTGGAAAATTTAACCTTATTTAATGTTTAGGCTTAATCAAAATGGGAAAAGGGCAATAAATGATCTTAATTACTAAGTTTGATGATTGAAATAATAAGGGATGAATGGTAGAAACCCATTGCAAATTTTTGTCACATCAAAATAAATATTTAAATTTTCTTAATTATTATAATTTGGAAGAAATATCAAATTACAAGAATCTTGAAGTTAGGAGTTGATTTTGGAAGTTAATATTCCACTAATTTAATTCGTCTTTATTTGATATTCAAATGATAAATCAATATTTTGATAAGGATCATAATTATGAAAGTAATGAGCTACCTTTTGAAACAAGAGTTAGAATATCAACTAAATCTTAAGGGCTTAGTAATGAGCTAGGCTTAATAAAAAGAATTGACTAACAAGAGTTAGAAAAAAAAAAGATGTTTAATCTTAAAACTACCTTTTGAAACATTACAAGCCCGTCAAAATTTGATGAATTCTTCCACAAGTTAAATTTTGCATTTAAGTGCCCACTCACATAATTTCTTAGTAAAGCACCAAGTGATAATTACCCCTCATTTCGGGATAACTAAAACATTGGCTCACTGAGCATAAGGGTATCAAATAGATAAAATCATTTAATAATTATAATAAGTCCAAAAGGACCTCAAGGAACTTCAAAAGTCTTATGAGATATTCGGGTTTCTCCTGGACCATTTCACAAATCTTCTGGACATCTTGTAGGACTATTGCACCTATTATATTTGTTAAATGAAGAAATCTCACAAATCAATAGGAGTTCATCGGGTTATGACCTAGGACTTGGTAGGCCTGTGACTAACCTATCCATAAGGCTTTATTTCCCTGCAACAATATAAATTTTTATTGCAAGAATACTAAAGTTTCAGGTGGAGATGACGGGAGGACCTACCAGGTACGCTTTTATTTTAAAATGCAATCTACTTACCTGCACTCTACTATACTTTCATTTCTAGCAAACTTGCATACTAAACAACGATGTCACCCTGCAAGAAATTGAAACCTTTAGGATGGCCACAAAACTGAAAAATCAAAATTAAAAGTCAAAATATAATAAAACTCACCGCTACAACATTCAAAATATAAAACAACTCAAAATTTAATCACAAACAAAACAACAAAAAATACAATTGCAACTAAATTAAAATGTCTCGTTGGATGATCGGGAATTCCTTGGAGGAGGTAACCCACATGTTGCTAACAGGGTTTTCCCACGGTCTAAATGAAAGTATGGAACTCATTATGTTGAGTTTAGTAAATTCATTTGGACCAAGTGAATCCGATGAAAATAGCGATGCCGGGATGATGGAACCGTGGGATCTTAACCGGTGTTGCTATAATCAACTTTAATGTTCCCTAATAAAATATTATAGACACCTTAATCGAAATATTTCCAAAACATGACACTTTTCTTTTCTCCTCAATTAACACTTCTTCAAACTAAACCTGCTACGACGAGGAGCTTGGAGCATGCACAGTAGGCAGCATGACCATCTTCAACAGCGAAACTTGTCTACATCGGCAAAACCATTCCTTTGTTTAAAACAAGCCATAGGACTTTGAGTTTGCTAGCCTAGTGCATCATGAATCCTCACATTTTCTTTATGTCTTTGCACAGCCCTGATGTGCAATATAAGCCCTAATCGCTTTAGGATTCCGAGGTTGTCATCCGGTACAACATAAATCCTCCAATCTTCCAGGGTATTTGCATAATCAGATATTATGCAAATGTAATTTCTATAATTAATTGGGAAGATTGAAATTTAAATAAATTCATTTCCAAGATTTAAAGCCAAACCATACGATGGTTTGGGAAGACATCAGGGTTTCTCCTTGAATCTGTGTTCTTCCCATAGTCTTCTCTCCACTGAATTCTGATAAAAATGAAATGTTCCAAGACTTGAGCCATTCACATTTTGAACTTCCAACTATTACATTTTTTTGAAAATCTTACTCTTGGATGTCATGAATATAAATGTTTTCTGATCTATATCAAGAGTTTTCTTAGGTGACTTCAGTTATCTAAAATGTAATTAACTATAGGGGCTTGCTCTTATAGGAAAATTAAAGACCCCATATTAATATAAACCTTATTTAATTCCTTCATATTATATAGGGGAAATTGTCGGTCAATATTGGTTCGCAGACCAAACGGTTGTCATAAATTCTTTAGTTTGTTCGATCAAGCCTTATCCCAAGTCATATACCCATTCTTCGGTATATGTACATGTCTTGTGATGAAGCGTTTGATTATCTAAACTAATGTTTGTATGAAATCAGTTTGATTTCGTATTCGCCAAAAACTAAAATATTATTTTCAAAAATCCATATATATATATATATATATATATATATATATATATATAATAATTAAATCAAAATTCTATTTTATAAACCTATATTCTAAAACCCTTTTCAAAAATATCAACCTTTCAACACTTTCGAAATTTAACGACCGACATAACTTTAAGGGCATAAGCTATAGAAATGATGATGAACACAAAGGCTAAGTAAAATAACATATGCTTAAAAATATATTTTTTTGGAAAAACAGTAGAGGATGAGCATCACTAAGAGTTACGTAGCTTCAATTTTTATATGGAGATACATAGGTTTGAATCATGGAAATGAACCCTTTGCCAATTAAATGATAATGCAGTATATTTCAACCCCACTACAACCCCAAACTCTTCTAATAAATTAAGGCAAAAGAGACAAACTTTGCTTTATAAGTTTCTTATAATATATAAATATAAATATATATATAAATATATATATATATATATATATATATATATATACATACATATATACATACATACATACATACCGTTAAGTAGCATAACGGGGTCAGCTGATGTTGAGAAGTAGCATACGTATGACTTCTTAGGCTCTTCTTAAGGAAATGAGTCAAAAGCTTTTTGAACAATATTCTCGTAACCATCTTCAGCAATAACTTTGGTTCCTTGAATTATCCTCCTCAAGGTAGTCGGCGCGAAGGTTACAGATGTCCTTGCCACCTGCTCCGAGCTGTCGGTGTCCTGTCCGCGCTCCGACGTACCCCGCAAGGAACACTAAGAAATTGTATGAGTATGTGGTAGCTTCAAACATAAAATTATAATTCATAAAGAGTTCATGATTGAGAATAACCACATTTTCATGCATGCCACAACTCATACATGTCTGCATACTTAACATCCAAACTCCAAATTCTACACACAAGCCATCCAATTCGTCAGGTATTTACACATCT
Organism: Papilionanthe hookeriana x Papilionanthe teres; assembly: GCA_022702705.1. NCBI lineage: Eukaryota > Viridiplantae > Streptophyta > Magnoliopsida > Asparagales > Orchidaceae > Papilionanthe > Papilionanthe hookeriana x Papilionanthe teres. Next base: position 146,015,888 of record CM040423.1, on the reverse strand, counting down.
ACCCCCTAAGTTTCATATTCATGGCATCTAACTTGTCCATCGCATATAACAGACATTACCAACATGGTTTTTAGGTGTGTGAATGAGGCCGAATTTTCCTGTGCGGCGTCCGAACGATCCTTTATGTTCGGACGCCACTTACGTAACAACGCGTGGTGGAGTGGGGTCCCTAATACCACGTCGGAAATAATAAAAAGAAAAGAGGGAAAGGTCCCCAGCCCGCCCCGACCCGCGTCCACCCCACCATTTCAAATCCCGCCAATACGGTATTTTTGGTTTTCGTAACAGTAGAATAAAAAGCAGAAAAGTGGACCAGCTCTGTTAGGGTTTTCGAAAAGTGTTATTTTGGCTCTTTAGTTTTAACGAAAAGTGGTTTTTGGCTCCTGAGGGTTTCTCTTTTGCTGCAAGATATGTAGTTTGATTTCTCTCTTAACGAAGAAATAGGAAGCATTAATTACGAAAACAGCTCGTTTGGGACGGAGGTAAGATTAACTTTGACCAGGACTTTTTTGTTGAAGGGATGAGTAATAACAAATTTATGTTCGGTTTTCATGAAGTTTTTTATTGAGTATTTTTAGTGTATTTTTGGTGTATTTTTAGTGTATTTTTAGAATATTGCTGCTGGAGTATTTTTGGTGTATTTTTTGTATATTTTTAGAGTATTCCTGCTGGAGTATTTTTAGTATATTTTTGGTATATTTTTAGAGTATTACTTCTGGAGTATTTTTAGTATATTTTTAATGTATTTTTAGAGTATTGTTGATTTTTGGTGTATTTTAGGTGTATTGCTGCTGGAGTATTTTTAGTGTATTTTTAGTGTATTTTTTAGTGTATTTTAGTGTATATTTGATGTATTGCTAGAGTATTGCTGCTCCAATATTTTTAGTGTATTTTGGTGTATTTTTAGAGTATTTCTGCTGGAGTATTTTTAGTCTATTTTTGGTGTATTGCTGCTCGAGTATTTTTAGTGTATTTTTGGTATATTTTGGTGTATTTTTAGAATATTGCTGCTGAAATATTTTTAGTGTATTTTTGGTGTATTGCTGGTGTATTGCTGCTGGAGTATTTTTAGTGTATTTTTTGTGTATTTTTAGAGTATTGCTGTTGGAGTATTTTTAGTGTATTTTTTGTGTATTTTTTTTGTATTTTTAGTGTATTTTTAGAATATTGCTGCTGGAGTATTTTTACTGTATTTTTGTGTATTGCTGGTGTATTGCTACTGGAGTATTTTTAGTGTATTTTTAGTGTATTTTTAGAGTATTGCTGTTAGAGTATTTTTAGTATATTTTTTGTGTATTTTTTTGTGTATTTTTATAGTATTGCTGAGTTTAGGTTAAATTCAAGCCTCCTATATATATGGGTGATTTATGTGTTATTTTGATGTTGTTGCTGCCTGAAAGTAAGGGCATTCCTGCTAGTTGATGTCAATTTTGTGTTTTTTCATGAAGATTTTTCTGGAGTCTTTTTAGTGTATTGCTGGTGTATTTTTAGAGTATTGCTTGGGTCATATACATGTCTGACTAACTCTATTGTATAATTTCAAATTGTAGTTACTTGCGACAGGAAGTGATTCAAATAATCTAATTGTACACAGTTTTCTTAATATTATTGTTCATAATGAGTTAGAAGCTTACGAACACTATTGCGCTTATGCAGATCATGTTAAATTCAGTGTCTGCAAGGATCATAACAGTTACTGGCCGAACTCCAAGTAAATGAAGTCGAAGGATTATACCTGTGCAAAAGCAGGCCATAAGAAAGAGTCATTGGTCGCCAATACGCTGAAGTACAGAAAAGCTGAGAGGAGAACTGGTTGTCAAGCAATGGTTCGTTATGCTGTCGACATTGACGGCAACTAAAAAATAAAGAAATTTGTCGAAGGGCATAACCACCCCTTAGCGGAATCCGGTGACAAGCACCTTCTACGATCCAGTCGGAAGATTAGCGTGTTAAATGCAGATTTACTGAGATCATTGACAGGTTCAGGGATTAGAGCAGCGGACGCATTTAAGTTCCTTGCTACTGAGGTTGGTGGAGTAGAGAACATGGAGTGTACGAGACAAGATGCCTACAACTTCCTTCAGAGGGATAGAAGAATTAGAATTGAACATGGTGATGCAAACTCTCTCTTACAATTATTCATGGAACGACAAAATGATGACAGCATGTTTGCATGGGACTTCCAGACTGATGACGAGGGCAGACTGAGAAGCTTTTTCTGGTGTGATGGGCCTTCTAGGCTTGACTATGATTACTTTGGGGATGTTGTAACTTTTGACACGAGCTACTGTTTGAATAAGTACAATTTATGTTATGCTCCTTTTGTAGGGGTGAACCACCACTGGCAAAACGTCTTCTTCGGATTTGGTTTTTTAGCCGACGAGACAATAGAGTCATTCAATTGGCTCATCAAAAGTTTTATTCGAATCATGGGCGACAAGCATCCAATCACCATTTTATGGATCAAGATCAAGCAATGTCAAGGGCCATTGAAGAATGTCTTCCATTCACAAGGCATAGATTGTGCCAGTGGCATATTCATAAGAAGTTGTCTTCAAAAGTTCATTGCGGTACCATGTGTAAGAGCGTCAACAATCTGTTCTGCAGATGCATGCGAGAGTGTGATTCTGAAGAGGAGTTTGAACATTATTGGGCTTTAATAATCTAGCAAGGAGACCTACACAGCAACGGTTGGCTACAAGATTTGTATCGCATAAGACATAAGTGGTCCACAACATTCAATAAATAAATATTTGGAATGAGAATATTGTCGACACAAAGATGTGAGTTCACAAATAATGTATGTCATGGTGTATCTAAGCCAACCAGTTCTCTCAATGATTGCTTTTTGGGCATTGAAAGTATTATGAAATCTTGGAGAAGGAACGAGAAGGATGAAGACTTCAAAAGCTCTCAAACGGTGATTACACCCACAGTTAAAACAAGCCCAGTGTTGAGGCAAGCTGCTACGTATTACACCCGAAGCTGTACTACATGTTTGAAGAAGAGTTGTTGCATGGGTTATGCGGAGTAACTGTTGATGTCGCAGGTGAGGCTGCTTCATAATTCTATGTTAGGAATTTGAATAATCTGGAGACAAGTACACCCTGGATTGTTAACATCGATATAAATAGGTGTGAGATCACTTGTAGCTGCAATAAATTTGAAATGATGGGGTTGCTCTTTGCTCACTCACTACGTGTTCTTAATGAGGTAAAATTAACAAGAATTCCAGAAAAATATTTGTTATTGCGATGTTCGGTGATGGCAAAAAAAGAGATCTTTAAAACCTTTGAGTACATACAGACGAAGGACTCTAAAAAGTCCAGTGCAAGTTCAAGTGGAATCCCATTTAGGTCGCACTCTCAAAAGTTTGCATACCAACTAATCACTAAAGCAAGTGGAAATGAACGCGCCGAGACATACCTTCTTGATACCTTCAAGACGGCATCTATAGGTATAGATGACATATTAGATGGGAAGGATCCTAATCCAAATAAAATTACCAAAATGAAAAAATTACATACGATAACCAACAATCTAAATGATCCCGCAAAAAGAGACCAAAGGTATTTCCAATGCTCGGTTGAAAGGATACTGGGAAAAGGGCAAGAGAACTAAGAGTATGTACTTCTACATTCTAAACAATTTAGTAGTTTGTTTTGGTTAACTCGTTGCTAAAATGTACAACTTTATGCAGGAAAAAGTTAGGAAGGATCCAGTAGAGAAGAACCACATATAAATTATGAAACAAACATGATTGCAGTGTCACAGTCACTGAGCAAGGTTATTCTCTTTTTTTACTATTATAATCTTACATTGAAATACCCTCTCTAACATTCAATTTGTCTCTTAAACAGAAAAATGTTACGCCTAAACCATCTTACACTGCATTACTGATGCACTTCATTACTGGGTTGTGACATGATTGTTATGTTACTAAGTAAACAAGGAAAATACAACCATGTTACGACCATGTGAATAAACAAATTCATTGAGAATAATGTTTTGTGGTTTTGTGTAATATATTTTGTTATTTTAGTGAGCCCAGTTACACTCAACATTCTTAATTTCAGTGTTCCACCAGTAAACAGGGAAAATACACTGAATATACACTGAATATACTCCAGACTATGCACCAGACTTCTGGAATTCAGAATTAAAGCAGTAAACAAGTAAAAATACCCAGCTTCACTCAACATTCTTAATTTCAGTATTCCACCAGTAAACAATGCAAATACACTGTAAATACACTAAAAGTACACTGAAAATACAACTTTACACAGAAATACACTGAAAATACACTGAAAATACACCAGACTATGCACCAGACTTCTAGAATTCAGAATTGAAGCATTAAACAAGTAAAAATGCCCAGCTTCACTCAACATTCTTAATTTCAGTATTCCACCAGTAAACAATGCAAATACACTGTGAATACACTGAAAGTACACTGAAAATACACCTACACACAAAAATACACTAAACATACACTGAAAGTACACCAGAATATGTACCAGACTTCTAGAATTCAGAATTTAAGCAGTAAACAAGTAAAATGCCCAGCTTCACTCAACATTCTTAATTTCAGTATTCCACATATAAACAATGCAAATATACTGTGAATACACTGAAAATACAATGAAAATACACCTGCACGCAAAAATACACTGAAAATACATTGAAAATACACCAGTTCTCTGGACTTCAGAATCCAAGCAGTAAACAAGGCAGATACACTGCTTTTACACTGAAAATACACCAGTTCTCTGGATTTAAGAATTCAAGCAATAAACAAGGAAGATACACTGAAAATACACTGTAAATACACCAGTTCTCTGGATTTAAGAATCCAAGCAGTAAACAAGGCAAATACACTGGAAGTACACTGAAAATACACCTACACACAAAAATACACTAAAAATACACCAGTTCTCTGGACTTCAGAATTCAAGCAGTAAACAAGACAGATACACTGAAAGTACACTGAACATACACCTGCACACAAAAGTACACTGAAAATACACTGTAAATACACCAGTTCTCTGGATTTAAGAATCCAAGCAGTAAACAAGGCAGATACACTGGAAGTACACTGAAAATACACCTGCACAAAAAATACACTGAAAATACACCAGTTCTCTGGACTTCAGAATTCAAGCCGTAAACAAGACAGATACACTGAAAGTACAATGAACATACAACTGCACACAAAAGTACGCTGAAAATACACTGTAAATACACCAGTTCTCTGGATTTAAGAATCCAAGCAGTAAAAAAGGCAGATATACTGGAAGTACACTGAAAATACACCTGTACACTGAAAATACACTGAAAATACACCAGTTTTCTGAACTTCAGAATTCAAGCAAGAACAAGACAAATACACTGAAAGTACACTGAACATACACCTGTAGTTAAAAAATATCAAATTTGAATATCAAATATTAAAAAATTGAATCAAATCTTAATCTAAAGGTTAGTTTATATGTACAGTCAAATATCAAATAGCTTATATCTACATATTTCGTATACAAGCTCAGCCCTAAATCATGGCATTTCATCCTGCCAGTTCTGCTTTTCTTTACAAAGAATTTTCTCTCTCTTTACGAGTGTCTCCATATATTTACACACAAAAATACCACAGTCTACGCTGTTGCTCTATGTGGGTAGTCCTTTGGTCATGAGAATTTTCCACTCAGCGGGGTTAGACATAAAAGCACTCTCGACTTCAGCAGCAAGATACTTGAGCTGAAAATATGCCATAGCAATTGAAATAATTGTAAGCTTGACAAAACAAGAAATTTGTTTAGATAATAAATAATTGTGAGCTTGACAATTTGCATACTACATCGCGTGCGACTGCCACATGTGCTTTTTAGGTAAAGAATCTAAAAATCTCCATTCTTTCATCACTGGACTTCCCGCAAGTAGCGTGCAATGCCTGTCGTGAATTATTGGTACCAAAATTAATTCTGCTCCAAAGAATAGCCTCCATTGTGACATGTGATACAAGATTTTTTAAAGGATGAGCTCTATACATCTGCATAAACAAATTAATTGAGCTTATGATTTAAAGAGGAGCAAGATTCCTAACTATTGATTTTAAGGTCGATTTTTACCCAATATGCTGGAGAGACGCATACGTATTTTATGTACGATTCGGGAGATTGATGTCTCTTATTTTGCAGTGTAAGTTCAAACATATCTATATGTTCTGTTCCTATTTCTTTACTATTCCACAGTAACTCGATACAATTCTGAGATATTATAATATGTTCCTAGTGAATTTTCACATCGTCGCTGCATTACAAAGAAAATAACATACTATTAGACTTTATAAAGGAATAAGGCAGTATAGAAAAAGTATTGTGGATTTACGTACTCAGCTTTGTATTTGTTCAAACAGGTATCTATGACATGTTGCATCTCTGTTGGTATTAGATCTCTGCCAGGGAACTCAATGGTTGGACAATCAACAGCAGGGACGTCACCTTGAAATACAATGAGTTCTCCTCGCTGTTCATCCTCCGCCACTTTTGTAACAATATCAGAGTCCTGTTTCCCAGCTTCATCGATGTGTGCAGCCTCCTGTTCATCCAATTCCGGACTGTCTAATTCGGACTGCTGAAGTTGTTCTTCCTTTATTGGAACGGTTTTCTTCCTCTTAATTACAAAGAATGGGGAGACAACTGCCTTCCTTTTCAGATCGCCTCTGAATTTAACCCTTCGGACTAAGCTACCCATACGCGTTTTAGTAATGGCTTCCTCCCCATGTTCCTCGTTCCCCTGATTTATTATGTTTTCAGCAGCAGGTTCCTCTATTGAAGCTATAGTCCACATTGGAACTATAAGATCTGGAACCCTAAGTCCGGATTCTTCTTCCCTCTCTTCCTCCATATATGTGGGAGGGTATTCAGCCACTAGTGGGCTTTCTTTGGGTGATTCGATGTCACCTTTAATTAATTTATTTTTCATCTCCTTAATGGCGGTCTTAACCGACGCAATATCAGTCTCTAGACTGGCTAATCTACTATTTGTATTTTCCACAAGTTTAAATACAAAATTATGAAGCTCCCTCAAAGTTTGGCTTATCTCTTCCATACGACCATTAATGCCTTCTGGCTGCGTATGTAAATATGTAGGCTACGGGGCGCTTTAACTCGGTGCCTCGGCAGAATTGGTAGGAGAAGAGATATGATCCCCTCTAGGGGCAAGTAATGACTGCTCATCCTCGCGGACATCAGCAAATGAATCGCGAACCTACACGTGCATTTAGTAGAACTAATAAATATTTGATACAATATATAAAAAATAAGTCTGAAATGATAGAAAAAAATATTACTACGTACCTGTACAGTGCTAAGTCTTTGAAATATTAAATGAATCCTTGTTGGGTTCCAACACATTTTTATTCGCCACCTCAACATGCGAGGTCTGACGTCAGGAATAGCTGGTGCTATCACAGTTGTCAGCTCATAAAACCAGAGCTGCAGATCAAAAAATTAAATCAGTATTTCACATTAATAAAATAATTCACATATATTTATGTACTTGGGCATGGAAATAGACTAACCGTCAGAAGAAAAACAAATCCATTGAAGTATCCCATTCTCTGACCTGTCTTTATTTTGATGCTGCACCCGTTAATTTGCTCTATCAGGTGCTCACACACTGTTGCAGGCCAATAAATTGATGAAAAAGTATTTGAATTTTCGGTAAAAGAATATAGCCCTTTGGGCACCCTAAGATTGTTGTACTGAAAGAATAGTTAGATAACAAAAACTTAATAATAAGGTTGACAAGTTCTGTAGATGACTCTGGGAGTGGCCCATCCAGTAGTTTCTTCTTTGCCATATTGGCATCCACATTAGGATTGCGTCTTTTGCCCTAAGTTGCTACAGCTCCTCTATTCGGCATGCCAATTAACAATGCAACTTGGTCTGCATCAAACCTTATCTCCTTCCCCTCCGATCTGAATGTCAGCTTCTCCATATCCCAACAATTTACTATGTGCATGGTCAGGATGTGAACTTGAGTGTAGGAGGGGAGATCAAAAAACTGATTGAGCTTCAATTCTTCGAGTTTAGCCCAAGTTTCCTGAGAGAAAGCTGGCCTGATCTTGTCCAAAACTTGTCTAAATGTTGATGGGCGGCATCTGCAATACATGGATTGTTTCTTCATCAACCTGCATGAGTAAGATTCATGTTATTCACTGAAAACACTTAGAAAATACACTAAAAGAAAAACATAAACCTAGAGAGTTTTTTGAAAATACACCAACAATAAAGACAATTTTCTTGGTTATTATCAAAAATATACTAAAAATATACTAGGAATACACTAGTGTATTTTTAATGTATTGATAGTATATTCCAAGTGTATTTTTTAAAATAAGCCAAAAATACACTAGAAATACACTAGGTTAAAGCTAATGTATTTTTACTGTATATTTAATGTATTCCTAGAGTATTTTCTAAAATACACCAAAAATACACAGAAAATACACTAGTTTTTTACCTAGTGTTTTTTTAATGTATTCATAGTATATTCCAAGTGTATATTTGAAAATACACCAAAAATACATTAGGTTTTACCTAGTGTATTTTTACTGTATTTATAATGTATTCTAAGTGTATATTTGAAAATACACCAAAAATACACTTAAAATACACTAGGTTTTTACCTAGTGTATTTTTTCTGTTTTCATAGTGTATTCTTGGTGTATTTTTGAAAATACACCAAAAATACACTAGGAATACACTAGTGTATTCCTAATGTATTGATAATATATTCCTAGTGTATTTTTAAAATACACCAAAAATACACTAAAAATACACTAGGTTTTACCTAGTGTATTTTTAATGTATATTTAATGTATTCCTAGAGTATTTTTTAAAATACATAAAAAATACACAGAAAATACACTAGGTTTTTACCTAGTATATTTTTAAAGTATTCATAATATATTCTAAGTATATATTTGAAAATACACCAAAAATACACTAAAAGTACACTAAAGAATGACGCACAGCCCGAACAAACTTACCACAATTTTTCTCCTGTCACGCTCTCCTTCTTCAACTTCTTTGGCACCTTCAACGACTTCATCGGCTCTTCAACTACCGGGTTGTCCGAACCCGTTTCTATCTCTTCTGATTTTGATCCTGTGCCTTCTTCCCATAGTGTATTCTTTGATTCAGCCGACGACATTGTCTTCTGGATTCAAAACTCAAATTCTCTCAATCTAAAAACCCTAGTAGAGCGAACACGAGGGGATGTGTTGATAAAACCGTAGAAACCCTAAACTGAAACGTTTTTAGGAAGAGGGGATGTATCGCTATTGCGTGGGACCCAACGGGGGATGTCAAAGCGGCGGAATTTGAAATGGCGGGGTTTAGGGCCGGGCCGGGCCGGGGACCTTTCCATTTTTTTTTATTTCCGACTCGGAATTGGGGACCCGTTCCGCCACGCGTCGTTACGTAAGTGGCGTCCAAACATAGAGGACCGTTCGGACGTCGCACAGAAAAATTCGGCGTGAATGAGATGATACAAAAATGAAGACATTAAAAAAAAAATCAGCACTTAAGCACAAAGGAATTATATGATGTGCAAATATTCCTTCCAAAACCGTCCTCAAGTATACAAATATATGAGGATTGCTTAATCTTTATAAAATAAAGTATATCAAAGATATTTATCGCTACAATATCAAGCGGAATTAAATCATTCTTCGGCATTGCCGAACTATCCATTTCTCGTTCCATAAATACACTTTCCAATTCATATAACCCATATGCTAACACAACACAACGAAGGCTTAATGTTGTCATCCAAATCTTTCAAAGCATATCAAGGATATATTATCTTAACTCTCTAAACTGATATACATATTTTCAAGCATGCATAGGACCATAGGAAAGGTGGCATTTATGTTAAGATTGGAGTTTACATATCAGATTCATGATTACATAAAAATTAAGTGGCATGTATGTAAATCTAGGCACAAAAAAGTAAAATTAGCTCAATAAAATTGTTGCTTATAACAAAATCAGATATCACTAATATGCAGAAGTTGTCAGCATCATTCTAAAATTGGATAATGGAGCATACAAAACTTCCTTGGATGACAAATTTTTTTTTAAAACCAAAACCTACAAGTAAATCTGAAATATAGAGAAAATATGCGAAATATAACATCTCAACAGTCAAAGAAGTAAACAGACTAGAATGTCGAGCCACTAAAGGAGTGCATCAAGCCACCAAGCATGAATATCACAGAAACAAGTAAGCACATCACACAACCAAGCAAGAATATCGATCCAACAAGCAAGAAATCGAGCAACCAACAAGAAAATGAGCGAACAAGCAAGAGATTCGGGTAGCCAAGCAAAGCTGCGAGTAAACGACGAAAATATCAGGCAAACAAACGAGAAAATCAAGCAAACTTGTGAGAATGTCGAGCAAGCTGTCAATAAAACTAAAGCTTAAGAAAGGAAATGGCATAACCAAGCAAGAAGTCGAGAGATCGAGCAAGCCAAACAGAAACTGTGCAGCCATGCCAAAAGTCGGAGCCCATCCTCGCATCTATCTGCGATGAAAAATGCCGGCTGCAAGTGCAGCTGAGCACACGTCTTCTGAAACACTTCTGAGAAGTGCTGAACATCACCAGCTCCACTGCTAGCAATTACAGGAATACTAACATCACATATCAATTTGATCAGCTCTATGTCAAAACCTTCTCCTTGGCCTTCACAGTCAATGCAATTGAGTAATATTTCTCCAGCTCCAAGTTCTTCTACAGCTTTTGCAACTTCATAAGCTCCACTGGGTCAGAGCGTAAAAATGAGAATGATGGAAGTTTTAGTGGTCTATGTAATCCGCGATCCCGTCGTTGCCTTCCAAGGTAGCACTAATGGCGACTGTCTCGTGAATGTTCGTTCATGAAGGTGATGGTTTGGAGCAAAACTGGAAGGGAGACGAGAAAAGCGAGGGTTTATGTGGAGACGTGAAGTTTTGGGAGAAACCATGAGAGGTCAGGGCTTCAGCCGAATAGGAGAGACAAGTGTCGCGGCTAGGTTTCAGCCGAAAGAAGAGTTAGGATTGTGTGCGAGGCAGCCGAGGCTCTCGGGAAGGAGGATCTCAGGCAAAGATAAAGGGAAGGGGTCAACTCTTCACGTGAGGAGAAGGAGATGGGCGCTATTTGGATTTCGGCTGGGAGGAGAGGCGTGAGAGGCTTTATAGATTTAGAGATTCAATTTTTTTATTAAATTAATTAATTTTTTAATATTTAATTATTGAAAATCACCCTACTTATGCATTTCTCGCTCGTGCACGGAAGTATATCAAAATTGGTATCATTCCCGGCTCAAGTCGAAGTTCTGGACGTACTGGCGTGGTCCGTTTCGTCATTTGGAAGTCGTCCGGACATCCTTGTCGAAGGTCGAGCAAAAAAAAACGCGCCAAATTCATCTTTCGTCGAAATATCGACTCGCGATCGATTGTTTCAAAATTTAATTTTATTTCTGATTAATTTTAAGCAAATAAATGTTCGAGTGATGTGAATTTTAGTGTTTAAACATGTTGATCGCCCGAATTGTGTTGTTTGTGCGCACGAAGGCGCGAAATTACGCACAGGGCAACCCTAGGGCTTAATAGTCCTATGGAGATTCATTTTGAGTTCCGTAATATTAGTTTCAACCTTATAAATATTAGAGGTAAAAAACCATACATGCAGAACTTCAAAACGAGTAAAGAGGCGGTTCGAGTTTCTAAAACAAGGTTGGTCCCATCTTTAGTCTTTTAGGATGGTCAAAAAGGAATCATATGGCTAGACCCTAAGCACTAAGAAGAGAGAAAAACCTCACCAAAAATGAGGCCAACAGTGTATTAGATCAAACAATTGAGGTGAATATACACAGATGCATTCTTGAAAGAGTGTCATATAGTTAGAATAGAACTCTACTTCATTGTTTGAGAGATACAACAGTAGAATGGGCGGTATAGAAGATGAATCACAATTTATTGGAGAAAGTTCAATGTATGTTATCCAATACTGGGTGGGATAAAATCTATTAGGTTGAGGCTATAGAATATGTTTGTTTACCATATGCAAATATTGAGAACAAAGCCATAAAGGAGATGTGGTCAGGGCATTCCTACAAGAGAGTATGAGCACATGAGATTGTTTGGGTGTCTAGCTTACTACAAAGTGCATAATGAAAATTGGAACCACGAGTAAAGAAAATAATATTCCTTAGCTTCAGGCATGGAGTCAAGGGCTTCAATTTGTATGATTCATCTAAAAGAAAGATTGACATTATTATTCTTTCATTAGAAAGAGATAATCCTTTAATTTAATTTCTGGAATTGCCTTTTCTGTTGAAGTTTGAAAGGTATTTACAATGATTAGAATCATAGATTTGTTTAGTCTTTTCCTAGATTCTGTTGTCTCCTAGATTCTGTTGTCATGTTATCTGGAATTGGATATGAATTTTGGAAATATGTCCTTTAAATGTTATGAAATGAATAATGATGAATTATTAATATCAAGGTAGACCTTCGAATTTATTTGGATGCTTGCTTAGGTATTCAAAATTTCGAAGCAGTTTTCATCTTATCTCATTCGTTGTCTACCCTTTTTGGTTTATTTTCAATTAAATGCACAATATTTTTACTCATTGATTGAAATCAATATATGTACATGGCTAACATGTTGAAATTAATACTTTCATAAACCTATTTTAAGTAGTGGATTTTGAATTTATATCAATTAATTGATATTGCACAATCCTAATTGAGAAAATTGGATGAATATTATGTGATTCTCATAACTTTAGCCAAAAATTATAAGAAGTACAAACTGAATTTGTGATTATCTGTTGAAGGATTTTCAATGCTATGATATCTTTTCCATTAAGGAAAGCTGGTTAAATCCTATTCTATGGTTCATTTAAATATGATTTCTGTATTCATTGTTGGGGAATTCTTGAACCCTTTTAATGAATCTTACCCCTTTGTTGCTCTAACGTTTATATATGAAAACGTCGGGAATGAGAGTCTGCCTTTTAAAGGTACTAGTCATTGCCCATTTGATTTCATTTCTCTGGGTGAGGTCAGGGGAAATGATGATTATACTGATGAAGAGGGCGATGTGGTGGTTTTAGATAATGATGAAGAATTGGGTGATGCTGTTAAAAAAATAAATAAATAAAAAGGCTGAAGTTTCTAAGAATAGATGTTTAGCTGAAAACATATTCAATTGGTGGTTCTTATTCAAAACCAAACTGTGTGAGAAATTCCGATAGTAAATCTGATAAAATATTCAATTTAGCAAGTCTATACCATATAAGTTTCCTATAATTGTAGCCATACTGAATTTTACTGTCGAATATCATTAAACTTAACCTTGAATCAACTCGTGGGGTTTTCACAAATATTTCTCGTAGTATTATACAAACTGCATCAACTGTACCCATGTTGAGTGAATTTATGCCACCCTCATCTAAGTTACAACTTTACAATGTTTCTCAATCTTCTCAAGAACTTATTGGCAAGTCGGAAAATAAGTCATGTGGGTAACCTTCTAAGGTAGCCCACCTTATTATCTCTGTTGAATCCTAGGTTTCAATTAAATGCCTGACTTTGATTATTCAAGTTGTTGCATGGAATCTTTAAAACATGCCACAATGGATTTTTTTTATCCAAATATGAGTAATGAGCATGAAAGGTCTGTGATTAGGTGTTGAACCTCCCATTTCATTTGATATTATGAGTGGTGATGTTATCATGGAAAATCTGAAGTGGCTTGACATTTAATAGTTGGGTATGCAGTTTTCAAATGCATGATTTCATTTTTGGTTTTGATTCTGCAATTGGTCCTGTTTGACATTTTGAATGGCTAACTTCCATGCTGGTGATGCTTATGAATTTATTTATATAATAACTATCAGTTGCTCCTTTTTCTTTAACTAGCTTTTTACTTTCTGATCCTCTAAGGATGGGCTTTGTTCATGTTGAAAAGTTCACAACCAGTCTTAATGAAAGAGAGAAGGTAATTGTGCCATTTGTGTTGCTGCAAAACAAAATAAGAAAAGAAATATTCTTAATCATTGCTTTGGACTCCTTAGTTAATGTTATATGTACGAGTTCGTAAATTCTTCTTACACTATGTGACTCATGACTATTTTGTCTTATTGTTTCTGAATTCCTATATTCCCCATGAAAGTATTTAAAAAGTACAAATAACGAGTTTTTATATCAAGAGAGATGCTTCTTCTACTCAATTCATTACTATTTGAACTGATGAAGCAGTTCCTAAAGGAGTGAATAAAAAGAAAAAATGGATTTTTCAAGCTTCCATTTATTTCTTGTGAAATTCTGACATGTGAGATTGGTATAATATTACAAAGTTGCTACAGGATGATGAGATGATAAATCTATTATTTTTCTTCCTTGAAGCTTAATCACCCATGTAGTACAATTTTGGTTTGTTATTTAAGCAAGGTTGTTTTATGCTTAATGGCAAGGAAAACCACTCAAGTCATGATTTAAGTTCAAAGCCATCCAGAAATTCCACATGATGGAGATATACAATTGTTACCTCAAGCTAGATATATATATGTAAAGATGTATATATACATATTCCTTTTCTTAGTTTTTTTTTTATTGTGAAAACATAGTTAGATAAAGTATGCAAATTATTTAGATATGCATGTGGACTATCAAAGTGGCTTATAAGTTGAAAAATGTGGGGTAAAGGCAATGATGTAAAAATACTATATTCATGCTTTTTATAGCTGAAACTCCTAAATCAATAATTAATTAAAGATGACCTTTTCAACCTTTGAGCTGTTTGTAATTCAATCCTTGTCCTTAAGAAATTTGTAAACGAATAACAGACACTACACTTGTAAACAATAAATGCTACACTTGCACAACACCATATGTTAAACTTGTAAAACATCAAACACTACACATCAAACACTACACACCAGATATTACACATCATATAGTACATATAAACACAATGCACCTTCAATCCAAAAATTCAGATAGTTCATATAGATATTATGCTTCTAAAAGTTCAGATACTACATATTGGTTCACTAATCGATTAAGTGGTAGGGATTAAAAATGCCCAATTCTAGGATGATTTGTTGGTGACTTTTAATTGATATTGATATAAAAACTTCAATACTTCAGGTTGCATGTAGGATCATGATAAACAAGAAGTCTAGACCGAGCCTATCCTAAAATTGAATTCTTATTTCTTCACATTGATTTTCATATGCTTATGTATTCTACTGCACTGTGTCGGCCATTTTAAATTTTTAAAAAGATCTGAACTTTAAAATATAGTTTAGATTTTAAAATAGTTTAATTTAAAATAATGGTGTATGTATCTTTGAAAATAATATATTTTAAATTTTGAAAAAATAAGGTAAAATATCATACATTCAATAGTTTGAATTAAACGAGCGCAACACCGCAAGTAATGCACTTCCGAAGGGTAAACACATCACTTGAATAGTGGAGTTTGATTAAATAAACTAAAGAGCCTATGGTATTCACTCGGTCTGCGAAGCCATTATATCTGCCAACAAATTCCCCTATTTAACACAAAAGATTAAATAGGGTTTATATTACATGGGTTCTAAAGTTCCTTATAGAGGCAAGCCTCTATAGTTAATTACATCTTAAATGACGGGAGTCACTTAAGAAAAATCTCGATTAAGGTCAGTGTTCCTGCTTTCAAGAATTCTAAAGTTTAAGTTTTCAATGATGGAACGGGAAAGTCAAAAGGAATGGCTCAAAATGGCAACAATTTATTTTAAGAATCCAAAAGGAAGAATGGTAGGGGATATCACGGATTCGAAGTGAACTTCAATGACTTCCCAACTATCCTATGATTTGGCTTCGATTTTAAAGAATTATTTAATGTTCAAATCTTACCAATTTTAATTAATTGGGACTTATATTTGTATGACACAATCATATAAATAACCTGGAAGATAGGAGGGTTTATGTCGTAACAAACGACTACCTCGGAGTCCTAAGACAAGGTAGGGCTTTGATTTCATAACATAATTATGCAAATGCCTAAAGATGGGGTAAGGATTTATGTTACACTAGGAAAACTACCACGAAGTCCTATGGCTTGTTATTTATTTCTAAAAAAAGTTAAGCTGAAGAATATTAGTCCTGCTATTGAAGATAACCGTGCTACCCACCATGCCTACTCCAAGCTCCTTGTCGTTGGAGAAGTTTTAGTTTAAGAAGTGACAATCAAGAGATAAGAGAAGTGTCATGGTTCAGAGGTCAGGGTTTCTAGTGTGTCAAATTCAACGTCTTAAGTTTTATTAAGGGAAATATTAAGTTGATTAAGTGGAACCGGTTAAGATCCCACGGTTTTGTCATCCCGTCACCACTATTTTCACGGGATTCACTTAGTCCAAATGAATTTGTTAAACTCAACTGAATGAGTTACACACTTTCATTTAGACTGTGAGAAACCCCGTTAGCAACACGTAGGTTACCTCCTTAGAGGGATTCCTGTCATCTAATGAGATGTTTTAATTTAGTTATGATTGCAATTTTATTTGGTTTGTGATTAAATTTTGAGTTGTTTAACATGCTGGGTTTTATCATTTTGGCAATTTATCACAAGTAAAATATGCAAAAAGCAATAAAGACATTTAAGTAAAGCAACACAAATTGCAATAAATAAAAGTGTACCTGGCGAGTCTTCTCATTTCCTCCACCTGAAAGTTTAACTTTGCAATGCATATATATAATATTGTAGGAATTTAAAGCATATCAGGAAAAAATGAAAAGTTGGTGTAAAGTGTGTCTATCCGATCCTAACTTGTGATTTAGCTGGTTACTAAGGTGTGTTAAGGATGATTTTCTTCACCAAAAAAATAATGAAATCCAATTTTTCTTCTAAAATATCTTATTAGGTTAAGGGAGTGCTCGGGGCATAACCCTGAACATCTTCCTCAACACTTCTGAGATTATTCTGAGTTCAATAAACTTCATCTTACCGATCAATCGATCATCTAAATTTAATTAAGATTTAAGAGTGACTTAGTCCTTGCTCAGTGAACTAAGATGTTTTGATTATCTCTTAAGCAAGACAACATTCATTTACAGTTTTATTTAAGAATTATGTGAGTGAGAGCCTTTAGGGGTAAATTGAATTATTAGGAAGCTTAGTCATTTTAGTTAAGGTTGAATTAACAATTTTTTAAGATGCTTCAGATTAATGTTCCAAATTAATTATAATATTTTAAAATATTGCAAATTAATTATATTATTTGGATTTGATTATATTATTTTAAATTCAAATATACTATCTTAATTATATTCTCATGAAGTTACTTTAACTTAATCATATTATTTCAAAATTTAATTATATTGTTTTATAACTGTTTAAATTAATTATATTATTTTAAATTATTTTTTAAATTAATTATATTATTTTAAATTATTTTAAATTAATTATGTCATTTTAAAATTATTTCAAATTAATTATAATGTTTTAGAATGTTTCAAATTAATTATAATGTTCTAACTTAATCTCATTAATAGGTCCTTTAAGCCCTTATGAGTAGACTTATAATGCATTTGATCTTTATTCATGGTTGCATCATTATTAGATCATTAATTAGGGGTTTACATTGTTGAGTTAAGATCTTCTAAGATCCAACCACTTCACATAATGTCTTCTCTTTTAATCAAATGCCAAATTTTAATAATTAAGAAAATTATAACATTTCTCTTAATTTTGAAAAGTGATGAATTGATTTCTACCCTTTTTAATCCCCCATATTTCAATCATTTAAGGAGATCACTTAATATTTTTTTATTGACCATTATCCATAGTCAAGTCTAAATATTAATTAAGGCTAAATTCCATAATTACCATTTTACACCTTTAGGTTTGTTCGCTTCATAATTTATTAAATTAAAGTCAAATGACTTGAAAATGTTTATGTCACCCTACTCATTGGTCAATTAAAATATCAGAGGAGAAAATGTGATTTTTTTGAATTTAATTTAATTTATATATTTATTTTCATGCAAAATTTGGCAAAGACAAAGCCTCTGCCATTGAAATTTCTACTGGAGGTAGACTTAAACCAAAGGACCACTAGGACTAATTTTCATGATTTTTAGAGTTTTAATTTAATTATGAGAATTATTTTAATATCTCTAGTGTTAATTAATTATAAAATATTTCAAAAGTAGAAAATTAAGTTTTATATTTTTCTTAAATTTCTCTGAGGTCAGGGAACCTGGAAGAGAAAATTTCATATTTTTCTGATTTTTCTTTGAATTTTTGGAATTATTTTTGTGGAAAATTAAGGAAAATCATTTTTAACCTTTAAAAATTATTTTAAGTTTTCAAAAATTAATATCTTCACTTAAGGACTTAGGAAAATTATCCCAATTGCTCCCAAGTGATTAGGAAACAATTTAGAACATTTTCATGAATTTTATTATTTTGTGGTTTTTATCATTTTTAATTATTTTTAATATTTTAAAATTTAATTTTAGGTTAAAAATGAAATATTTTTTTTAATTACCATTTTATTTTTTTATAAAATTTCACTGGTCACGAGGAGTTCCCAAAACCATTTTTGTAATTTTTTTACTTATATTTTAATTATTATAATTATTTTAATATCAAAAATACTATTTTACTTGGAAAATTCAATATTAGTGATTAAATTAACTCCAATTAATTTTAAATTTATATAAGGAGTTCCTCTGACCATTTACATTAATGTGGATTAGTTTTCATGATTTTTTAAATTATATTTTAATTATTTGATTTTTCTTGAGCTTTAATGAGTTAATTATTTGATTTTACATAAGCTTTAATATATTTTATATTTTTCCTAGGATTTTTTAACTATAGTTAAACTACAAAATTTATTCTTATAATTTTCAGATTTATATTTTAATTTTTGTAATTATTTTAATCAAAATATGTGATTTAACTTTGAAAATTATACTTTGCCATGTTAGGGGTGTTCTAAGACTTTAAAAAAATTAGAAAACATCCCTAATCCTGTGAGGAACAAACCCTCCAAATTTCATATTTTTGTGATTACTATTTAATTATTTATAATTTAAACAAGTTCTGGAGTATTTAATTAATTTAAAAATAAATATAAATATAATATTTCTATATTTTAGGCCACCTTTTTCTCCTCTATTCCTTGAGCACAAGGGTATTTTTATTTTATTTTTAGGATTTTTCTACACCAAGTTATGCATTTTTAAAGTTTATGTATTTATTTAAATAAATAAAAAAATTCCTATTGATTTACTTATATACGTTGGCGCCGCGTCGACTTCATCGTCTTCGAATCCTAAGTTGTTTTTCACCTAGAAATCTAAGTTTTGAACATGTTTAAACGTCGTACAAGAAAATTGTTAAGGTTTAGATAATAGACATGTAAATACATAGAGGTTAAGTGACGTGCATGCGATTATTAAAGTTTGAGTAGCATGAACATAAGGATAAGATGGTATAAATGTAACAAATTAAAATTTATGCATTAGATATGTAGATACACGAGATTTGTGCGTTTTGCATGTAACAATAATTTGGTACGTGCATAAATACATGAGAACAGTTTGAGATGCGTGTAAATTTCTTTATTTATTTATTTTTAATACTAGACATGTAAATACAAAAGAATTGATTGTTATGAATGTAAATCTCTATTTCTTTTCTCAAAGGTTTAGACATGTAAGAATTAAATTGGCATGTATGTAAATTCCTTCTTTTTTTTTTTTGGTTTTTGGCTGTAAATAAAAAGAATTGAGTGATATACATGTAAGCACAAGATTCGAGTGGTGTATATGTAAATATATAATATTTGAGTGGTATGCAAGAAAATTTCTTTTTTCTGTTCCTTTTTTTTTAAACGTGCCATGCATGTAATAAAAAAAAAAAAAAAAAAAAAGAAGATAAATAGGTGGCATAAGCACATGAAATTAGAGGTGGTATACGTGTAATTTTTTATTATTTTTTTTTTTAAAAAAAAAAACTTAGGTGTTAGGCATGTAAATATATTAGCATTGGGTGGCATGCCTGTGAATACAAATAAAGAGAGTGGAGAGAGAGACTACTCACCTGGTTGGAAGAAAACTCACGTTCGGAGAGAAGAGAGCCCCTTTTGTTTTGTTTTGTTTTGTTTTGTTTTTTTTTCTCAGCTACTCGTGGGAGGGAGAGTAGGTGCTGCAGCTCGTTTTCTTTTTTTTTTTTTATTTGGTTGAGGAGAAGTAATGGAGAGGTGTTCTCACGGCATGAGGAGAAGGGGCTGCTCTTGGAGTAGAGTGGAATGGCAAGGAGGAGGTAGAGAGTGTTGGGATGAAAATACCAGAGAGAGTATGGTGAAGCATGTGTGGGAAATGGGTGAGTGAAAATGAGAGTTCTTTAGAGCTTTTTTTTTGGAGTAGAGTGGAGAGAAGGAATTGGGGAGTGCTTTTAGTAGGAAGAAAAGGTGGAAGGGAAGTGTGGAGAGAATTAAAATATGTGAGAGAGAGAGAGATGGAGGAGAGTGTTTGAATGGGAGGAAAATAAAATTTATGGAGAGAAAGATGGGGCTTCACGGGTAGGCGAAGGAGGAATTAAAAAAAAATTGGAGAGATGGAGGTGATATATGAGAGAGATAGAGAGAGACGACGTGAAGGATTTATGAAGGATGGAAAAAAAGATCTTTTTTTTTTAAATTGCAATATATATATATATATATATATATATATATATATATATATATATATATATATATATATATATATATATATAATTTAAAAATTGCTTTCTTTATTTTTTTCTTTTGTATTTTATACATTTATTATTATTATTATTATTTTGTCTTTTTATGCCATGAAAAATTTAATTTTGTTTGGTGAGAATGGATTTGAATTACTTTTTATGCACTTTTGGTCCTTAACATGAAAATATTTGTCCTTATATGTCATGAGAATTAGGCTTTATGGGGGCTTGGGTGGTGATGTCTTAATCATGGGGATACGGGTTTAGCTTAGGTTAAAGTGAGCCATGAGATGGATTAATTGCTTTTAATGGAATCATAAAAGAGAGTCCACCTTTTGCCACTTGAGCAGTGGTGACATGACATGGCTCATATGGCTTGCATATGGCTCGGAGGTGACTTGCATGTGGCTTGCATAGCTTGTCCTAGGCTTGGTCAAATTTCACGAGAAAGGATTTTAGGATTTTTGGCATTTTTGGTGGGCTTTGTCAGAGGCTAAATTTGGAAAACATTTGACGATGAGTTTGAAACTTACGGAGTGATTTAAATAAAAGGGATGATGAGGGGACATTTTCATTTGGGCTTTTAATTCAATTTTGGGCTATTTGGTATATGATGGGGTATGGACTTGAATTTGGGCTTTTTAAAATTGGGGGTGAACTTGGGCTTGAGTTTGGGTTGAGCTTGGGTTAAAATTTGGATCAATTAAATGTTGGGTTTAGTGTAGGAAGATGTTATGAAGCGTTTAGAAAATATTTGGGGTGATTTTGAATTGAATTGAATGATGGATTTGATGGAATTGGACATATGGTCAATTTTGAGTAAATGGGTTAGGTTGGGTTAATGTTGGGCTAAGGTTGGGTCAAGAGCCAATTGATGGTTGCAAAAAGTTCATGAGGATGTGATAAAGAGTTTCAACATAGATTGGGTTCCAATTTTGGGATTAGGACATTCAATTTGGTGGATTTTGGACATATGACACATTTGAGAGAAAATTTGGGATCTTGGGTCTGGTTAGATTTTGGTGAAGTTTGGGTTCAAATTGGAGGCAATTGAATATTGCATTTGATTCATGAGAATGTTATGAAGAGTTTAGAATTCAATTATAGGAGAATTTGATTGACATTAGGTTTAATTGGGCCAAGATTGGGCTTGGGTTTAGAGAAATTGGGCCTTAAGGGCAAATTGGGGCTTTTGAAAATTAGGTCAAAATGGTCAAATTGGGTCAAATAAAGTTATTTAAATTGAAATTGGGGATATTTGGAGGGTTGTAGGATTTTTTGAAATTTTTGGAATTTTGGGCTACGGAGGGGTATTTTGGTAATTTTGGTCAAAGTGCTCAACTGACCGATTTAAAGGCTTTAGGTGGTTCAAGAAAGAATTTGGAGTCAGATAATAGTGTCTGTGGTCATTTTTAATCAATGTGAAAGGTTTTATGAACATCAGAGAGTTTTTTAAGTATGTATTATTTCGGTTCCGAGTTGCCAAAAAGCTGTCCGGAGATATGGTAAGTTTACAGTCAAAATTCGCAGTGCGACACAAGAAATATCTTGGTGTCATTTTCAGGACTTATTAGTGACTGAAAATTTTTGGGAAATTGGGCTAAAGTGGGTAGGTAAGCCATGAAGCCATTTTAAGCTCATAGGAGCCATATGAGACTCATTTTGGACACTCAACATGTTGTTCCTAACCCTCTTAGCTAGGGGCTAGGGGTTTGAGTCCACCCATGTGAGTCTTCCAAAGAGTAAGAAGGTCAAATCAAGATATGTGTAAGTGAGTTCAGGGTTTGGGGTGTGTGAGAAGGTGTGGTGTGTGCAAGCTAACATAACCAAGACCAGACCACCCATGGTTAGCCCTAAGGCTTGACCATCCTATGGGGGCTCATCCTTGACCTCTCAAACATTGGTCTTAACCTTCCAAGTAGCTTGGAGGTTTATGACCATCTATGTGGAATTCCAAGGAAAATAAGGAAGTAGTTTGAATTTCTAAATGGTGGGTTCCATCTCTAGTATTCTAGGATAGTCAAGGAGAAGTTATGTAGCTAGATTTTAAGCACTAAGAGAGAAGATTAGACCTCTCCAAAAATGAGGTCACACACTGTTCTTTTCTTTCTTTACTGCACAGTTCTTTCCTTGTTTTACTTCATAGTTCTTTCCTTAACATACTGTATATTACTGCACAGTTCTTTTCTTTCTTTGTTATATTCTATTGCACAGTCTTTTCCTTTTTTTTATTATACTTTATTGCACACTTGTACGGCTTATTTTTAGGTCGTGTGTTTTATTTCGAAAAGGGGTCGCCTAACAGAAGTTGTCGGCGAGTTTTTTTTAATTTAATTTAAATAAATAATTTGAAAAAGTAGTATTTAATTTTGAAAATAATTTTAAATTTGAAAATTTTAAGATATGAAATCAAACTGATCTCACATCCCAAATAGTTTATATAAATGAGCGCCGCATCACAAACCGTGTATCTACCCTTAAGAATAGACACACTGTTTGATAATAGGGCTCGATCAAATAAACTAAAAGATTTGTGACATCCGTTTGGTCTGCGAACCAATTTTATAAGCCGACAAATTCCCCTGCTTAATATGAAAGCATTAAACAGGGTTTATATTACCCGGGTTCTTAAAATTCCCTATAAGGGCAAGCCCCTATAGTTAATTACATCTTAAGTGACGGGAATCACATAAGAAAACTCTCGATAATAATCGCAGTTCGCTCTCAAGAATTTCAAAGTTTAAGTTTTCAAGGGGTTGAATATTGGAATTTCAATAGGGAATGGATCAAATTTGGAACATTTTGTTTTGGGAATTCAAAGGAAGAAAGGTAGGAGAAATTACAGATTCGAAGCGAACTTCGATAATTTCCCGACTATCCTATTGTTTGGCTTAGATTTAGGAAAGTCCTAATGTCTATTTAGTATTTCAATCTTGCCAATTTTAATTAATTAGGACTTATATTTGTATGACATGATCATACAAATAGCCTCGAAGATGTGAGGGTTTAGGTCGTATCGGACGACTACCTCGGAGTCCTAAGACCGGTTAGGGCTAAATTGGCTATGCAAATGCCTAACGAAGAGTTGAGGATTTATGTTGCACTAGGCAAACTACCTCGAAATCCTATGGCTTGGTTATTTAATTCTAGGAAAGTTTTGTGAAGTAGACTCAGGTTTTGCTGATGACGATGGCCGTACTCGCCCACCATGCTCCGGCTCCTTGTTGTTGCGAGAGGTTTAGTTATAGAAGTCATAAATCACGAGATGAGAAAAGTGTTTTGGTTTAGAGAAAATCTTAATTTCCAAGTGTTTTTATGTTTTAATTAAAACAAATCTTAAAGTTGATTATAACAACACCGGTTAAGATCCCACGGTTCCATCCTTCCGGCATCGTTATTTTTATCGGATTCACTTAGTCCAGATGAATTTGCTAAACTCAATCGAATGAGTTCCACACTTTCATTTAGACGCGTGGAAATCCCGTTAGCAACACGTAGGTTACATCATCCGAGGTATTCCAGATCATCCAACAAGACGTTTTAATTTAGTTGTAATTGTACTTTTGTGTTCTGTTTGTGATTAAATTTTGAGTTGCTTTATATTTTGAAATGTTGTGGTGGTGAATTTTATCTTGTAATGACTTTTAATTTAGTTTTAATTTCAGTTTTAGGGACTATCCTAAAGGTGTGGGTTTTCATGCAACGATTGTTTATCATGCAAGAAAAGTAAGTGCAATGCGATTAAATAAATTGCAATAAGGTAAATTGCAATAAAATAAAAGTGTACCTGGAGGGTCTTCCCGTCATCCCAAGCTGCACTTAAAACACAATTAGAATGTTTAAGCAAGTTCCTAGGTAAAGCTAAGGGAAGGGTTATGGTTTTCTACCAAGTTCCTAATCCTATAGTCTAGTCATTTCCTATGACGTCTAGGTTCTTGTGTTTGGTTTGAACGATTTTCTTCATCAAAGAACAATTAAGTTCAATTGTTCTTATAAGTATCCTATCATATCGAGGAAGTGCTTAAGAAGAATCTTAAACATCTTTTCAATATTGTTGAATTGTTTTAAGTCCAAATGAATTTAATTATACAAATGAATTAATCGTCCGAGAATTCAAGTTTTGTTATCTTGCTCGAGTGAACTAGGACATTTAAATATCCTATAAGTGAAGTAACATTTCATTTAATGTTCGTTTAGGAGTTATGATAACCAAAGTTTTCGAGGGCAAATTGGTGTTCAAATGGTTTGTGATTTAATTTCAGTTATCGGATTTAAATTTGGAATAGTGTTCAAGTTACTTTATATTTAATTTCTTTATGTCTTAGGTGATGTTATTTAATTCAATTTAATTTAACTTTAATTTAATTTAATTTGGTTTAGTTTTAATTTTAATTTAATTTTAATTTTAATTTTAATTTTTATTTTAATTTTTATTTTAATTTTTTTTAATTTAATTTTAATTTTTAATTTAATTTTAATTTTATTTGATTTTATTTTATTTTATTTTATTTTAATTTAATTTAATTTAATTTAATTTAATTTAATATGTTTTAATTTAATTTAATTTAATTTAATTTAATTTAATTTAATATGTTTTAATTTAACTAAATTAAATTTAATTTAATTTAATTTATTTGATTTAATTTAATTTAATTTATTTAATTTGTTTGATTTAATTTAATTTAATCTTTAATTTAATTTTATTTTTAATTTTAATTTAATTGAAAATTTAAAAAGAGTTTAATAATTTAACTTTAATTTAATTTAATGATTAAGTCCTTTAACATTTTAAAACTTAAATTTGAATTATCATTTTTAATTAGGAATTAAATATTATTGAGATGATTAATTTAGGGATTTTTAAATTAAAGAATAAATCTCTTCCTAATAATATCCCTATTTAATAATTCCAATTTTATTATTCTTCCAAATTTAATCAATTATTTAATTAAGGTTTATTTTAATTATCTTCAAATTATTTAGTAGGTTTCTACCCTTTAATTATTTGAATTTCAATCATCCAAATCAGATTAAGATCAAATATTTTATTTGTTAATTTTATTAAACCTAAAGTTTTAATTAAGGGTTAAAATTTTTAATTACCATTTTGCCCTTCCAGCTTAATAATTTCATAACTCACTAAATTGAGCTTAAATGAATTTGAAATTTTTATGTGACTTCACTCATATGTCAATAAAGACATGAGAGGAGAAAATGTGATTTTTCCGTATTTAATTTATTTATATAATTATTTTTGGTAGAAAATAGGGATTTCCAAGGAAAATTTAATAACATAACCAAGGGAGAGTTTCTGTCCTTAAGAAAATTATGGGACATTCCTAATGACCAGAGGACCACTTGGACCAGTTTTGGTGATTTTTTGAATTATATTATTTTTATTATAATTATTTTAAGTTTTGGAGTATTAATTAATTTTAAAATAAAGTAAAGGTTGAAAAATTAATTTTATATTTTTCAAAACTCTCTCTGATATCAAAGAAATCAGAGAATCAATTTTTACAATTTTCTGACTTTTCTTTGATTTATTATAATTATTTTAGTGAAAATGCTAGAAAATACATTTTTTTAATTTTAAAATTACCCTAGGGCTTTAAAATTTAATATCTCATTAAATAGACCTAAGAAAACATGGGGTTTATTCCTAAGTGATTAAAATTCAAAATGTGACATTTTGGTGAATTTTAATATTTTTATGATTTTTATTATATTTTAATTATTAAAATATTAAAATAATACCAAAAAAATCAACTTTTTTAGAAAATTGAAATTTTAATTTTCTTAAATTCCCCGATATCAGAGAGGCTCCAAAACCAATTTGGTGAATTTTTGAAAGGTATTTTGAAAGTTATGAATTTTTAAAGTTCAATTTGACTAAATGACTTAATCAACCCATTTAGTAGGGCTAACCAAGTCCAATTGACTTCAAATTTTTATGGTGGATTCCTCTGATCCTCAAGGTCAGTGGAGAATTGATTTCAAGTCAATTTGATGTATGGTTAGCTCTAATTAATTAAGGAGCTATTTTGGATGTTTAAGCCAATTAGGGTTATTTTAAATGAATTAATTCAAAACTTATTTTTCCTAAGGTCCTCTCGGTCATAAGAGACATCACCAAATTTTCCTAGAATTTATTTCACAACATGCTAATTATTGGAATTAAAATACTCAAAATAGTAACATGAATTTGGAAAATCAATAACTTCTCATAGGGATGGCCTCTGACTTTGGAAAATGCAAGGAATGTCCCCAAATTCAGAGGCTTCAAAAGCCCTATGGTCTCATACCATGGTGAATTTCCTATATGCATGGAGAATTAAAACAATGCAGAAGGGAAATAAATCATTAAAAATAAAATACTTGATGAAATTAAATGATTTCTTTTCCACATTATTCTCCTCTCGTTCACCGAGCAAGAGGGTATTTTTATTTTATTTTTCTGATTTTCCTACACAAAGTCATGGATTTTTGAAGTTTAGGGAATTAAATAAATCAGAAAATACCCTAATTTTCTATTTATCCACGCGGCACCGCGTCAACCTCGGCAGCTCCGAAACGCCGTGTGGCGCTCTCCTATTCGACGCCGCCATCTGACTCAGCGCTCCGGGGGCCCGCTGTGTCGTTCCATCTCCTGATCCGGCGCGATCCTGGCCGTCCGTCCGTGCGTGTATTAAATGAACGACATCCGTTCATCGTCCTCAGGCGTCCTTACCCGAGAGCCGTCCGTCTTCTAGGCCTAAGATCTCACTCGATACTTGACCAAATTGAACGTTCTTATGCTCTATGGATTCGTCTCGAGAAGATGAACACATCCATACGGTTTATGTGGCATGAAATTGACTCAATGAAAATGGAGAATGTTCAGAAGCTCCGGAAGAAGAGTGAGGCCATACCTTTGCTCAGAGAAGTGTGGCTTCGATCTGAGGGTTGTGTCACCTTTGATTGGATCCCAGCAAGCTCCAGATGAAGTCTCCTGGTCTGGTGAATTGCCTAGCTATGAAAGTGACCACAGCCGATCACAAAGCTTGGAGGCTCGGAGCAACCGGGTGGCCTCGGAGATGGGGCTTTCGGTGGGAAACTTCTCCTCTTGGTCCAGTGAAGGTGTAGGACCGATCGATTTGAGGATTGGCTCACTGTGGCAAAGTGTCCAGGTTTTGGGTGAAATTTCGGCTGAGAAATCGGATTCGTTGGTGGGGATTAGGGCAAATCGACACTAGTGGATCAACTCGCTCTAAGTATGGAGAAAGGTTTGGAACAATTTTGGCGCAGTTTCGGCAAGGTTTGTGCAACTCTCCTCTCATGGCCGTGAGGGGTCGGGTTTAAATAGAGGTGGCTGGAGAGCCTCACAGGGGATGGCCAAGGGCTGGGATCAGCTGCTCTGGTCATGGGAAGAACAGCCATGGTGGCCATTGGGCATGGGGCAGCTCAGCAAGGTGGAATTCCAAAATTGGCTCACATGTGAGCTCTCGGGTGTGGTGTTTTCCAGCGACACGGTGGTCGGCCGGCTGTGCACCGGTCACCATCGGGGTCGATGAGGTCGAGCTTGATTCCTGTGAGTTCAATCGATGGTTTCCATGTGTAAAGGTGGTGAATTGAAATGGAATGGGAAAGGGGTGATTTTGGCTTGGTTTAAGTCAACCCAAGTATTTGTGCTTGGTTCACCATCCAAGGCTTGACCTTGGGCCGAGGGGAATCATTTGGGTCGAACTGAATCGTGGTAGTGAAGTCCCCATCCATGGTGAGGTGGCTAAACATGGTTTAGAGTGTATCATGCTTAAGGTAAAAAGGGCTTAAAAAGGGTTTAAGAAAGAGACCTCTCTCTTACCATTAATGGTTTGGTGAGGTGGAAAGTGGATTCCATGGCTCTCATGGCTCCTATGGGGCTCATGCATGGCTTCATGGCTTGTCTTTGGCTTGTGGAAAAGCTTGGTCAATTTCATGAAAATGGATCTTAGAAATTTTGGTAATTTGTTGGGAATTTGTATGAGGCTTAATTTGGAATCATTAGATGATTGATTTGAACTTAGGGATGATTTTAATTAAGGGTATGATGAGAAGAATTTGTCATATGGGCTTTAGCATGAAATTTGGGCTTTTAGGAATGCTTAAGAAGGTGGGCCTTTGGTTTGAAAATAAATTTATGGATGGGAATTTTGTAAAGGATTGGGCCAAACAAATGTTGTTTTTAGTTCATAGATGTGTCATGAGTGATTTGAAGCAAATTGGGAGTGATTTGGGTTTGAATTGGGTTGAATTTGGGCTTCTTTGGTGAATGGGCCAATATAGGTCAAATTGGGCTAACTTGGGCCAATGTTGGGCTAGGGTTGAAATTGATGTAAAATAAATGTTGGGAAATGTTTATGGGAGTGTTTGAAAGAAGTTTTGGCTTTGGTTGGGTTTTGATTTTGGGGTTTGGGCTTATTTGGGTTTAGGTCAAAATTGGGCCTTTTGGTTTTGGGTTGAATTTGAGTGGGGTTTGGGTCCAAATTTTGGACAAATCATGTTAGGGTTTTGTTTGTAGGGATGTTAAGGAAGGTTTAGAAAAGATTTGGGGTTAATTGGAGTTAAATTGGGTGAGTTTGGGTTAGGTTTGGGTCATGGGTCCAAATTGGGCTTTAAGGCCAAAAGTGAAATTGGATCCAAATGTCAATCAAATTGGACTTGGGTTTGGTCTAGATTGGTATTGGGAATGTTGAATTGAAGCTTAGAATTGAATTGGACCAGAATTTGGGTCAATTGGGTAGGTTTGGTTTGACATTGGGTTCACTTAGGGTTAAAATGGGTCAAATTGGGGGTTTTGACAACAGTAGGGTAAATTGACAAAATTGGCCCATGGTACAGTTGAACAAAATGAAATTGAGAATATTTGGGATTTTTTGAAATTTTCTGGGAATTTTCTGAATTTTTGGATTTTTGGGTCAAGAGGGGTATTTTGGGTATTTGGAGGGTATTGGGAGGTATTTTTGGAATTTTTGGTATTTTTGGCTATGGATGATCACTTTGAGTAATGTGGAAATGTTTGGGATTGGTTTTAGGGAATTTTTGGGTGATTTGGAAATTTTGGAGGATTTCAAGGGTTTTGGGTAAGTTAGCAGTGTGTAGAGTCCCGGGTCAAAAATCGAAAATTTGGAAAATTGAAGATTGGGTGAATATAAGTGGAATAAAATCATTTTGGTTGAGCCATGAAGCCATATCAAGCCCACATGAGCCATGAAGGGACTCATTTGAGGCATCCACTAT
This sequence comes from Papilionanthe hookeriana x Papilionanthe teres, assembly GCA_022702705.1. Lineage (NCBI taxonomy): Eukaryota > Viridiplantae > Streptophyta > Magnoliopsida > Asparagales > Orchidaceae > Papilionanthe > Papilionanthe hookeriana x Papilionanthe teres. Next base: position 145,985,833 of record CM040423.1, on the reverse strand, counting down.
GTTGTTCCTAACCCTCTTAGCCAAGGGCTTAGGGGTTAAGGACCATCCATGTGAATCACCTACATGAGTCAGGAGATCAAGTTGGGTATCGGTGTGTGAAAGTGTAGTGTATAAATGTAGTGCATGTGTAAGTTAGCCCCTTACCAGACCAGACCACCCAGGGTAGTCCTAAGGCCAAAGAGCCCTATAGGAACTCATCCTTTAAACTTCCACATTTGATTTCAACCCTCTAGGTGATTAGGAGTCTACAGTCAAGTTTGTGGAGTTTGCAGGGAGTTAAGAAGTGGTTTGAACTTCTAAGTGGTGGGTCCTAATTCTAATCCTCTAAGATATTCAAAGGAAAAGCCTAAGGCTAGATCCTACGTACTAAAAAGAAGAAGAGAAGACCTCATCAAAAATGAGGTCAACAACACTTTCTTTCTCTATTTACTGTACTTTATTGTATAACCTCTCTTTTTGTTTTCTCTTATTGCACTATACTATACATATCTACATATACATCTGCTTTTATGTTTTCGCTTTTCTGGCATATATATGCAACTCTAGGATAGGTCGTTCGAGGCATGATTTTTCTTTTTTCTCTCTTCTTCTCTGAATGAAACAACAACGCAAATAAGTGAAAATTTATCTTCAGGCAGCGGTCGAGACAACAACAGAAGACAGAGGGAAGTGCTTCAACTGAACTTCTATAGACTTAAATAACATACACACATTGAGCTTCGAGGTTGTTCGTTTGGTACGACGTAAATACACACATTATCTTTTAAAACTTCGTACAATTGCATATCGTAAGATATAAATCATAAACACTTTTTAGGATTCCAAGGTTGTCGTGCAGACGACATAAATCCTCCTATCTTCTTATACTGTTTCACAAATGGGTATTGTGCGAGTGTAAGCCAAACAAATAGGATAAAACATCAAATAACACATTTTCAAAATTAAATCCAAACAAATAGGATAGTTGGGAGGTCATTTGAGGTTCTCCTCAAAAACATTCCATATTTCTTCGTTCCTTTGAATTCTCAAAATAAGCTGTTCCTACTTTGAACCGTCATCTTTTGACTTTCTTGTGTCCATCTTTGAAAGCTTAAACTTTGAAATTCTTGAAAGCACAACCACTGATCTTAATCGAGAATTTTCTTAAGTGACTCCCGTCATATGTAATTAACTATAGGTGCTTGCCCTTATAGGAAACTTTATAACTCAGATAATATAAATTCTATTTAATCATTTGTTTTAAATAGGAGAACTTGTTGGCCAATATAATAGTTTCGCAGACCAAATAGATACCATAGATTCTTTAGTTTATTTAATCGAACTCTATTATTCAAGTGACGTGTCCATCCTTCGGGATAGATGCATTACTTGTGGTGTTGTGCTTGTTTAATTCAAACTATTGAATGTATGGTATCTCGTCTTATTTTAAAAAAAAAGATAAAATCTCATTATTTTCAAAAAGACATATACCCTACTACTTTAAATTAAATCTTAAATTAAATTTAATATAAAAAAACAGCCGATAATTTTTGGCGACTCCGCTGGTGACTAGTTCCAATCTCATTCAATGATTAGATGGCTTTACATTCATAAATCGGTAGTGAGTCTATATCCCTAGTGGACCAACCTATCATTCTTTCGTTGGCTTACCTCACTCATTTTTGCATTGAACGGGTATAGTCAACTCTTCTTGGATTTTGGATCCACTATTTAGATATCCATAAACAGAGAGGTTCTGAGATCCTTCTGTCTCTCAAAAATGGGGTGGAACCTCAATAGGTGTCTTAGAATAGGAGCAGTCTATTGAAGTGAGTTCGATGCGAAATCAACCTCCTCTAAATCTCAGACTGGGTCTGACACTTCATTCCTCTTTGAGTTTGGCTTATTGAGAACATGTTAAATTGAAATGACACTCTAACAACCTTCCAATAAACTCAAAACAAAAGAAAATTTTATCAATATTTCAAATCAAAATATGACTTCTTAAAATACATCGAATATACAAAAATAAAACAAAATGCAAATTTTTGAAATAAAAAGAGCTTCACATGATTAAATTTCAATGGATTCCCAGTTTACAGATGAGTGCGTTAACTTGAGCATCACCACTGAAATTACAAGGCACAAGACGTCACAGATTTTTAGAAATTCTTCAAATGACAGAAACGATGACATCGCTGAAGCTGATTTTCACATTCACTGTGGAACCGCCCTGTGACAATGTTGTCCACAAGTTAAAGTGCAAGGATCAACAATAAAAAAAATGACATCAACAAGATGATGAGTAGGTGGCCCAACCCTCCCATCACAATAAAAAAAGGGGAAAAACTGGCTGGTTGCCCAGGATTATTCAATATTTGGAAAGCTCATTCAAAGAACATTCAAAGATCAACATAAAGACAATCGAGAAGGGTGTAATCCAAGACAAAACATCCGGTGTTTTAACAAGACCACGACTCAAGGGAAGAATCAAATTAATGCCCTAATAACTAGGTCCCCCATTTCAGGAATTCAGACTGAGTCCTAAATAGATTTCAAAATGAAACACTGTATTTTAAATACGGGTAATTGATTCGGGATATCAAGCGCCTTTTAATTTTTTGTCATGTGGTTGGGTCCAGACTTTCGAATAAGTTATAATATCCCAGGATTCATGTTAAAAAACATTTTAGAATTATTAATTAGGGAAGTTTCGACATTTAAAATATTTAATAGAAATATGCCTTACAAGATATAGTAATTCTCAAAAATCAAAAAGAGCAAAAGAAAGATAAAAAAATAGAGAAAACTTTTTTTTGTGAAGATCCAACTGAGGAGAAGCTTGAGGTGAGCACAAAACCAAAACTTTGTGTCCCAATTTAGACATTCAAAATCTTTAACATGTGCTCCACCAGATATAGTAATCTTCTATGAAAAAGAACAGAAAAGAAAAAAAATTGTACCGAAAGCTCAAAAAAAAGAAAAGAAAAAAAGAAGACTCCTTGAGAAGAAGCTTGAGGCAAGCATATAATAAAAAATTGGTGTCTTAATTCTCCCCCGATTAATAAAACTTGAAAGGCCACCTTATGAAAATTCCTTTGATATTATACCTTAATAAGTGTCAAGTGATTTTATGTCTTTTGGTCGGTCATTAATTGACTCAGAAATATCTTTGGACAGTGAAAATAATCTAATTACATAAATAGAAATTTTGAAATTTAGTTAAGCCCAGAAAGAAAAAATTAAAGAAAGAGCTATGTTATTAGCAAATGGATGGAAATTCAAACCTGAAATCATATCCTTAAGTACAAAAAATTTTTCGATTTAGAGCTATGTTATTAGCAAATTGATGGAAAATTCAAATCTGAAGTCATATCCTTTGTACACAAAAATTTTTCGATTTAAAGCTATGTTATTAGCAAATTGATAGATAATTCAAACCTGAAGTCATATCCTTAAGTACACAAAAATTTTCTACTCCAACATATATTTGAAGAGCGTCAGAGCGACTTCTCAAAGTCAACTTGGAAAATCCTTACAAATAAGTCTTAAAGAAATGACGATTGTCGCGACGAACCTACAAAGTTACAACATTTTCAACTGAGGTGTTCTCAGAAATAACACATCTTTATAGGTACATTAAAAAAAATATAATTTTGATCGTACATTGAAGAGTGAGTTATTTTCTACATGTGTTTTCATTTAGTGGACGACACCTCAAGAAATACCACGCATTGCGATGTTTCAAAGATAGCCTCGTTCTACGAAGCACAGATGCCGCACTTGCCTGTAGCTGGGTCCAAATTTTAACTAAAAGTAATAATAATACAACAAAAGAAGAATCATAAAACATAAAAGAGTACAATAAAATTGCACATCAAATGAACAATAATAAATTCCCCAATAAATGACAACGAATAAATACTAACAAAAGGAAATTTATCATAATTAAAAAAATAGAACAAAAAAAAATTTAATCAAAACATGAATCATAACAAAAAAAAGAAAAAAAGTCAGATCATAACAAATAAATCAACAAGGAAATTTTAAATCTAATTTTTTTTGCCTAACTTGTACCGAGTTGAGTTTCCTCAGCTTGATGTCGTTGTCAATTTCCTTTCAATTTTCTTCCTCGTGTGAGAGAGGATCAGCTGATTCTATTGACATGGATCCACGAGGTCTCGTAGGTTCTGTTGGCGTGGATCCACGCCCTTTCTCACACAAATTTATTTTGATCAGCTCTTTGAGTTGGATGCGAGGCACCCTCGTACCTCCTTCCAATCTATTTTCACCCACGAAATTTCTTTCAAACTTTCATGAATTCTGTGCTCCAGATTTACGTAACTTCTTCCTGAATTTACACAAATCAAATTCTAGAGGTTAAGAATGTTACATCCGATTTCATGTTGCTTTAGGAGCTTCTCCTATCGCAAACTTTCAAATCAAATCTTAGAGATTGAGGATCACAACATCCGATACCGCATTGCTTTAGGATACTTTCCTATCGCAATGTTTCAATCCAAAAAAATAAAATTTTAGAGGTTAAGGATCACAGAATCCGATATCGCATTTCTTTAGAAACTTTCCCCATCGCAATGATTTAATCCAAAAAATCAAATCTTAGAGGTTGAGGATCACAGCATCCGATACTGCGTTGCTTTAGGATACATTCCTATCGCAATTGTTCAATCCAAAAAAAAAATCAAATTTTAGAGGTTGAGGATCATAGAATTTGATACCGCATTGCTTTAGGATCTTTTCCTATCACAATGGTTCAATCTAGAAATCAAATCTTAAATATTGAGAATCACAACATCCAATACAGCGTTGCTTTAAGATACTTTTCTATCACAATGGTTCAATCTAAAAAAAATCAAATTTTAGAGGTTAAGGATCACAAAATCCAATATTGCAATACTTTAGAATCTTTCCCTATCGCAACGGTTCAATCCAGAAAATCAAATCTTAGAGGTTGAGGATCACATCATCTGATACCACGTTGCTTTAAGATGCTTTCCTATCACAATGGTTCAATCCAAAAAAAATCAAATTTTAGCGGTTGAGGATCACAGAATCCAATACCGCATTGTTTTAGGATCTTTACCTATCCCAATGATTCAATACAGAAAATCAAAATCTTAGAGGTTGACGATCACAACATTCGATACCGCAATGCTTTAGGATACTTTTCTATCTCAATGGTTCAATCCAAAAAAAAATTTAGAGATTGAGGATCACAGAATTCGATACTCCATTGCTTTAGAATCTTTCCCTATCGCAATGGTTTAATCCAGAAAATTAAATTTTAGAGGTTGAGGATCACAAAATCTGATACCACATTGCTTTAGGATCTTTCCCTATCATAATGGTTCAATCCAGAAAATCAAGTTTTAGAGGTTGAGGATCATAGAATCCAATACCGCGTTGCTTTAGGTCTTTCCCTATCGCAATGGTTCAATCCATAAAATCAAATTTCAGAGGTTGAGGATCGCAACATCTGATACCGGATTGTTTTAGGATCATTTCCTATCGCAATGGTTTGAATTAAAATTTTTGAGGTCGGTACCCAAATTCTGACTCTCATCTCGAGGCTGATACCTAAATTCCAGTCATCAACTCAGAACTTCGAGATTAGTGTGAAGCCACCTTAAATGGAGTAAGGTTTTTGATTCTCAATTCAGACTAAGGTTTTTGATTCTCAATTCAGACTTCTGAGGTCGGTATAAGACCGCCTTAAATGGAGTAGGGCATCATATTCTATTCTCTATAACATAAATTTCTAAATTCTTCGCATTCATCAAATTCAAAATTCTCTAAAAAATTAAAATCCCAAATCGAATATGAAAATTCACACTTACATCCAATCCATAATCTAAATCCAAAATTTCCACAAAATCAATCTTAAAATTAATCTCAAATCAAAACTCTAATCAAATTAACATTCAAATTCAAAATCAAAATCAGAACCTGAAATCAAAGAAAAAAAAATCTAAAATCCCACCCCTCAAATCTTGCAATCTGAAAATTTTCCTCTAAATCCCCACCGAGAATTCTGGAACCTTCAGTTTCAAGGACTCACCTTGTACTCCCCAGCGGAAACCTTCTTCACTCTTTCTCTATTTTGTTCTGTGTGTGTTGGCTTGGAACGTCTGTGTTGGTCTTGTTGAACTCCTCGGTCAATGCCAATACGCGCGATGTGCTTGGTTAGTACACCACACCTATTGGGGGTCCATTTGTTAATCTCATTTTTGGTGAGGTCTTTCTCTCTTCTTAGTGCCTAGAATCTAGCCATATGACTTTCTTTTTGACTATCCTAGAGCCTTAGAAATGAGACCCACCTTGTTTTAGAAAATTGAAGCATCTCTTTACTCTTTTTGAAGTTATGCGTGTATGGTTTTTGACCTCTAACATTTTAGAAGGTTGAAACTAACAAGACGGAACTCAAAAGGAGTCTCGTTAGGATTATTAAGCCTTAGGGTTGCACTATATATAATTTCATACATTCGCGCGCATGAATACCACAATTCAGACAGTTGACACGTTTAAAATTGAGATTCACATCACTCGAACATTTCTTTGCTTCAAAATTAATTAGAATTAAAATTAATTTTTAAAACTGTCGTTCGCAAGACGAAGTTTTGACGAAAATTAAATTCGATGCATTTTTGATGTGGTCGTCGACGAGATTATTCGAATGACTCCGAATGAAGAAACAGTACTACGCTAGGTGCGTCGGAACGTCGATTTTAGCTAGGAAGGATACCGATTTTGATATGATTCCGTGCACGAGTGATTCACATGCGGATTGTTGAATTTAAATGAAAATATAATAATATTAAAAATAGTAATAATAATCCTTTAAAATTCCTTATTAAAGCTTTTAAAATCCCTTATTAAAGCCTCACGCGATCCCTCACAACGGCTCTCGGGGCACTCCCCTCACGGGCGAATTATTCCATCCGGAGGCCTTTTTTTCAAATGGCTCTCTCCCGTTCTCTCGTTGCCCTAGCAGCTAACTCACCCACGCGCGCATCAGCTTCTCTAAATCCCTTAAATCCATCTTCCAATGGGATTTCCTAATCCGGAATTTAAGGTAAAACAGAGGTGAAACGGGATTTATGGTTCTTTAGGATTTGAAGTTGTCAGTTTTTCTGTATGGCAGGGCTTTGGTCAAATCCTGCTATCTAACAGCCTTGTGAAGTCGACTTTATTTTTTTTTTTCTGTTTGGAAATAATTAGTTTAAATCTTTTATAAATCCTGCTTAAATCTTGTTACCAACTGGCCTGCGAGAGCATGAACTATTCTGTTCCCATCTGTGAGTTGTGCAAAGTGCTATGTGTGTAAATATGGAAGTTTAGGTGAGAGATATGTAAATGTATAAGAATTGTGTGCTCTGTGAGTGATGAGTTATTTTTCATCTATCTTTTTTTTTTCTTTTCTTTTTGAATCTTCATTCCATGATCCATTAAGAGGGAGGGAAAACTGACTTTATATGCTGCATAATGCAATTATGGGGAGTATAGCATGACACTTCTTTTTTTTGAATGGCCGAGGCATCGAGGATGGCCTTGAGCGGGGCTTCGCAACTCCAAGGCAACCCGTGCAGCCATGTTATGATTCTGAGGATGGATTACAAGATAATAAAAAGTTGTTTGATATCATATTAACATAAATTAACTGCTGTTACAACAATCTGTTTTTTTGGTATTTAGTTGTTTTCAGGTTTTAGTCCTATTGAAATTTACTGAATTTTACTATGTTGGGCTGCCACTAAACAAGACAAACTATGTGAGAGTTAAATCCATAAGTAAATCTTTATTTGGTTTTTAGATTCTATTTCTTGTTTTTCATTGAGGAACCTGTGATGAAGAATCTATTGACTTTGAATTGAAGAAGGAATTTCCCTTTTACTAAAATGGCATGATGGAGGCTTCACCGGTACCTTTGGCAGACATGCATGGGTGACAATAAATAAAGTGAATCATGTGAAGTTTAAATTCACACGAATTAAATGATACATGTGCTCTATCTTCATTCTAATTTAGATTTAATTTCTTGTTAGTCATCAAAGGAAGCGATGCAGAAGCGTTAATTGACCTTGAACTAAATATGGAGGTTTGATTACACAAGATCTCGGTGGTATAAATGTAAATGACCCATTTTTAATTTCTTTTTAATTGCATTTCCTGTTCTTTGAGGGAAGCAGTGATGAATAACTGGTTGAGGTTATGGGAGCTTAATTATATAAGATTTCAGTTGTATGTATGTAAATGTCCCATTTTTAATTTTTGTTTTAATCCCATTTCCTGTAATTGATTGAAGCTATCTTCATCCTCTTATTCTTGAGAGCTTCTTTCTTTGGATATTACTTCAGTCGATTTTAATTATATGGATTTCATGTTTGTTAAATGAACTTGGGAGATTATATGTATTAGGGATCATTATTCTTTCATTAAAAAGAGATAATCCTTCAATTTAATTTCTGGAATTGCCTTTTCTGTTGAAGTTTGAAAGGTATTTACAATGATTAGAATCATAGATTTGTTTAGTCTTTTCCTAGATTCTGTTATCATGTTATCTGGTATTGGATATGAATTTTGGAAATATGTCCTTGAAATGTTATGAATTGAATAATGATGAATTATTAATATCAAGGTAGACCTTCGAATTTATTTGGATGCTTGCTTCGGTATTCAGAATTTCAAAGCAGTTTTCATCATATCTCATTCGTTGTTTACCCTTTTGGTTTATTTTCAATTAAATGTATAATATTATTACCCGTTGATTGAAATCAATATATGTACATGGCTAACATGTTGAAATAAATACTTCCATAAACCTATATTAAGTAGTGGATTTTGAATTTATATCAATTAATTGATATTGCACGTTCCTAATTGAGAAAACTGGATGCATATTATGTGATTCTCATAAATATAGCGAAAAATTATATGAAGTACAAACTGAATTTGTGATTATCTGTTGAAGGATTTTCAATGCTATCATATCTTTTCCATTAAGGAAAGCTGGTTAAATCCTGTTCTATGGTTCATTTAAATATGATTTATGTATTCATTGTTGGGGAATTCTTGAACCCTTTTAATGAATCATACCCCTTTGTTGCTCCAATGTTTATATATGAAAACGTCGAGAATGAGAGTATGCCTTTTAAAGGTACTAGTCATTGCCCATTTGATTTCATTTCTCAGGGTGAGGCCAGGGGAAATGATGATTATACGATGAAGAGGGTGATGTGGTGGTTTTAGATAATGATGAAGAATTGGGTGATGCTGTTAAAAAAATAAATAAATAAAAAGGGTGAAGTTTCTAAGAATAAATTTTTAGCTGAAAACATATTCAACTGATGGTTCTTATTCAAAACTAAACTGTGTGAGAAATTCTGATTGTAATTCTGATATAATATTCAATTCAACAAGTCTATACCATAATAAGTTTCCTATACTTGTAGCCATACTCAATTTTACTGTCAAATATCATTAAGTATATTCCTGAATCAACTCGTGTGATTTTCACAAATATTTCTCGTAGTATTATACAAACTGCATCAACTGTACCCATGTTGAGTGAATTTATGCCACCCTTATCAAAGTTACAATTTTACAATGTTTCTCAATCTTCTCAAGAACTTATTGGCAAGTCAGTAAATAAGTCCTGTGGGTTACCTTCTAAGGTAGCCAACCTTATTGTCGCTGTTGAATCCCAGGTTTCATTTAAATTCTTGAATTTGATTATTCAAGCCGTTGCATGGAATCTTTAAACCATGCCACAACTGATTTTTTTTTGTGCAAATATGAGTGACGAGCATGAAAAGTTTGTGATTGGGTGTGAGCCTCCCATTTCATTTGATATTATGGGTGGTGATGTTATCATGGAAAATCTGAAATGGCTTGGCATTTAATAGTTGGGTATGCAGTTTTCAAATGCATGATTTCGTTTTTGGTTTTCATTCTGCAATTGGTCCTGTTTGACATTTTGAATGGCTAACTTCCATGCTGGTGATGCTTATGAATTTATTTATATAATACCTATCAGTTGCTTCTTTTTCTTTAATTAGTTGTTTACTTGCTGATCTTCTACGGATGAGCTTTGGTCATGCTGAGAAGTTCACAACCGATTTTAATGAAAGAGAAAAGGTAATTGCGTCATTTGTGTTGCTGCAACACAAAATAAGAAAAGAAATATTCTTAATCTTTGCTTTGGATTCCTTAGTTAATGTTATATGTGCAGGTTCAGAAATTCTTCTTACACTATGTGACTCGTGACTATTTTGTCTTATTGTTTCTGAATTCCTATATTCCCCATGAAAGTATTTAAAAAGTACAAATAGCAAGTTTTTATATTAAGAGAGATGCTACTTTTCCTCAGTTCATTACTATTTGAACTGATGAAGCAGTTCTTTGAGGAGTGAATAAAATGAAAAAAATGGATTTTCAAGCTTCCATTTATTTCTTCTGAAATTCTGACATGTGATATTGGTATAATATTACGATGTTGCTGAAGGATGATGAGATGATAAATCTATTATTTTTCTTCCTTGAAGCTTAATCACCCATGTAGTACAGTTTTGGCTTGTTATTTAAGCAAGGTTGTTTTATGCTTAATGGCAAGGAAAACCACTCAAGTCATGAGTTATGTTCAAAGCCATCCAGAAATTCCACATGATGGAGATATGCAATTGTTGCCTCAAGCTGGATATATATATGAAAGATGTATATATACAAATTTCTTTTCTTAGTTTTTTTTATTGTGAAAACATAGTTAGATAAAGTATGCAAATTATTTAGATATGCATGTGGAATAAAGTGACTTATAAGTGGGAAAATATTAGGTAAAGACAATGATGCAAAAATACTATATTCATGCATTTTATAGTTGAAACTCCTAAATCAATAATTAATTAAATATGCCATTTTCACCCTTTGAGCTGTTGGTAATTCAATCCCTACCCATAAGAAGTTTGTGAACGAACAAAAGACACTACACTTGTAAACAACAAATGCTACACTTGCACAACACCATATGTTACACTTGTAAAACATCAAACACTACACATCAGATGTTACATATAAACACACTGCACCTTCAATCCAAAAATTCAGATACTAAATATACATATTACACTTCTAAAATTTCAGATACTACATATTGATTCACTAATTGATCGAGTGGTAGGGATTAGAAATGCCCAATTCTAGGATGATTTGCTGGTGGCTTTTAATTGATATTGATATAAAAACTTCAATATATCGGGTTGCCTGTGGGATCGTGATAAATGAGAATTCTAGACTGAGCCTATCCCAAAATTGAATTTTTATTTCTCCACTTTGATTTTCATATGCTTATGTTCTACTGCACTGTTCTTTCCTTTCTTTACTTCACAGTTCTTTCCTTTCTTTACTTCATAGTTCTTTCATTACTTTACTGTATATTACTGCACAGTTCTTTTCTTTTTTTATTGTATTCTATGGCACAATATTTTCCTTTTTTTACTATACTTTATTGCGTAGTTTCTTTCTCTATTTACTGTATTTTACTGTGTAGCCTCTCTTTTTATTTTCTCTTATTGCACTGTACTATACATGTCTACATATACCTTAGCTTTTATGTTTTTGCTTTTATGACATATATATAGTAACCCTAGGATAGGCCGTTCGAGGCATGATTTTTCATTTCTCTCTCTTCTTCTCTAAACGAAACGACGACACAAATAAGTGATAATTCATCTCCAGGCAGTGGTCGAGACAACAACAGAAGACGGAGGGAAGAGCTTCAACTAAACTTTTATAGACTTAAATAACATACACACATTGAGCTTCGAGTTTGTTTGGTACGACGTAAGTCCACACATTAACTTTTAGGACTTCGTACGATTGCGTATTGTAAGATATAAATCATAAACAGTTTTTAGGATTCTGAGATTGTTGCGCGGTACGTCATAAATCCTCATATCTTCTTAGGCTATTTCACGATTGGGCCTTGTGCGAGTGTAAGCGCTAAAAAATAAAGCTGGCACGATAAAACATCAAATTACACCTCAAAATTAAAGCCAAACAAATAGGATAGTTGGGAGATTATTTGAGGTTCTCCTAAAAAACATCCCATATTTCTTTGTTCATTTAGATTCCCAAAATAAACTGTTCCTACTTTGAACCTTTACCTTTTGACTTTCTTGTGTCCATCCTTGAAAGCCGAAACTTTGAAATTCTTGAAAGCAGAGCCACTGATCTTAATCGAGAATTTTCTTAAGTGACTCCCGTCATTTAAGATGTAATTAACTATAGAGGCTTGCCCTTATAGGGAACTTTAGATCTCATGTAATATAAACCCTATTTAATCCTTTGTTTTGAATAGGGGAACTTGTTGTCCAATATAATGGTTTTGCAGACCGAACGGATACCATAGATTCTTTAGTTTATTTAATCGAGCTCCACTATTCAAGTGACGCGTCTACCCTTCGGGATAGATGCATTACTTGCGGTGTTGTGCTTGTTTAATTCAAACTATTGAATGTATGGTATCTCGTCTTATTTTTCAGAAAAAAAAATAAAATCTTATTATTTTCAAAAAGACATATACCCTACTACTTTAAATTAAATCTTAAATTAAATTTAATATAAAAAAATGACCGACAAAGACATAATTCCTACATGGAGAATTGCAAGAGGAGATCTATATGTTGCAACTGCCTGGATATAGAGTATCAAAAGACTTGGTTTGCAAACTGGACATATTTTTGTATGGGTTGAACGAGCCACCATGGCAGTGGCATAAAAAAAATTGATTAGTTCTTAAAGGGTCAAGAGTATACAAGGATTTAGTATGATTATTGTCCATATTTCAAGAAGGTGGCCAATGATGAGTTTGTTTACTTGCTTCTATATGTTGATGATATGTTGACTACATCTGTCAGTCAAGTTGAAAATCGAATTCCTTCATCAGAAGGACCCATCAAATCAATCATAGTATTGCATCATTCTTTAGCATCAGATATTTAATAGCAGAGTGATCAGTATGCACAATACATTTTCTTTCAATAAGTTAATATGTAAATTTATCAAAAACATATATTGTTGCCAATAACTCCTTTTCAATAGTGTTATAATTAATTTGTGCTTCATTAAGAGTTTTATTAGCATAATATATAACTTTAAAAATTTTTATCATATTTTTGTCCAAATACTACCCAAATAGTATAATCACTTGTATCGCACATTAATTTAAATGATTTTTTTCAATCAGGTAAAATAATAATAGGAGCAGTGATTAATTTTTCCTTTAATAAATTGAAGGCATTAAGACATTCCTCATTAAAAACAAAATTCATATCTTATTCAAAAAGATGACATAGAGGCTTAACAATTTTTGAAAAGTCTTTAATATAACGCCTGTAGAACCCAACATGGTGTGGAAAACTTCTAAAACATCTTACTGTAGTAGCACGTGTTAGTTTAGCAATAACTTGAATTTTTTCTAGATTTACTTTCATGCCATTTTTAAAAATTCTTTGTCCTAAAACAATTCCTCCTGCGACCGTAAACTGGCATTTTTTTCCAATTGAGAACTAATTTAGTTTCCTCATAGCATTTTAGAACTTTAGCTAAATGATCTAAACATGATTCAAAAGAGGTTCCAAAGGTTGAGAAATCATCCATGAAAACTTTAATTCATTTCTCAATTATGTCACATAAAATAGACATCATGCACTTCTGAAAGGTTGTAGTTCCATTACATAAACATAAGACATCCTTCTATAAGCAAAAGTCTCATATGGACTAGTGAATGTCATCTTATCTTGATCCTTAAGAGCTATAAGAATTTGGTGGTATCCAGAATATCCATCCAAAAAGCAAAAATAGCAATGTCTCGCTAGTCTATCCAATATTTGATCCATAAAAGGTAGAGGAAAGTGGTCTTTTCTAGTGGCAATGTTTAATTTTTTATAATCATTACAAATTCAACACCAAGTGACTTGTCTTGTTAGAATTAATTCATTCCTTTTGTTAATAACAAGTCACTCCATCTTCTTTGGAACACAGTGAATAAGACTAACCTAAGCACTCGTCGTAAATAAAATAAATGATTATGGCATCTAATCACTTTATAATTTCTTTCTTCACAACTTCTTTCATTATAGGGTTCAATCTCATTTGAGGATCCACCATAGGCTTTTGATCATCTTCCATTAGAATTTTATGCATTCAGATTGAATGACTAATTTCGTTAATATCCGTTTATGTTCATCCAAAGGCATTCTTGTAATTTTTTTAGAATTTCATATTTCCTTATTTATTTTTAGTTAAATTTGAGGATATTATAATATGTCATGTTGATGAGTTCCCTAGAAAGAATATTTCAAATGTGTAGGGATTACTTTCATGTGAAGTTAAGGAGGAATTTCAGTAGAAGGAACCAGAGATTTAGTATTCTCATAGTGTTTAAAATCTCAAAACTTTCCTCAACATAATTTATATCCTCAGTGTTTATTCAGAATATCTCTCTTCTAAATCGCTTTCAATTTCACTCTCAAGTTCTTTTAGCTGATATATCCTCAGTGTTGATTCTAAATCGCTTTCTTGGAAATGGTTAACAATCTGATAATCAATAATATTCATTCTGTAACATTTATCATCTTTCCCTTTAGCTGGGTACTTTTGATTTCAACACATTAAATGTAATTTCTTGGTTATTAACTCTCATGGTTAACTCTCCCTTCTGCACATCTATCATCACTTGACTAGTAGCAAAGAAAAGTCTCTCGAGTATGATATGATTTTCTTTATCTTCCTCTATATCTAGCAAAATGAAATCAACAAGGAAGATAAATTTATCTACTTTAACTAGCACATCTTCTATAACTCTTTTACGATAAGTGATAGATTGATCAGTTAACTGTAGGGTTAGTAGTGGGAGAAATCTCTCCTAAGCCAGACCTTCTAAATATAGATAGAGGCATGAGGTTAATGCTAGCTACTAAATCACAAAAATATTTCTCACAAAAATTTTCTCTAACCGCACAAGGAATAGTGAAGCTATCAAGATCTTTAAGTCTTTTAAAGAAGCTTTTTTCTGAATTATTGCACTATATTCTTCACTAAGTGCATCAGTTTCATAATATAATACTTCCTCTTTTTATTTAATATTTCTTTCATAAATTTGGTATAATTAGGAATATGTTCCAAACCTTCAGCAAAATGAATGTTAATAGTAAGCTTTTTAAATATCTCGAAAATTTTTGAAAATTGTTAATCCAGCTTTTGTTGCCAAATCTCCGAGGAAATGTGGATGGCGGTCTTTCAAAATTGATCTTAGTTTGAGAGAGGTTTTTCCATTTTCTTAGGAATGGTTTGTTCAGCTTTTTCAGTTTCTTCAGTTTCTCTCTCAACTTGAATTTCTTTTTGTAATTTAGTTTCCAATTCTCTCCCACTCCTTAGTTGGATAGCTTTAACTTGCTCTTGTTCTTAATTTTTTCTTTAGGATTGATTTCAACGTTACTAGGAAGTGTTCCCTAAGGTATATTGCTGATTGAATTAGCCATTTGTTCTATTTGATTCTCAATGTTTCTTACTGCAGCCTTTATACGTTGTAATTGGTTCCCCATTTGTAACACCACTTCTTATAAAAACAATTTCTTCTCCTTAATTTGTTGGTTATTACTAAATCCTGGAGGATAAGAATGTCTATAGTTAGAGCTACCCCGGTTGTTCAAGTTTCCCAATGGGTTCGCTTGGTTGTTTCACCATTGCTCATTTCCACCACTAGAATTATTATTCCAGTTAAAGTTAGGCTAGTTTTTCCAACCTGGGGTTGTAGTAGTTAGAATATGGGTTATTTGGTCTATTATTAATTGCATTTAAAGTCTCTATTGATGATTGAGAATCCATCATTTGTCCTGATGAATTCTCTTCAATCACATGGGATATTTGAGGCAAATTCATTCCAATTTGATCTAACTTCCTAGACATTGCAGTAATTTGAGATGCCATTATAGAAATTGCATCATTATCACAAATGCTGACAACTCTCTTAGAATTTCCCTTTTTAGAGGGCTATTAAAAATTTTTAGTGGCCATCTTTTCTATTAATGTGTAAGCATCATCAAATAGTTTTCACATTAATGGACCACCAGCAGTAGCATCTATAATAGATCTAAGGGATCTTACTAACCCATTGTAAAATGTTTTAATGATTAACCAGTATGGTAAGGATGAAGTGGAAACTTCCTCAAGAGTTCCTTAAATCATTCTCAAGTTTCATATATTGACTCTTCTTCATATTGAGTAAAAGAAGTAATGTCATTTCTAAGCTTAGCATTTTTTGAATGAGGAAAATATTTAGCTAAGAATTTATGTGCTAAATCTCCCCAAGTTCTAATACATCCAGGTGCTAACGAGTTTAAACACATCTTTAGCTTTATCCCTTAATGAAAAAGAAAAAGTCTAAGTTTGACAGGATCGTTTGATACGCCATCATATTTAAATGTAGCACACAGTTCTAAAAAACTTGTAAGATGTAAGTTTGGATCCTCAGATGGTGTTCCCTCAAACTGATTATTTTGTATCATTTGTATGATAGCAGATTTAAGTCCAAATGAGTTAGCCACTACAGTAGGGGTTTGTAGTTTAAGTGAATTTTATATACTGTAGGTTTTGTATAATCTCTTAAAGGTCTTGGAATTTGATGTTATTTATTTTTATTATTTTGATTTTCAAAATTGTTCTGTGATGTATTTTCCATTTCTTAAAAATTGTGAAGCCCTTTTTGTTTTCTAATTGTTTTTATCGTTCGTTTTAACTCAGAATCATAAGACACTAAACCTTCAGATCCTAAACTATGCATGCAAATTAAAAGTTCAGAAAATAAAAAAAAGTAAACTAATTTAAATACCTATTTTTCAGTTTTTTTAAATTAATAATACTTAAAGAAAATTAAAATGCAGTTCTTCTAAAACCTATGGCCAAATAAAAATTTTTTAAGTTAAAGAAGTTTTGTTGCTTCCCCGACAACTGCACCAAAAACTTGACCCAACCCGCAATTACGCAATTATATTAGTTCCCAAAAGTTCAAAACATAACCCAATTTATATTCAGCGGCTAGTGTGAACAAATTAAATGTTTTATAATATAGATTAATGATTTTCATACTAGATGTACTATGTAAGTATACGTATCGTTCTAAGTAATATAGAGTTTTTTATAAAAACTAGTATTGATCCCGTGAGAAATTTGGAACACTTTATAACGACTCACTGATATTTTTACTTAAAATGTAGACAATAATTTAAGAAAAAGTGATAGCCGATTCAGGTGTAAAAATAAAGTTACTAAATTCCTAAAAATTCTAATTCTAAGATAAAATGCATAATTCTTAACTAATAATTTGTAAAAAAGTTCAAATTATACAAAGAGTCTTTTCCCTTGCAAATAATTCGTAAAGAGTGTTAAATTTCAAATATTTAGAGGTTTAAATGATGTTTTGCGACAAATAGGAGCATACTTCTGAGCATAAATAACATTAGCTAATATAAAGTTAGTTCCAGCTTGTGTGGCAGTGCTGTGTAGATTCTAGCCTCTCACTTCTAGATTGTCCACTGTGCTCTCTCTATAAGACCTAGCAGGAATCCTTAGTTCTAACCTTAGACCAAATTGGTAAAGAATCTAACATATCACCCTAGAAACACCGATTCTACGCCCATCAAAATTTTCTCTTTATCTATTTGCACTCTCTTAGATTTTGGTCGCTCTCCTTTTAAGGTTAGTGTGATACTCACTATTTATGTAAAAACATAGCCCTCTCGGGTCAATATATTTCGCAATAGATTTTAATAATATAAGTGGTCAGTTTGCAAAGTAAATGAAGAACCGGTAAAAATAGCATCACAAATTTTGGAATGAGAGAAAATCTAAACAACTCAAATCGTTATTACTTTTTATTGCAAGGAGAAATAGAAGGAAATCTTCTCAGAATTCATGGGGATAACAAAACAAAACATATTTATATTAAAACTCATAAATAAAAACAAAATTTACATAAAATAAAATAAATACTTATCTCAAACTCTTTCCCAAGCAATCCTTTGTAGATCCTTAACCGTCCTTTACTTTAATAGAATGGCACAAGACTCTCAAGACACAAAGACTCACCACACTCTCACTATGGTAGTCAAGATTGTCCAAAGACTCATCAAGACTCTAAAATGACACCCCCAAAGTCTCACTTTCATTTAGAAATCTTTTCTATAAATAAAGCTCTGAAAATCATCAAGGGTTACTTCAAGCACCTCTTCAAAATTTTTCCAAATTTAATGTATAAAAGTAAAACCGTCTCTGGCGCCTAGGCGTCAAACCGGTGCTCCTAGGTGTAAACCTTCTAAATGCCATCATAACCACCTGACGCTTAGGAGCCAGATCTGGCGCCTAGGGGCTAGATTGCTTTTTGCTACATTTGGCATCTTTTTGCTCCAATTCTGTTCATTTTTCACTTAAACTCCATTTCTTGCATCTGTAATAAAAAACACACAAAATATCTTTCATTAAAGTGCAATATTTTTAAAATGGGCATAAAATATACATTTAAAATAAGTAATTTTAAGGCGTGTCCATTCTTCCAACTTAAATATTACTTGTCCTTAAGTAACATTTTTACTATGTAAAAATTATAATTTATGGTAGTGGGTTTTTCTTAAAGATTTCTATAGTTTTTGTCTTGAAAATGCGACAGTAAAACCTTAGAAAAATTTTCAATAACTCAGGTCAAAACTAAAGTATAAGTATATTCAGTAATCAAGTCTGGGAATTCTAATTTTCTATTCAATTCAAAAAGAATTATAATTTTTTATATGTAGAAATTCTAGAAGAATTAAAAGAAAGAATTATAAGAGAAATCTAATAGTAAAAATACTAAACCTTTTAAAATTGTAAATAAGCTCAAAATTGTGAATAAGTCTCATCCTTTAAGTTAATTAAAGTGAAGCGAATTTATAATTAGACGTCTCCTCAAGTTTCTCCTCATTTTTTTAACAGGAACTTTTAATCATTTTTTTTAATGTGAGGATTACTATATATGGATAGCCTTTAATGATTTTGAACTTCACTATTCTCTTCTTAGTTTTAAAAACATCTCACAATTCTTCACTTAATAATGTGTATTAGTTCATAGAATCTCAAAATTCTTTTTAAAGTTTATATCCAAGATTTCTAGCATTTCAAAAATACAAAATTTTCTACTTAGAATAACAAAAACATAATTCTAAACATTCGTACAAAATAACTTAATTATGTAATTTCATATTGCTACTAGAAAATTTTACTTAAGTCTACTATAACATTTACAGAATAAAAAATAAAGTTCTCCAAATTTAACATCACATACCACAGGTTATGTTAAAATAATTTGAAAATTATTTAGTTTATTGAGGACAAATAAAGTTTTGTTTTAAAAATTTTGTCTCCCTCCCCTAAACTTAAATTTTTAATAAGAAAAAAACATTTTAGTGCAAAGGAAGTGTGAAGAAATATAAAAATTTTAAAGTTCTAAATTGGAGAACAATACAGGTACTAAAGACAGCTGTTGAGTAGTAGTAAATCTTAAATCAATATGTTTAGCATGAATATTATAAAGTAAAAGACTACTCAAACACACAAGCAGAATATGCATAAATCGGAGAAAAGCTTTGATTCTCATTAGTGGAGCTTTGTAAAGTACTCTTTGTCGTGGCCATCTTTTGGTCTTCACCCATCATCTTGTGTTGCCCTCACTGCAAGCGATGCTCGGATTATTCATCTTTTGCATTTGATGGATTGACGTACTCCTCCACAACAATTTACCATTTGGCTAACTCTTAGAGTTCGGCCAGGCTCTTGGGTTTTTGCAAACTTAAAAAAATACTTAATCATTCGCTTCTAAGCCTCTGAAACAAGGTGACCTATGCTACCATAGGCTCTAGATTTTGCACTTCTAGCATTTCTTTCTGGAATTGGGAATAAAAATTTTTTTGGCCCTTGCTTGATGTGTCATATTGCATGTGAGTTAATACGGGGCGTTTAGGTGCTGGCAAAATGTGACATGAACATCCTCTTGAATTTTGTGAAGGCGGTGATAACTTTTATCTGGAGGCCATAACCAGTCCACGGGTTGCATATCTTAGAGCGTTGTATAATAAATATACTTAAATGCATCAAAGAGTTTGAGAAGGCAGACAACTGACTCAAAAGAAGCGATACATCAGTTGGATCCCTCCGATCCTTGTAAGATTCTTAAGATGAAAGTTTGAACTTTTCTCGTGGCTTTGCTTCAGAGAACTTTTGAGATAACGCATTCTACAACTAATGGTAGACCTCCATTTACCCAAATCTTGATTTGACTAATAATGTAGAACTAGCACAATACTATTTCGTGAGGCTTCAATTTCTTCTATCCCTAGATCCGCTCGGTTGCCTTATGGTACAGGTTCTTTTCAAGGGTTTTGGAGCTTATGTCCTTTCCTAAATTATTGCACGGGTTAATTCAGACATTTGACCCACCCTTTGATCTTTGAGTTTTTGGATTTTTTGTTACACAAATTCTCTTACCTACTCCATGTTTGCGGTTTCTCCAGTATATGTTCATTCTTCGTGACACGCTCCTCTTCTTATTGGTGACATGATTCTATACTCACTGTACCTATTAGGATGTTGAATCCAAAAATGTCATGTGGATCATACCCAAGGTATAGAGTTTAGACGAAAGAGAGGAACAAACATGAAGAGAAATTGAGAGAGGAAACACAGTGGACAGCGACAAGTTTTTAGAGAGTAAATTTTGTAGTTCTTTATTGAGAAAATCACCTCCTATTTATAGTTTCTATGAGTATCTAGAAAAATTATATTTTTATCCTTATTTTAATAAGGGCTTTACAAGCCATTATTAGACCTCCAGGACCCCTTCATATTCTTAACAGACATTGACACCTGTTCGTTCTTATACTTGCATGAAGAGGGGTATTTAGTGACATGTTAATCTTATCATTTAGTCAGTTAATAACCTTTGGTCGACTAGCATGCCTTCGGCTGGCCGAGAGTTCATCTCGTCCGCCCTTTCAAATGGAATACTTGGTTGAGGCCCTCATGTTGTTAGGGTGAATTTGGGCCGTCAGGCAGAGGGTACATCACCATAAGCTGAGGGGCAGCTCTCCATGGACGATTGACTTTCTCACAGGATCATAAAGGTGTTCTACAGGGTTCCCTTTAGCCATCTTTGTGAAAAATTCTAGAACCACTGAGGGAGTTGTCATGATTGACTGTTCCTCAGATTAGATGCCTTTGATTGATTCATTCGGCTATGCTTATGTTCGATTGGCTCAGAGTTTTGACTGAAGGCAATGACGCTTAGTGTTTTCATCTTTTGTTTAACCTGATAAATTGTCTTTTGGTGTTCGTAAGTAAGATCCATTAGATTCCCTCAAGATTTATGCGATCATATTTTTGATGTACGCACCATTATATAGATAACTACAAGTATTAATCTAGTAAATTTTGACAAAAATAACCATTAAGAAAATTATAGCAAAGATCATTTTATACTTAATATTCAAAAAAAATCTTCTATCAATTAAAAAAAGTTTTTTTCTAGCATATAAGGATGTATAGCATAAGAAAATACACCAAGTACATAATAATTAGATCAATATTTCTTCTAATAAATATTTACATTCAAACTACACATTATAATGTATTTATATATCTAATATCTGAAGTTTGATATTTACATTTATAATATTTTGGTGTTACAGTTATGCGTTAATGGTTATATTTTGGTGACCACTACAAACAGATCATAGTTGGTGACTTCACTAACCTCTGTTTGTCGCACAGCTCATAGTTGGAAGAAGTAGCTATTGTTGGTCACAAAGGTCATAGTTGATGATTGTAATAGGTAAAGTTGGTCACGGAGGCTATAGTCAGAAGTTGTAATAGTAGTAGTTGGTCATATAAGCCGTAATTAGTGACTACAATATTGTCCGTTAGTCATATAAGCTATTATTAAAAGTTGTAATAGTGTTGGCATAGAGGTTGTAGTTGGTGACTGTTGTAGCATCAATTAGCCATAGAGGCTATATTTGGAAGTTGTAATAGCGTCAGTTGGTCATGGAGATTGTAGTTCAAAGTTGTAATAGTGTCAGTTGGCTAACTGGATCACTTCTTCAAAGAGAACAGGGTTACAATTTTACACAGAATGATGGACTTATCTTTACACAACATAAGTAAAAATACAAGTGTTCGGAACAATCCTCGTAATCTAGCTATAATGGTCGTAAGTAGCCACCTTCAACGGATGGAGGCTGGCCACGGTAAGTGGTGACTGTTGGCGGTGGTCGACGGTTGCCGACAGCTATTGATACTGAAAGTTATCGAGTCTTCAATACAAGTGTTATTTAAGATACAATGTTTACTAATAGGGATCGTTGAAGATAGGAGGTCAGTGATGACAAGCAATGACGATTGATGGTGATTAACGGTGGTCGTTGGTTGTAGAGTTTATAAGTTATCACCGAGTCTTTAGGTCAGAATGGGATATGAAATTTCTCTTCGCAGTGCCCCATACCTGCAACCCGTGGGCGATCATTGAACAATAATTTGGTAGCATTGGATTCATCTTGTCGAGGCGATCATTGAACAATAATCTAAACTTCCTTTCAACATGCAACAAAAAAAATTAGGATGAACAAATGATATTATCCTTGTTAAAAAGCCAAATTGTTTGAATTTATTTCACTTATCACAATTATGTATGCATGTAAATACCTCCTGTAGACAATATACTAAACACTATTTTAAACTCAATTACTAACTGAAAGTCGAAACTGAATTGACTGGACAATCTTAATCCGCATCCCAGAAAAGTAAGAAATAAGATCCCATTTATTTGTGCTAATTACCTAAACTTGAGCTCCTTCAAGATTTAATTGGCTTGACTTGTTATTATGCCGATGAGCTTAAAAGTTTTACTTGTGATTGTTCTAGAAACTGAATAGATGTTATAAGAAAATTTGAAGCCTGCTTAAAGAACTTTTATCTATGTATACTTATCAATACAAGAGTAATATATGTATACGCCATACAGAGATGCAGGCAAGCACATAGCATGCCTATTTACAAATATGTTACGAGTAGTTGTAAGTTCATTTCTTTACCTTATTTCCCACTTTTGGTACCATCCACCTCTCTCTCTCTCTCTCTCTCTCTCTCTCTCTCTCTCTCTCTCTCTCTCTATAAAAACATTTTTTTTAAGGCACATCTTTCATTATATTATATATATATGTGAGATATATATACATATATATATATATATATATATATATATATATATATATATATATATATATATATATATATATATTTGTTAACTTTAAATGAAATCCATAATATATATATATATATATATATATATATATATATATATATATATATATATATATCTCACATATATGCATATATAATTGATGCGTGCTATAAACTTTATGCAGTAGAAGAATAAATTATTGTCTTAGCATTGTACGAGAATTCAACATGCACACGTATTTAAAATCGAACAACCAATGACTCAGTAAGTTTTTATGTGAAAACCCAGTAAAGAGAAAAATCACGTGCTCGACTCAACTAGTAAAAATTCACTATTAATTGACGTTTACAAAAATCCCTCGTCCCACAGACGGGAAAGGGTAATTATATGATGTAAATTACAATGTCAACTGACAGTATCTGGATGATGGTGGTTGACGACAATCGACAGTGGTCCATGGCGATCGGCGATGGTCCATGACGATCAGCGGTGGTTGACGACTATCGGCGGTGATCGACAGCAATCAGCGATGATGCAAAGCTGATTCTTCTCCTCAAGACTTCAAACTCTCTCCTTTGACTCCCATTCTTATGTGAGAGTTGGGGTCTATTTATAGGGTTCTGGGTGCAATTAATGCAGCCATTTCTATCGGACGGTTCGGCTTCCCTCGATCAGACGATGTTTAAGGGGCATTTGATGACCTTAACGATGTCGAAATTGAGTGATATTGGGCTTGTTGGATTCGTCTTGTCAAGACACTCGATTCGAGTATGAGCTTGCTAGTGTCGTCATCCATTTGACCTTCCAATGTGTCCAAAAATCTTCTAAAAGTGATTTAATGACTTGATCCGGGCTTGATTTGACTCGGATTGGACTAATCTTAATATCATTGGGTCTGTTTCATCGAGCCTGTCGGTTTGATTATAAGTTTGCTGAAATTGGAGCTCTGAATGATTTTTTATCAAGATTTGAATGTTTCTAACTCAAAAGATTGCATCGAGATTCGTGTCATGCTTTGAGATTCGTGCCTGATGATGAAAAATATTTGATGGCGTATCAAATAAATAACGAAAGATGAGCCTTTCTGACAAGAAGTTTAGAAATCAAGAATCTTTAATTAAGAAAAAAAAAACTATCAATTATTGCAATAGTCTTGGATTGAAATTATTTATCTACTTCTTGTGCCCCTCTCTATCTTTAACAAAACACATTTACATAGACATATACAGAATTCCATATATAAGTTCATATTTTTTTTTAACTTATTAAATGAGCTTATGTAAGCAAATCATGCCAATATATCTTATAGCGTGACAGAGAAATTAATCTTTAAACAGGAATGCTGGGGCTCACTTCACCTATCTTGGTGATCTGTATTAATGAGCCAAATTAAAAAAGGCTTTAGTCTAACATTGAAGGCATTTTTGGACTGTTGCACTAATGTGGAACACCGGACCGCCATGGACTAAACTCCATGACCAACCTTCGAAAAAGATGGCCCGGGAGCAGCTATAAAGACGGGTACACTAGAGAAGTTCCCTGTTGAAGATCATACCTGCTCGAATTGGAAATCTGCAATAAGAAATGAACATTTAGTCTAGATGCTTTTAATTATATCCAGTCCCAAAAATTTATATTATATATTTTTTGAATTATTTACGTAAATGCCAGTAAATTCTTATGTATTTAGACATTCCACTAAATTCTTCTGTATTTACTTGTCTAAAATCAAAACTTCTCTACTTTATTCCTTTGATTTCAATTCAATAAATAACACTCCATACAATCTAATTTAGGTATTCTAATAATACATAATAATTTTTAATAATACATAACCATTCGGCTATAAAAAAAGAATACGTACAATTAATATGTAGAATTTAATACAACAATTTAAACAAGAAAACTTTTAGTAGCGCCCGATTTCAATTAATCTTCATTGATATTAAGAATTAAAATTTAGGTATTATTTATGTTATTTTATTTTTTATTTTTATTTAATGTGTTTATTTTATATGCTTTGTTTTTTTTTTTTTATTTCTTCTTTAAGTTATTTTGTTTGTTTTCATCTGGTACTAGTATAATCTCTATTTTGATTTTTGATGGATGTAGACAAATCGATGTAACACTAAATGACGTAAATTATTGTGTTTAATTATTGTTATAAAAATTTCTATATTTTCATATTATTTTTGTATAGCAATTAATTTCAAAACTTCGCCTCGTGTTTGAGGCGAGATTCGGCGTGGACGACAATAAATTTGAGAGTATTTTTTTATAGCACATTCACACATTGTTCATAATTACCGCAGATTCTGACGTCGATGCAAAAATAGGCGTTGTGGGCTGCATTCACGTGGCTTTGCGTGGAAAAGAAAATTTTTTAGAACAGAGAAGCTACTGTTAAGGAAAAGTTTTTATTAAAAGAATAATTTTTTTTTTAGTGGTGCGTGGAACAGAGGAAGCCATAGAGGAATCTGGTAAAGAATTTCGAAATCAATAGCAGGGAAAGAAAGCTTCCCGTGAAACAAGATTGGAATTTCTCAGCGGGAAGTTGTATTTGAAGAAGGAAAGAGTAGTTTTGGGAAAGCAAAATTTTGAAAATACTTTTGAAAAAAAAAAGGAAAATTTCAGAAAAAAAGAGGATTTTTTTTTTAGATTTTCTCCTAAAGGAATTTTTTTGAAAAAGAGAAATTCTAACTGTGACAAATAATTGATAGCATAATTTTAGATTCTTCAACATCTGTCATAACAGTAGAAAAGTTAACTCATCAAGTGATTATGCATCCCTTCAAAATCGACGTTATGAAAATTGACAAAGAAAGTGAACTTTGTCATATGGTGATGTGAAATGATGGATGCGCTATGCTTTGAATCTGGAATAAGTTCTGAATAACGAGAAAATCAAATATGGGGTGATGTTAGAGGCTTTTACAGAGAAATTATGGAGGATGTTGGAGAAAAAATATCCTACGAAGAGTGTGGTGAAATGTCTCCATATGAAGTGTCGACTTTACAGATTTCAAATGAGATGTGTGTTACTATTAATGAGCACTTGAATGACTTCACTATGTTATTGATAGATCAGTTAAATTTGGATGAAGGCAAAACACTTCTTTTGTTGAATATGTTCCCAGATGTATAAAAACTTCACAATGACACTCATTCATGTGAGTAATGTCCTAAATTATGGTGAAGTGATTACGACACAGTTGAATCATGAGTTCCGTTGAAGAGACAAGGAGGAAGAATCAGTGTGTTTTCTGTTTAAAGATTGGTAATTGGAAGGAAGTGTCTAAAGCAAAAGGAGAAGGGAAGAGAAGTTTATGCTGAGGCGAAAGCCAATTTCATTTTGAAAAGATGTGAAGAGACAAATTCAGATATATCGTTATCTGCAGTTTATAATAGTTTGTTTACAGATGTTTCTTGTCGAATTTTGGACACAGTTGCTACCTATTACATTTATCTTCATTGAGGCTAGCTCTATACGTACAGAGAGTTGGATAGTTGTGCAGTGATTGTAAGCAATGATCAAGTTCATCGTACTATTGGTGTAGGAACTATCTTTATCAAAATGCAAGATGATATTACGAGGGAGCTCACTAATGTTAAACATGTTTCAGATATCAGAAAGAATTTGTTGTCAGTTGGGGCTTTGGAGTCCAATGGTTATAAGGTAGTTATTGAGGCAGGAGTTATGAATATATGTCGTGGAGCAATGATTTTTATGAAGAGATTTCATCATCAAAACATTTACTATCTTCATGGTAATACGGTGATTAGAACGGTTGTTGTTCCTGATAATTCTTCTAATGCCACTATGTTGTGGCATATGCGACAAGTTCATGTCAGAGATGCCTCAGGGCCCGTTTGGGGCAGCTTATTTGGTGCGGTGGCATTTGGAAAACGCACCAAGTCTGTTTGGGTAAACTGCATTTTGGTAGCTTATACGTTTTCAAAACGCCGAAAAATAGTGTTTCCATGCCTCACCTATCTAGGTGCGGTGGCAGCCTTCTGACTGCGGTCTGTCATTTCCAAAAAAAATAAAAATTTGTAATTGCCACCGCACATAGCTTATCAGCAGATTATTCAATAAGCTGCAGCTGCCCCAAACAGACCCTCACTTCAGGCTTTGGTGAAGAAAGAATTGATCAAAGGAGCAAACACTTGTAAACTTGATTTTTGTGAACATTGTGTATTTGGCAAGAAGACACAAGTATCTTTTGGGACTACCATTCACAGCACAAAAATTATTTTAGAGTGTGTTCACATAGATGTTTAGGGCCCGATAAAAGCACTATCATTCAGTGAGCGAAGATACATTGTTTATTTTATTGATAATTACTTCATGTATGTTTGAGTGTGCACCATGAAGCATAAAAAGTGAGGTCCTAGAGATTTTCATAACCTAAAAAATGTGGATTGAGACCTAGACTGGTAAAATGATACGCTGTATTAGATCAGAAAATGGGGGCGAATACACATATAATGTGTTCTTGGAATAGTGCCCAAAAGCTACAATAGAGCATAACTTCCCTGTTTGAGAGACATCACAAAGATAACGGGGTGGAAAAGGGATTGAATTAGATTTTGGTGGAGAAAGTTTGGTGTATGTTATCCAATGCTAGGTTGGATAGAATCTATTAGGTCGAGGCTATAAAATATGTTTGTCACTTGGTGAACCGTCTACCATATGTTGTTATTGAGAAGAAGAACCCAAAGGAAATGCGGTCAGGGCATCCTGCTATAGATAATGAGCACATGAGATTGTTTGGGTGCACAACTGTTGACCTCAATTTTGGTGAGGACTTTTGCTTCTCTCTTTAGTACTTAGGATCTAGCCTTAGGCTTTTCCTTTGACTAATCTTAGAGGACTAGAAATGGAACCCACCATTTAGAAATTCAAACTACTTCTTAACTCCATGCAAACCCTACAAGCTTGATTGTAGACCCCTAATTACATAGAGGGTTGAAATCAAATGTGGAGGTTTAAAGGATGAGTTCCCTATAGGACTTTTTGGCCTTAGGAATACTCTGGATGCGCCCGGTCCAGCGAGGGTTGACTTGCACATACACTACACTCTCACACACATTCCAAGTCCTAAAACCACACTCTCAACCAACTTGAGTTCCTGACTCATGTAGGTAATTCATATGGATGGTTCTTAACCCCTAAGCCCCTTGCTAAGAGGGTTAAGAACAACATAGTGAATGCCTCAAATGAGTCCTCTCATGGCTCGTATGGGCTTAATATGGATTCATGACTCAACCAAAATGATTTCATTTCACTCACACTTGATCAATCTTCCTTTTTTCAAAATTTCAGTTTTTGACCTCGGGCCCCGGACCCACCAAACCTACCAAATACCCTCGAAATGACCCAAATTTGCAAAATTACCTAAATTACCCAAGATTCCTCAAAAGTAATCCTAAACACTTCCCACCACTCAAATCGACCATCTTCGCCAAAAATACCAAAATTTCCAAAAATACCTCTAACCCCCCCCCCCCCCAAATTACCAAAATAGTCTTTTATCCCAAAAATCCAAAAATTCTAAAAATTCCCAGAAAATTTCAAAAAATCCCAAATATTCTCAATTACATTTTGTTCAACTACACCATGGGCCAATTTTGCCAATTTACCCCACTTTTACCAAAACCCCCAATTTGACCCATTTTTTAACCCAAGTGAACCCAATGTCAAACCAAACCACCCCAATTGACCTCAATTTTAGTCCAATTCAATTCTAAACTTCAATTCAATATGCCCAATATCAATTTAGACCAAATCAAAGTCCAATTTGATTGACATTTGGGCCCAATTCCAATTTGGGGCTTAAGGCCCAATTTTGACCCATGACCCAAACCTAGCCCAATTCAACTCCAATTGGCCCCAATTCTTTTCTAAAGCCTTCCTAACATCCCCATAAACAAAAACACTAACTTGATTTGCCCAAAATTTGAACCTAAACTCCACCTAAACCTAACCCAAAATCAAAATCTCTTAAATTGACCTAAGCCCAAACCTAACCCAAATGGGCCCAAATCCCAAAATTAGAGCCCAACCAAAGCTGAAAACTATTTGTAACACTCCCATAAACATTTTTCAACATTAATTTTACACCAAATTCAACCTTAGCCCAACCTTAGCCCAAGTTAGCCCAATTTGGCCCACCTTGGCCCCTTTACCAAAAAAAGCCCACATTCAACCCAATTCTACTCCAAATCACACCAAATTGATTCCAAACCATTCATGAAACATCCCTAAACTAAACCCAACATTTATTTGGCACGGTATTTCAAAAAATTCTTCATCCAAAAGTCCATTTTGAAATATAAAGGCCCACCCATTTAAGCCTTTTAAAAAGCTCACTTCCACCAAACCCAAAAGCCCAAAAATTCATCCAAAGCCCACATGACAATTCCTTCTCATCATCCACTTGATAAAATCATTCCCTAAAGTTTGAAACCTATGAAAATCATTCCAAATTAGGCTTTATCCAAATTCCCATCAAAATGCCAAAATTCCTAAAATCCATTCCAATGAAATTGACTAAGCCATCCCTAAGACAATAATGAAGCCATGAAGCCATCCTTAAGCCCCATGTAAAGCCATGGGAAATTTCACATGTGACAATCCCATAAATGGCAAGAGGAGGAGCCTCTTTAAGGATTCTCTTAAAGGTGATTAAACTTTTTCATGCTTCCCCTAAACTATGTTTAAACATAAACATGCTTGGATAGTGACTTCTCCCTACTAATCTAGCTGACTCACCTGACCTCCTCAGCCCAAATCGAGCTTGGAAAGGTGCACCCAACCCAAACCCATAGGATGACCAAATCGAGTCCAAAAGAGCCCCCTCCCCATTCCATTTCGAATGAAGCTTTCTACACATGGCCAATCTCCATCGCTCGCACCATTGCTAACCCCCGACCCTCCCGATGACAACAATGACTTGACCTCGGCCGGCCACCACCACGACCGCCGGAAACCACCGTGCCGAGAGCACCTATGTGAGCCAATTTTGAATTTCTCCTTGCCGAGTTGTTCCAGCCCAATCGAACACCATGGCCGTTCTTCCCTCGCCCCGAGAAGTCGATCCAAGCCATCAAACCCCCCGGTGAGCCCTCCAACCACCTCTATTTAAGCACCACCTCCTCTCGGCCAAAAAAAGTGTTGAACCAAACCTTACCAAAACTCGCCAAAATCACTCCGCATCCCTCTCCGTACATGAGAACTTGATCCCCACCGAAATCCAGCCCTAAAGCCCTCTCTCGCGAGTCCAATTTTGGAGTCGGAATTCAAGCCCAAAACTAGGACACTCAACACAGTGAGCCAATCTTCAAATCGATCGACTCTACACCTTCACTAGTACCAAGAGGACAAGTTCCCCAAGCAAAGCCCCCTCACTGAGGCCGCCTATTGCTTCCAACCTCCAAGCTTTGTGATCGACCTTGGTCACTTTTGTACCTAAGCATTTCCTCGCAGCAAGAGACTTCATCCGGAGCTTCGCTTGGACTCAATCGAAGGTGACACAACCCTCCGATCGAAGCTTCACTTCTCCGAGCAAAGGTATGAACTCACTCTTCCTCCCGAGCTCCTGGAGATTCTCCATTTAGTTTGAGTTGATTTCAATGCACCTTAACCGTATAGATGTCTTCGTCTCTTCAATACGAATCGATAGAGTATAAGAACTCAAAAATCCATGGAGAATCGAGTGAGATCTTAAGGTTTTAGTGTGGACGGTCACGGGTGCACACCAGTCGGAGACGATGACCAGGAGCCGTTGGATCGCGCGTGTATCGAGCGGACGGTCGAGATCAAGCCGGACAGCACAATGGTATGTGAATGGCGGGCCCCCGTAACCCTAACTCAGATGGCGGTGTCAAATCACGGAGCGATGCGTGGGCTTTCGATCCGGACGAGGATGACGCAGCGCCGAGTCGGATAAGTAGAAAATTAGGAATTTTTTGGATTTATTTAAATACCAGAACTTCAAAAATTCATATCTTTGCATAGAAATATCACAAAAATAAAATAAAAATACCCACTTACTCAGTGAACAGAGAAAATAATGTGGAAAAGAAATCAAGTTAATTGGATGAGTATTTTATTTTTAATAATTTATTTACTGTTTCTAATGTTTTAATTCTTAATTTGCATGGACAACTCACCATGGCATGAGACCATAGGGCTTTTGAAGCCTCTGATCTTGGAAACATTCCTTGAATTTTTCAAGGTCAGAGGCCATCTCTGTGAAAAGTTATTGATTTTTCAAGTTCATGTCACTGTTTTAGGTATTCTAATTCCAATAATTAGTATGTTGTAAAATAAATTCTAGGAAAATTTGGTGGTGTTTCTTAGGACTAGGGGACCCTATGAAAAATATATTTTGAGTTAATTCATTCATAATAACCCTAATTGGCCTAAACTCCCAAAATTGAATTTGAATTAATTAGGGTTAACCACACACCAAATTGACTTGAAAACAATTCTCCATTGCTCTTTAGGGTTAGAGAAACCTTACATAAAATTTTGAAATCAATTGGACTTGATTAACCCCACCAAATGGATTGATTAAGCCTCATATGCAAAATGGAACTTTAAGAATTCATAACTCCAAAAATACTTTTCAAAAATTCATAAAAGTGGTTTTGGAGCTTCTCTGATATCAGGGGAGTTCAGAAAAATTAAAATTGAAATTTTCTAAAAAAGTTGATTTTTCACAATATTTTAATATTTTAATAATTAAAAAATAATAAAAATCACAAAAATATTAAAAATCATAAAAATGTCACATTTGTACTCCTAATCACTTAGGAACAAACTAAATATTTTTCCTAACTCCCTAGGATAAGATATTGAATTTTAAAGGCTTAATGTAATTTTTAATATAAAAAAAATGAATTTTCAACCCTTTTCACTAAAATAATTATAATAAATCAAAGAAAAATCAAAAAATTCTAAAATTTATTTCTATAGACTCCTTGAGGTCAGAGAAATTTAAGAAAAATATGCAATCGATTTTTTAATTTTTATTTTATTTTAAAATTAATTGATACTCTAAAACTCAAAATAGTTATAATAAATAAAATATAATTCCAAAAATTTCCAAAATGGGTCCAAGTGGTTCTCTAGTCATTAGAAATATCCCATAAATTTCTTAAGGACAGAAACTTTAACTTGGTCATGTTGTTGAATTTTCTTTGAAAACCCCTATTTTCTACTAAAAATAATTATATAAATAAATTAAAGTTAGAAAAATCACATTTTCTCCTCTAATGTCTTAATTTACATGTGAGTGAGGTGACATACAAATTTAAAATTCATTTGAGCTCAATTTAGTGAGTTATGAAATAAATAAGCCCAAAAGGGCATAAAGGTAATTAAAGAATTTTAACCCTTAATTAAAACTTTAGGTTTAATCAAAATGGAGGGTAAAATATTTGATTTTAACTTTCTCTTGGATGATTGAAACTTAGGGAAATTAAAAGGGTAGAAACCCATTAAACACTTTGAAAATATCAAAATGAAACTCTAATTAATTAAATAATTTAAATTTTGGAAAGAATATATTTAAAATTTGGATTATTAAAATATGGATATTATTAAGAGGATTTTTATTCTTTAATTTAAAAATCCCTAAATAAGTCACTTCAATAATATTTAGTTCTTAATTAAAAATTAAAATAATAATCCAAACTAAATAAATTAAAAATTAAAAGAAGATAACCCTTAAATGAATTAAAGCTTAAAATGTTAAATGA
Source organism: Papilionanthe hookeriana x Papilionanthe teres (assembly GCA_022702705.1). Lineage (NCBI taxonomy): Eukaryota > Viridiplantae > Streptophyta > Magnoliopsida > Asparagales > Orchidaceae > Papilionanthe > Papilionanthe hookeriana x Papilionanthe teres. Next base: position 145,952,748 of record CM040423.1, on the reverse strand, counting down.
TCCAATAATTAAAATCAAATTTAAAATGTTGAGTTAAATTAAATTAAATTAAATTAATTCAAGTCAAAGTTTAAATTAAATTAAATTAACACCTTAACAATTAAATTAAATTAAATTTAAAATATTGAAACTAAAATTAAATTAAAATTAAAATTAAATTAAATTAAAATTATATTAAATTAAAATTAAATAAAATAAAATAAAATAAAATAAAATAAAATTAAATTAAATTAAATCAAATCAAATTAAATTAAATTAAATTAACATCACTTAAAAATAAACCTAAATGAAATCATTAAGAGGTAAATCAAAACATATGAAAGGTTTCAACACATTTTTCAATAAAAGAAAATCTAAAACATAAAAAGTTAATCTGAAATATAATATCACTTAAAGTGTAAAGATTTAAATTAAATCTAAAATAATTCGAACCCTATTCCAAACTTAATAATCATTAATTAATTTTTATAATTATGTCAAATCAAATTAAATCATTAAAATATTTATTACTTTGCCCTTAAAAGGCTTTTATTGTTATAACTCTTAAATGAAGCATCAAGTGAAGTGTCACTTCACAAATAAGATATTCAAATGTCCTAAGTTCACCGAGCAAGAAACAAAACAAAATTAAAATCCTTTCGATGATTAATTCACCAATACAATAAAATTCATTTCAACTCAAAATAATCCCGTAAGTATTGAAAAGATGTTTAAGATTCGTCTTAAACACTTCCTCGATACAATGGGGTGTTTTAGAAGAATAATCGAACTTAATTTTTCTTTGGTGAAGAAAATCATCCTTAAACCAAACCAACAACCTAGACGTCATAGAAATGACTAAGCAATAAGATTAGGATTCTGTAGACAACCAAAACCCTTTCCTTAGCTTTACCTAGGTATTTCTTGCAAAAATATGTTTAAATGCTCTAACATGTGTTTTAAGTGTAGCTTGGGATGACGGGAAGACCCTCCAGTGTACGCTTTTACTTTATTGCAATTTACCTACATGTGCTCGCATTTTAATTTTCTTGCATGGTAAAACAACTGTTGCATGAAAACCAAAACCTATAGGATAACCACAAAACTGAAACCAAAACTAAATTAAAAGTCATCACAAGATAAAATTCACCGCCATAACATTTCAAAATATAAAACAACTCAAAATTTAATCACAAACAAAACAACAAAACTGCAATTACAACTAAATTAAAATATCTCATTGGACGATCGGGAATACCTCGGATGATGTAACCTATGTGTTGCTAACGGGATTTCCCTCGGTCTAAATGAAAGTGTGGAACTCATTTAGTTGAGTTTAGCAAATTCATCTGGACTAAGTGAATCAAACAAAAATAACGATGCCGGAATGATGAAACCGTGTGATCTTAACCGGTGTTGTTATAATCAACTTTAAGATTTGTATTAATTAAAACATTAAAAACACTTGGATTTTAAGATTTTCTCTAAGCCAAGACACTTTTTTCATCCCCTGATTTTCACCTTCTAAAACTAAACCTCTGCAACAACAAGGAGCTTGGAGTATGATGGGCAAGACGACCATCGTCATCGGCAAAACTCGAATCTACTTCAAAGAAACCTTTCCTAGTTTTAAACAACAAAGCCATAAGATTTCGAGGTAGTTGCTTAGTGCAACATAAATTCTCAACTTTTCGTTAGGCATTTGTATAATCATGTTATGCAAATTAAGCCCTAACCGGTCTTAGGACTCGAGGTAGTCGCTCGATACGACATAAACCCTCACATCTTCGAGGCTATTTCGTGTGATTATGTCATACAAACATAAGTCCTAATTAATTAAAATTGGCAGGATTGCAACATTAAATAATTTTCTTAAACTCGAAGCCAAATAATAGGATACTTTGGAAAGTTGCCAAAATTCTTCTTGGATCCTCAACTTCTCCTACTTCTCTTCCCTTGAATTCCCAAAATAAATTGTCCTAAATTTGATCCATTCCCTATTGAAATTCCAAAATTCAATCCTTTCGAAAACCTTAAACTTTGAAATTCTCGAGAGCAAAACCACCGATCATTATCGAGAGTTTTCTTAAATGATTCATGTCATTTAAGATGTAATTAACTATAGGGGTTTGCCCTTATATGGAACTTTAAGAACCCAGGTAATATAAACTTTGCTTAATTCCTTTATGTTAAGCAGGGGAACTTGTTGGCTTATAAAATTAGTTCGCAGACTAAACAGATATCACAAGTCTTTTAGTTTATTTAATCGAGCCCCATCATCAAGCAGTGTGTCTATTCCTCGGGATAAATACACAGTTTGTGGTGCGGTGCTCATTTATATAAAATATTCGGGATGTGAGATCGGTTTGATTTTATATCTTAAAACTTTCAAATTTAAAGTTATTTTCAAAATCAAATGCTACTTTCTAAATTATATATATATTTAAATTAAATTTAAAATTTAAAATTCGCCGACAACTTCTGTAGGCGACCCCCTTTTCAAAATAAAACACACAACCCAAAAAAAAGTCGTACAACAACTTACTACAAAGTGCAGAATGAAAACTGGAACCATGAGTAAAAAAAACGATCTTCATTAGCTTCATACAAGGAGTCGTTGGCTTCAATTTGTATGATCCTTCAGAAAGAAAGATTGTCATTAGCATGGATGTTACATTTGAAGAGGCAAGATTATTGAATAATAGAGACTCAAAGCAGGTGATAATTTTACTGGACCACAAATATGCAGCAAAAGTTGGAGTTTGTTGCAACTTCATCTGTTCTAAAGAGTTTGTGCACTCCAACTTAGATATTTGATTTAGTTGCTACTCATGAGATATCTGATGATAACTCTAAAAAAATGGTAAAAGAAGATGTTGAGGTTGAGATTTATGCTCAGGAATTTATTGCTAAGAGCAAGAATAGGTGCCTGCATGTCCCAAAACCAATTTTCTTTAGGGATTACATTGCATTTACTTTTTCAGCCACAAAGGTAGAATTACTTGTCACTACAAAGAAGCGGTGGGTAACTTACAAAGTGTTCTTTAGAGAGTGGTAATGGATGAAGAGATGAAGTCTCTTCGATAGAATGGTACTTGAAGGTTGGTGAAGCTTCCTCCGGAAAGGAAAGCCATCGGATGCAAATGAGTGTATGCAAAGAAGGAAGGATCTCATGGATCCGATGTGCGATACAAGATAAGAGTAATGACAAAAGGCTTTGTGCAAAGAAACGTGTTTGATTATGATAAAGTGTTCTTCTTAGTGGTAAAAAATCACTCATTCAGTGTTCTCTTAACACTTATTGCACAGTATGGTCTGATTTTGGAACAACTCGATGTGAATACTGCATTTCTAAATAAAGAATTACAAGAGGAGATCTAGTTGTTGCAACTTCATGGATATGGTGCAACAAAAGACTTGATTTGCAAACTAGACATGTTTTTGTATGGGTAGAAGTAATCACCATGATAGTGGTATAAAAAAATTGATTAGTTCTTGAAGGGACAAGAAAACACGAGGATACAGTATGATAATTGTGCATATTTCAAGAAGTTGGCCAAAAGTGACTTCATTTACTTGCTTCTGTATATTGATGATAGGTTGATTGCATCTGTTAGTTAAGTTGAGTTTGATAATATGAAGAATCAACTGTGTAAACATTTTGAAATGAAGGAGTTAGGTGAAGCTCGCAGAATTCTTGACATGGAGATTTTAAAGACAAGCCACCTGCAAATGTTTGGCATTTACAAGGGGCTTATGTTTGGAAGGTGATGAAGAAACTTGGGGTTGATGACTCGAGCAAGCTGTGAATCTACCCATTACTTCTCACTTTCAATTGAGTTTAGATAAGTGTCCTAAAGATGACTAGAAAATGAAAGATATGCGATCGATTCCTTTTGCTAGTGCAGTGGGCAGTCTAATATATGTCATGGTTTGTACTAGACCAAACATTGCACAAGCTATTGTGTTGTGGGTAGGTTCATGCATGATCCAAGAAGAAGTCATTGACATGTTATAAAGAGTATTCTGAGGTATCTGCATGGTACAATTGATGTTGGCTTGGTATTTGAAATACATCCATCAAGTGCAGCTTTGTGTGTAGGCTATACTGACTCAGACTATGCAGGTGATATAGATAGACGAAGTTCTACGACATACTATTTATTCACATTGACAGGAGGTCCAGTCAATTGAAGTTTATTTCTACAGTTTATTGTTGTTTTGTTTACTACGAAGGCTAAGTATATGGCAGTCACAGAGGTGATAAAGGAAGCAATATGGATGTAGGGCCAATTAGATGACTTGGGAGTTGAGCAAGAGTCTTTGAAAGTGTTTTGTGACAACCATACTGTGATATTCTTGGCTACAAATGAAGCCCATTATGCTCGTACCAATCACATTGATGTAAGGTACCACTTTGTTTGAGGCGTGATTGAAGAATGCAAGGTTCTATTGAAGAAGATAAATACGAAGGAGAATTTGACGGACATGCTCACGAAGGTACTGCCAGTCTCTGGACTAATTGCCTAGTAGGGAATTTTGAAGAACTACTTGGGGGGGGGGGGGGGACAGAGGCAACCATCTTGGAGTAGTTGATTTTGAGTTGGAGCTCAGTTGATCATTTCTCACTTTTCTATAAGAAGGAGATGAGATGGAGATTGTTGTACTTATGGATTTTATTTAATTAGTTTATTTTATTTGATTTGTTTCCGTTTTAGTTTCTTTTTTTATATTCTCTAAATCCTATATAAAAAAATAGACTTAGGCTCTGGTTGGGGTAGCTTATCTGCAGCGGCGCCGCCCCACCAGCTTATTTGAAAACACAGTTGGCTTTTACATTAAACATGGAACGCGGGTTGAAACCCGCGGTTTACGTTTCCAGTTAAGCAGCTTATTTGTGTAAACACAAGCTACTCTAAACACACCCTCAGTATTTATGAGAGGTGTATGATGGTGAGAATTGTTGAGTTGTAACCCAAGTCATTTTTTTTTTCCCATCAGGTGCTAGTGGAATATCCCTCCTCTTGGACTTAGACAAATTGATTTAACGCAGAACCATGTAAATCTTTGTCTTTGATTGTTGTTATGTGAGTTTCTACGCGTGCATATTATTTTTGCATAACATATGTGATTTGAAAGATTTAGGTGGTATATATGTAAAAAAGTAATGTTCAGGAGTTAGACATGTAAATATATAGAAATTTGGTGGTTTGTATGTAACCCCCCTTTTTCATTCATTAAAAGAGAAAGTATTTTAATCATTAATTTTAAAAAAAATATAAAGAAAGTTTAATTTATAAATTTTATGTATTTTTTTTAGACTATGATTGCTATTTTTATATGATTTGTAAATTAAATGGAATAAAAAGTATTTACTTCTATCTTAGTTATATCGAATAAAATATATGCTAGCTAATGTTTATCGAATAAAATTTAAATTGAAATTTAAAACATTAAAGCAAATTTAGATTTTTCATGACATTAAAAAAACTCAAGGCAATTTTTATGGACAAATCCTCATATGATAGATCAAGGTCAATCAGTTTTATCTTACTTATTTCTTAATTGAATTCAAATAACAATTTTTGAATTTAGAAAATGATATGAGAATTAAAAATTTAACTGTTATTCTTTAACAATTCTCATATTTTTAAATATATAGCATCTAAATTTCCATATTTGCATACATTACTTTTGAATAATGTGTGGTTGTATGAAAATTTCTTTTACTAAAATTGGAGGAATCGTGCATATTTCACGAAAGCTCAATGGGGTATACAATACCTACTTAATTTATTGCATATTTGAAATCAGTCTTGAAAAAAAAAAGATCCCATTCTGAAATGTAAACAAACAACACTGAAATTCACATTTTCATATATAAGTAAAAAATTCAAATTTTAATATGAGATACACAAATACATAATAAGAATATAATAATAACAAGTTGCTGTAAAATGTTTGATCAGCCGTTCATTCCAACTACCCCCACCTGCCCATCTCTCTACATTAAATAATAAAGCCCTAAAGCCACCTCTACTTCCAGTCAGTCAACGCATTTCAGCCTTAGGCTTCCTCTCGACCTCTTCTTCTCCTCTCGCTCGCTCGCTCGCTCTCTCTAAGAAGTAAGATTTTGAAACTGCCGCCTGATTTCTTTCCATTGGTGAACTTATTGTGAATGATCTGATGGTATTTACAGGCATGAGTTCGAAGGACGTGATGATAGATGAAATCCCTTTCCCAGTTGAGATCACCAAAGCCAAGCCTTTGGCTTTGTTAGGCCAAGGTACAGTGTCTTTAACTCTAATAATTGCCCTATGGTTGATTTGGCTGTGTGAAACTACAAAATGTGATTTAGAATGAATAATTTGTTTGATGTAATTAGATTTTTTTAACTTAATTTAAGTATTAATTAATGATAATAAATAGTTAAATCACTCTTCCTAATTTATATTAGCCGAGTGATTTTATTTTTTTAACTTAATTTAAGTAGGGAAGTTTTTTTATTTAACTTAATAAATTACTAATTAATGATCAATTGATATTATATCTGATGCTAATTCTAATTTTATTAATTCAGTTGCATTTGATATGGGCTAGTAAAAACTAACTTAATTAAATTAATATTTTTTTTATGTAAAATGAGAAGATAAAAAGTATTATTTAATTAGTTTAATAAAGTATTAATTAATGACTAATTGAGATAGTGTCTTATGTTTATCAATAAATACTAAAATTATAATTAAGTATTACTTTGTTAAGTAAATTTCTTATTGTTGATTAATTAATTAAGAAAACTATTTAAACCTCTATCATGTTAAATACTTTTCAGATTTTATCTTTCTCTGAATTTATTAAATTTAAATTTATAGTAATTATTAAGGGTCTGTTTAGGGCAGTTGCAGCTTATTGAATAATCTGTTGATAAGCTAATTAAAAATAATCTGCTGATAATTGTAGGTGCGGTGACTATTACAAAATTTTATTTTTTTAGAAAAGCCAAACCGCAACCAGAAAGTTGCCAAAGTTGTTTTCTGCATTTTGAAAACGCATAAGCTGCCAAAACGCAGTTTACCAAAACAGGTCATGTGCGTTTTCAAAATGCCACCGCACTGAATAACCTGCCTCAAACAGATCCTAAGTCATATTTGCAGCCAAATAGCTATTTAGGTTCAAAAAATTTAGTTTGTCATTCAATATGATCCTCAAAATTACATACATATAATTATCTTAACAGCTCTAAGGTACTAATCAATGGAGATGATTATTTAATTGCAATCATCCATCTTGAATTTTTGAAGAAATTCATTTACTTAAGCTTTTTATGATATAAAAAAAATTCTTATTTATTTGGTGTATTTAAGTTTCAGATTAAGTCATGAGTAGTATTCATAAATTGGTACGCTACAATTATGTTTAACTTAAATTCAGACAATCTTTGGGCATTTCTTCTAATTAAAATAAAGTCATTCACTTATGAAATGACTGACAATAAATCTCTCTCTTTTACATATAAATTTTTTTTATGAAGATCATGTTGCACAAAACTAATAATATTGGAATTGGAATGAATGTGTCTGGGGTTTAAGGTCGGAGCAGTTACTTCATGATGATCGTGCATTTCTTAAATAAAATGTTATGTCCTTTACAAAATGCCTAAGTTGTTGCACATAAAATATATAAGCAAATTATTAAAAAAATTAATTTGATGTTCATTTGAAAAATTTTTAATTGATTTTGAACCATATTGTATAATGTTAATATATATAATACTTTTCATATTTGTAACCATAGCAACTACCTTGTCATAATCGGTGTCATGTTATTGTTTGTAACCTTTCAATACTAGCTGCACATGCATGTTTAGGTTTTGTGTTTGTTTGTGGACTACACACAAGGTTTGAAATTTCTCACTTGTAATCGAATATGACATAAAGACATGGAATATTATCATGAGTGATAAAAATACTGCCATATGATGAATCCAATACTGAAGTGATTATTTAATTACTCAATGCAGATAAGAACCAGTTTTTTGATAGAATTTATTTTAATTCTGATATCTGATCTTCCTACCAGTGCAAACCCTTATATTTAATTACATCATTGGAGTTATGAACTTCTAAGAAAATTCTCAATTAAAATATTGACCTGTTTTGTTTAGGATTTCTAAATTAAATGTTTCAAGATTGGTGTTTTAACATTTTTAAATAAGGCAGGTCTAGGATTTAAAAGGATTTGTTAATAAAATTTAAGGATTCAGATTTACACTCCAACAAAAGTGTGTCATAGAATGACTCGTGAAAGGGATTAACTAACCCTAAGAGGAAGGTTTACCCTAGATATTAAAATGATGGTGGTTGAAGAGAGTTAGTTTTGATAAACTTAGTATAAAGATAGAAATAGTTTTCTAGGATTGGTAAGATCTGAAATTTTGGGAAAAAATCAATTAGATTAAAGGGATTTGGAAAGCATTGTTAGATTTAAGAGGTTTATATAGAAACTGTTTCATAATTGAAGGGACAATCTTAGTTTGATTTGATTTCTAGATCGAAGTTAATGTTCTAACCCTAAAATAAGTCTAAGATCCATAAGGAGACTATATAAGTATAAACTAACCTAAAAATTGAGCATGATATCCCCAATGAAAGTACTTTATTTTGTATTGAGTTTATCGGTTGCCTTAGAAAATTAACTGATTAGTTAGTTAGATGTCCCACGATTGTTATAACAGTGGACTGTAGTCCTACATAACCATTAGATGGTTAGAGATTTCTTTGTAAGTAATCGTATGGTACTTCATTCTTCGACACCTACATAATCTAAGTAGTTTACAAACATATTAAAAGCATAAGGATTTTTGTGCATCTTCTTATTGAATAATTCTTCAGCAGAAAAACCTTATTAAAAACAAAAGAATTTTTGTGCATCTTGGCCAGTGCTATGTGAGATTCACCATAGTTTTCTCATTCACAGTGTTGAATGCAACAGATGAAGAAAGTGTCAACCTGATCATACATAGTGTCGTTCGATCTAACACTTATCATTTCTCCATAGGCATAGACTCAAGCTTCCTTGTGATTCCTTGTAGTGGTAAGTACGATTTTTTCTATCACACCACGTCCTCCACCTGCAATTCCAAAAAGTAAAGTTCCTCCCATTGGACTTCTCCACTTTTAACCTTGATTCTTTAGCCATTTCTCCCACTCGAATTGAACCCAACTCGATACAAATTTGTTAGGGAAAACTGCTGTGAAAGAGTCTCCTTTTAATTTTTATGTGGAATAAGATCACATCATTCAAGAAAACTGAAACAAAAATTTAAACACAGATGCACAATCAAAGCAACCAGAAAAGAACACAGATTTTATATGGAAAACCCAAGAATGGGAAAAACCACTGAGCCACCCAATTAGAAATTCCCTTGTGAAATTCACAAAGTTTTACAAAGGACTCACACAAGTTTCTTCTCCATACTTACAGGAAGAAACTTACAGGACTTACTCCAATAATCTTCCATCTTTGATCTGAAGCAAAAATTCACTTTGAGTCACCGAAATTCACCTCTTAGGCACTTCTCACCTTCACCGAGATGCTCGTCAAAGAATTCAAAAAGAAGAAAATAGCAAGCTCACCAATCCATGCTTAAAAATTGACCTAAAGATTATTTCTTTGTGTAGTAACGACACCGGGCACTTAAGTGCCCAAACTTGGTGCTTAAGTGATAAGCGCTCTGTATCGACGCCTCATAATGGGCGCCTAGTCGCTAATAGACCGACGCCTATGTGTCGGTCTCTCGGAAATAAGAGTGGTGCTCGCTCTATAGCGGGCACATATATGGTGCTCCTCGGTTCGAGCTACATCCAAGTGGGCACTTAAGCACTCACAACACGGAGCATATGCGCCAGGTGCCTTGTGTGTAGGGTCCATAACCCAACACACACAAGCATGCATAATTAACACAACTTACACATAACCATGCATATTAACATAACATACACATAAAATTGTAAATTAACATAACTTACAAACATACTTGCAAATTAACACATGCTCATATGCTTGTAAATTAGCACATATACAAATAGTTATAAATTAACACATAAACACTCACACACTTACAAATTAACACATTCATGCTTGCAAATTAACATATTATAAATATATAAAACACAACCTAAAAATTTAAGCTTGCAGATAACATAACATAAACATGTGAGCTTAAAAATAAAATAACCTAAAAATTTGAGCTTGCAAGTAACATAATCTAATTATGATTTTAAATAACATAGCCTATACATGACACATGAAAGCATATAACTACAAATGATATGTAAACATGAAATAGTTAAACAACAAAAAACATAAGCATGAACATGTGTAAATCACATAATACATAGATTTGAAAGTGAACTACACAGAAAATACATGGATTCAAAAGTAAAATACACACATACTACATGAATTTGAAATTAAAATATACACATTCTACATGGATTTGAAAGGAAACTACACACATGATATTTGAAATGAGGAAATATATTTGAGTCAACCCTTTTAACATACAATCTCTTGTAGATTAAATGATATATATAAGAATTTCTTGGAAATAAATTTATAGAAATGAAGTGATTAACATGCTTTATAATCAAAGTTATACAAAAAGTGATTAGTCTATACCTTGTTTGTTTGAAACACCCAAGCATGAGACGATGTGAGTTTCAGACAAGGGAAGATTGATAGGAAGAAATGGTGGGAAAAGGGCTCGTGGTCTAGAAAACTGGAGAGGAGACATGGAAAAGGGATTGGTTTAGAGAAAAGGAGAAGAGAAGTGGCAGATGGCTCACAGTTTGGTGAAATGGAGAGGAGAAATGGGAGAGGGGCTCTCAATTTTGAGAATGAGCGGAGGAGAAATGTGAGGGGCACTTACATTTTGGGAATGAGAAGATGAGAAATGGAAGAGGGGCACTCACGATGGGAACGAAAATAAGAGAGGGCTCTAATTTTGTGAAGGAGAAGAGAGGAAGAGGGAGGAGGATAAAATAGGCTCAAGAAGAATGAAGGAGAGGAGAGGGGCTTCTAAATATAGAAGAGGGTAGTGATGAGTTTCGACCAGGGGAAGTGTGGAAGTAGATGAAAGAATTAGGGAAGTAGAGGGAAGAAGTGGGGAAGTGGGAGAAACAATGGGTAGGCTTGGCAAAGGTTGACTTGATAAAATGAGAGAGAAAAAGGTGGTAGGGTCAGTCCAATGGGACAAAGGTAGTCGGTTCCCCACTATGAAGGAAAGATAGGTGGATCTATGTGTCCCACCTCAAAAGAGAGAGACAAATCAAACTAGAATTATATGAAAATTTTAGTGGGCTTTTGATGAGTTGTTAATTAATTTAATTTATTTTTTATTAAATTAAATTTGCTTTAGTTTAATTTGATCTTGATTTGGGTTTTATTTGTTGGTATTATCACGATTATTACTATTTTCGTTGTTGTTCTAATTATCATAGTCTTAATGCACCCTTAAATTAAGTATGATTTGGACACAAGTAAACTCATTTGAAAGATTTTGACAACTCAGACACACTCGCAGAATTCATTTATCTAAAATTACACTCCACAGAATAAATTTTTTATATGACCAAATTTCATGCACTATAACTCAAAGTACAAAATTTCATGTAAAAATGGGGTCAGATCATAATTAAACTTGTTGTATTTTTTCTAACATAATAATGAGTGTCATGTTGATTATGGAATAAAATTTCAAGAATTACAATGAGCTAAGGAGATTACGATAATTTTGGGATCTATTTGAATTAAGCTGAATTTATTTCAAATTTTGATTTCAATTTAAGTTATTTGAATTATAGTTACATTTTAATATGGTTATTTTAATTTTGGTTCAAGTGAATATTAGATTTATATTTAAATTGAGTTTGTTTCAATTTTAGCTCAAGTGAAGCCTAAGTCCCATCCGACTCGAACTCAACCCAACAACTTAATGACACAAGGATGGGGTCATAAGTCTAAATAGAATTTGAATATGAATCAAATGAATCAAATGAGAGAGAGAGAGAGAGAGAGAGAGAGAGAGAGAGAGAGAGAGAGAGAGAGAGAGAGAGAGTTGACTAAACATAGGATCAACATTAGACTTTGTAATTTTCTACTTCTCCATTATCATCCTTTTATCAGGAAACTCAGTGCAAATCATCTGGTTAATAATTTTTGAATGTTTGATAGGTCCCTTTTTTTTAGATTTTTTTCCTTGTATATAGGTTTTATCAAAGATATGAACCTTTGATTATCTAAAGAAAGATGAGATTAACCTCATTGTTTATCACATAAATCTTCTTAAATTTTGTAATATTTTTCATGCTCTACTCTAGCTTTCATAGTTATAAGAGATGATGGCGGTGTAGTTTACTAACTTTTTTTTTTTTGTTTATCACATAAATCTTCTTAAATTTTGTAATATTTTTCATGCCCTACTCTAGCTTTCATAGTTATAAGAGATGATGGCGGTGTAGTTTACTAACTTTTTTTTGTTTTTCACTTGCTTTTATTCTTCGAATAGATGAGTCCATTTATTTTTTTACCAATTATATGAATCATTTTTATCGAAGTCCACATCTGAGCTAACATGTAGCTTTCTTGTTATTGGACCAAAGTACATATATGCCTCTGACCGTTGCACAACAACAACAACAATAACAACAATAATCCCTTGTCTCAGTAAGTGGAGTCGGTTATGTCAATCCTTTTTCTCCATTGGGTCCTATTGAGTTTCATATTTTCATTTAATTCTAATAGATTCAAATCATTCTTAATACAATATGTCCAAGTCTTTTTAGGCTTATCTTTGCCTTTCTTCACAAAAGTTGAATCTAAAACATCTACTCTCATAACCACATCATCAGATGGTTGACGTTTCATGTGACCAATCCATCTAAAATGACTTTCTCTATTCTCGTCCGCCGCTAGAGCTACACCAGCCCTATCACGGATATATTATTTCACATTTTGCCTCTAATTGCCAAGCCACTAATCCACCTAAGCATTCCCATCTCAACAACACCCAAGTTTGTTTTATGCTTCTCTTTTCAGGGCCAAAATTCTGCATCATATTGCATTGCAAGTCTTACCACCATCTTAGTATACTAGTTGTCTTGGTATAATATTTTATTTTTTTGTTTTTAAGAAATTCTCACAAACAAATAAGTAGTACAACACCAAAATATTGTGTTTATGTACGCACTTTTGAATGAAGATGAAGGAGTAGCATAACTTCTTTTCTTCAATTGACCTCCAATAACAAGTAAATAAATTCCACTAAATATTCTAATAATTGGGTTCATATAAATTAGTTTTTAATATTTTATAAAATACAAACTTAGATTCATGTATGTTTTTTTTTTTTTTTCCTTTTTTTTTTGCAGGTTTGACAAGTCTAGAAATCCATTTCCTTCAGATAAAGCATAACGCAATTGGGATTTACATAGAAAAAGATGTCACTCAGCATCTGGAGAACTGGAAAGGAAAAAAGAGATCTGAGCTTGAAGACGATAATCTCTTCTTTGATGCTCTTGTCTCAGGTCGGATTATTAATGACCATATATCATTTACTATAATAAACAATTTTATATACTATTCTGAACTTCACTAATTAATTCATTTCTTTTATTTTCTTGTGTATATCTTCCTCAGCACCTGTGGAGAAACTTTTTAGAATTGTGGTGATAAAGGAGATCAAGGGCTCACAATACGGCGTACAACTAGAGGGCGCCATAAGAGATCAGCTCGCAGCAGTTGACAAATATGAGGAGGAGGAAGAAGAAGCACTTGAGAAAGTAGCAAAGTTCTTTCAGCCAATATATTTGAAGAAAGATTCTGTGATCACTTTTTATTTTCCTGCAACTTCTTCTACAGCTGAGGTAAGAACCTCTGAAATTCATTCAATTTAGTGAACTTCTCATATAACAGATCTATGAAGAAAGTCTAACATAGAATTAATTTTTGGAAGATTTACATACATACCACTTAACTCTTATGTATTTACATATTTAACATCTAAATTTCAATTTTTACATACATACCATCTTACCATTGCATGAAAAGTCGTCTTTTTTATCTGAAATGAATGATTTGGGTGCTATAAATGTAAAATGGAAAATTTAGGTTTTAGACATGTAAATACATAAAGTTGACTGGTACTTAGCCTGTGTGTATTTTTACATACATACCCCACCATTTTTTTTATTTTTTATTTTCGTTGTTACTCAATTTGCAGATAACAAGTACCACGGATGGCAAAGGTGAAAGTAAGGTTCAAGTGGAGAATGCAAATGTAGTGGAGATGATGCAGAAGTGGTATATCGGAGGATCAACGGCCATCTCCCCCTCTACGATTGAGAGTCTGGCTGAGAAATTTGAAGCAATATTGTCCCAATAGTTCCATTTATTTATTTAGTTTCTTTCTAAAATGTCATATGTTTTCTATTTTAGTTATGCTTGTCTTGGTTTGTTTTACTGCTGCTTTTATAACTTCAATAAACGAGTTGATATTGGGCATTCAAATGGTCACAGCATGGGAATTATGTCGCCAAGAGTTTGAATATATAATTCAATAAATGCTTTGAGATTGAAATTTAGTAAAACTGTGTTGTGGGATGGAAGCTTATGTACTTATAGGGCTTCCATTAATTAAAATTCAAAATCACCTCACAGAATATGATCACATATATTGAAGAAATCTGGAACAAAAAATTAAATAAAAGCAAAAGAAATTAATTTTGGAAAAAGGGATACCAAGATTTTTATGTGAAAAACCCCAAGAATGGGAAATAAATACGGAGCTACACCATCAAGAAATACTCACTATGAAAAATCAGAAATGTATGAACTCTTCCTCCTCAACTGTTCGATCCTTCATGAGAACCACGTCGAAAAATCGAACATGAAAATCAAAACCTGTATCACTTGAATTGAAAGCTCTAAACTGAATCAAAAGAGCGAACTACACTTGGTGCGCTCATGCCACACCCTGTTGTGGGAGTGGCGCACTCTCTGGAACCAGGATCATATGCACCCAAAATGTGATGTAGGGGCACTATAGACTCTGGCACGAGCACTCCCTGTATGGGCAAGGGAGCACCGTGCTTTCTATCTACAAGCACGAGGTATCATCATTGCGTCGAGCCGAAAACAGTTCTAAGTGCTCCCTTCTGATACTAATCAGACTCCATACACAAAAAATCTTTCACTAGAAGACTGATTTGCACCTCTACATGTCTTCATCTGATTTGCACCTTCATTTTTACCAACGTCATATTCACATACTGTGGTGTGACTCATCTCCAGTCTCAACCTTCATGGACTCCAACTGAATCCAAACTTAGTTTTAGTTTTTTTATAGTCTCCACCTTCATCAACAGGTTAGTAGGATTTTGTGTTCTGTGTATCTTCTCTAAAAACTACTGCCCATCTTCTAGGAAAGAGAATGTAAGGTGATACCTGGTGCGACTTTTTTAAATTGTCAAAATTTATGAACTCAGATTTATATATATATTGATTTAGTTTTCTATTGAGTCACACAATTAAACACAAGTATACTTATCACTCAAGTAATACAGGGCTCTAGTGGAGTCATGATTATCGATTCCATAGAGAGGCAATTAATTTTATGGTGTAGCACATAAATCACTTCTCGAATCACAACAAAATTACAAGTAATTACAAATTTTAAAATAGAGACAAGCAGTTGTAGTTATTAACTTTACCAAAGTCCGTTTTAACTTTCTAGCAAGTTTAACTAACACAAGACTAAATTTATAATAAAGTTAAGTTGTAAGAAAGAATCTTCCTCCTCTCCAATAATAATGTGATGAATTAGTGACATAGATCAGTGATGCAAATGTATTGTGTCAAATCGGAGCATTCCTATTTTTTACCCTTCTCCAAGCGCATAAAGAACATTGGCTAATCCTAAGTTCAGTCCCCAAATCTGTGGTTAGGCTGGGAGGATACTGATTCTTACTCCAGAGCTCCCACTTCTCTTCCCCTGAAGGCTAACTCTCGCTTTGGTTTCCAAACCATAGGACTAAATTGGGGCCTTCAGCCTGCCATTCTAAAATCTCCAATTCTACGCCCATCAAAATATATTTCCCTATTTATTTGCACTCAACCTCGATGAACTACATCACTCATTCATGGACATTGAATGTGACCTTCACTTTTGTTGTGGAACTCATAATCCTTCCGGAACATATGTTTCCCAACAAGTTTTAACAATTTAATTGACCAAATCAAAAAGTAAATGAAGTTTGAAGTGAAAAGGTCATCACAAATTCTCCATAATAAATCGACACATCATTTCCATATCACAACATCAACACATCACATGAAAAGAAGGAAGGCAAAGAAATCTACTCAAGACTCATGAGGAAAGGATGACAAAACATGGATTATATATATATATAAACAACGTCATACAAATAGAGTAAATAAAAGACAACTTATCTCAAACTCTTCCCTAAGTGAATTTCAAGGAATTTCTTCGACTCCTATTCTTTCTTCCAATCAACACAAAATTCTCTCTTTAAATAGGTAAGGAAGAAGAATCTCTCACTTTTCCTCTCCTCCCACACTCCTTAGAAGAGAACACATAAACCCTAGATTTTCTAAACAAAATGAAAAGACACACTCACTCTTCACTCCCTCACACTCTAAACTCTCTCCCCTCACTAAATTTAGCTCTAAAACAGTTTAAATCCGGCCATAACTGACTTCCCAATAGTTTCTTCAAACATCCCTCCAAAATTCGGCCAAATACATTGAATCTAGTTTGAAATCGAGATAGGGCACGGTCTGGCACAGGATAGGGTGCCTTCCGGCGCTATTTTCTGCCTTCTAGTCCTAAAGTCTCTGTAAATTGGCGTGGTCCGGCGCTGGTGACAGCGTCGTTCAGCGCTAGTTCAATAAATTACATTTTGCTCAAATTTGCTCCTTTTCGCTTCCTTTTGCTCCAAAGGCCTAAAATCATTGTACCTGCATGAAATCATGAAAAATACCTTTCTTTAAAGTGCAATATCATCAAAAAAAAGTATGAAATGGACATTAGAAAGCTTTCAAATTTTCAGTGGATCAAGATCCCCCAAACTTAACTATTACTTATCCTCAAGTAATTTAGTTAATACATAAAATAATGATCCACTGAAATAAACTTCCTTTCTAGAATACCATAATTTTGATTTAGATAAGTACAATAGTAAAATTTTCAGAAAGATCTTTGAATAATTCATGTAAATTCTGTAGGTGTAAGACTATCTACTAATCAAGCCTAAGAGTTCTAGCCTTCTATTCATTTCAAAAATGACTGTTGATTGTCTTATTAAGGCACTTAAAAGGATTAAATGAAAAGAAGTTTATGAGAACACTACTAGTAAAGATGATAATCCATATATATAAGTTCAGGAAAGTAATTAAGTTTTCCCTTTAGGTAGGTCCAAGTGAAGCCAATTTTTGATTAAGCATCTCCTCACTTATTTCTTTTCTTTTTCTTCTTTTCTTCTTTTTGCATCTTTTCTTTTTTTTTTCTTTTTCTTTTGTTTTTTGCTTTTTGCATGTGAGGATTACTATATCTGGATAGCCTTTAATAATTTTGAACTTCACCCTTTTCACCCTAAATTTGAAACTTACCACAATTCTTTACCTTATAAGCATTTCTTTAGCTTATTATTGATTCATCATAGAGTCTCAATTCTTTTCTTTCACATAATGTTTTAGGATTCTTAATACTTTAACATACAATTTTTCTTACTTTGAAGAGTTGACTATAGTTCTATTCTCTTATACCAAATAAATTAGCCAACAAAATTATTTTTCATTATCAAATACTTTCATTTAAGTCCACTAGAGTACTTAAATAAGATCAAAATATAGTTATCTGAAATTGAGCTCTATCACAGGAAATCATGTTAATAATTTCGAAAATACTTTTAAATGAGAACAACTAATAGTTAATTTTTTCCCTCCCCCAAACTTAAATTTTTGGATATCAATACAATTAACATGGGTAGAAAGAAAAGATATAAACATATATAACTCATACCTCAATATGTTGGGTTTTTCATACCTTTGAGTTATGCAAGTCTTCTTCATAATTTATAACAGCAGGCCTGAAATAATTAAGAGCATTTCTACACACAAATATAAGTTAGAAATTTGCAAGGGAAGAAGTATAAAATCTTAAAACATAAAACATTAACTAAACACACAACATTAACATCCAACTGTTACAATCACAGATTAAACTAACAGACTAAATACAATCACATTAAATGCATCACAATTTAACATAAAGTTTGCTACAAACACATCCAAATACAAATTACATCATCAATACAAATCACAGAGTCTCAGGTACATCACAAATACATCAACAAATATAAAATAAAATGAAAATAAAAATACATTAACTACCACTTATCATCTGTAGGAGCACCACCATCATCAGGTTCATTAGGCTAGTATGCAGTGTAATCAGGGTAAGTAAGAAATACAACACTAGTGTCTCCCCTGAAGAATCTCATCTGTGTGTCATGATAAGCTATCTCATATTCTCGCCACTGCACTTGATAATCATCATTTATCTTATTCCTTGCTCCTAGTCCCTCTACTCTGGCGTTCAACTTCTCTAAATGATACATAACATCATGTAGAGTAGGTTCCCTAGATGTAGACGGTCTCTCATGACTAGAAGAAGGTTCATCTGCTTTCTTACTCCATCCTACATGAGCTTCATAGGTTTTCAGATTTAATTTACTTATTGGCTTTAGGGGATGGACTACCACATCATTATCTTCAGTTGCTACACCTGAGTAAATACACAAGGCATGAATCATACTGGGGTGCCTTAGTCCACGTGTAGTTTCTCCTTTTGAATTTGTCAAAATACTCTTATGAAAATACTCTTATGAATAATAGCCCCAATATTGATATTCTTCATGTTCTGAATACAGTAATTCAAAATAACTCTATTTACAGTAACCTCGCTATGATGGCTGGTAGGCAAAAGTCTTGAATAAATGAAATAATGCCAGGCTTTCCATACAGGATTCAATTTAGAAAGGGGGAAGTTAACTTTTTGTTTCTGTTTAATCATCCATTCCCCTTTTCCGTCAATCAAATAGTTCATAATTAATCCACCTTAAAATTACCTAAAATTTTATATCATTTTTTATTAATATTTTAAGGATATTACACGTTAATGAAAGGTATTTCTTATATTTTTGGTTACAAGTACAAGAAAATGACTTTGTGAAGAAAAAGAATAAAAAAGGAGAAAAAATGAGCCTAGTAAAGCAAAGAGGAAAAAAAGGCTGATTCTGGTGCTTAGGCTCCAGACACAGCAGTGGATTTTACAGAATACTTGGTCAGTTTTGTGACGGTTATTTATACTTCAAAAGCAATCTAGAAGTCTTTGGACAAATTCCCATATGTAATAAACAAGATACAATGAATAAAGATATAGGGAGTCAGTTTTTCAACAAAGAGGTGTCACTCAAATATGAAGGGACGCGTCCATTCACGCAGGAAGCTGGCACCTAGGTGCCAGAACTGGTGCTTAGGTTCAACAGTTAATTTCTAGAATATTCATTGAATTTGGACGAATTTTGAAGAGATGTCTTAAGCAACCCCTGGTCATTTTTAAAGCTCTAAAAATATACGACTATTCTACAGAAAAAAGAGGAGTGTTGTCATTGTGTTAAAGATTTTAGAAGAGCGTGGAGTGTTCTTAGAGAGTCTTTCTCTTTACTTTTTCTTACTTTAGTGAGAGTTTAGTGTGTTTTAGTGTGATTGCTGGAGTTGGAGTCCTGTAAAAGTCAGTTGGAGTCAGAGAAACTTTGAAGGATTGCTTGGATAACATTCCATATAAGTATTTGTAACTTGGTTCTTAAGTTTTGTACTTTGAATTTGGGTTATCAAAATATGATTTGTTGTGTAAATCTGATGCTTTCTGAGTAGTCTTCTTCTCTTTCTCCCTACGCATATGAAATGATTTAGTTAATGATTTAATTTGGTTTTGAGAACTTTGATTTTTCTTCTTCCATAATTTGTGATGATACTTTACCTGATATTCATTTACCCTATAAATTAGCCTCTTGTATCGTTAAAATATGTGGAGAATTCTTAAGATCTGGCCGTGGGCTAAGAGTTCTTAACTTGTATGTATCACATTTCTCTTGAAAAGGTAGATTGTAAATCCTTGAAGGGGGAGGTGCTAATAGATAGGGAGATAATCTTTGATGAGTGTAAAATTGATTATGTTTTTAGAGTGACAGGTTAAATTATATCAATTTGGTTTAAAAGAAAGGCGACGGGTCACTAGTAGGCCAGACCATAGGCACCCTGGGGTAATCTAGAAGCGAGAGCCTAGAATTTGTCGTTACTACTAACAATACATCCTGAACCAATCTTTAAAACAAGACAACGTTCTTTGCTGCTTGCATAAAGAGTTAAAAAATATGTATGCTCCTATTTGTCACAATACCACATTCTCAAAGTTCTCAAGCTAATTTAGATGTCTACTAATCAAGAAATATTTCGTATGGGGAAAGAATCTTCGTTTATTGTGTTAAAGCATTTACATTATTTACTTACAATTTCTATTTGAGTAACTTGCATTTTTTATGTATATCAGTGGATTAGTTTTTAAGTAGACTTTAAATTTTTGCATTAAATGTTTTTACTTTCTTTTTGATTTACATAGTTTTCCCGTGGGATCGATATCTGGAGTTTTAAAAAGAAAACTCTATATTACTTGAAACTATACATATACTTGCGTAGTACCCCTAGTGTACGATTTATATTTATAAAAACTGTAATCTTTAATCATCTTACATTAGCCGCTTAATCTGATTTGGGGTCAAGTCTGGCCATAATTTTATAAGCTCTTTTACTTGCGTAACAAGTTTTTGGCGCCGTTGCCGGGGCACTACATAAAAAAAAAGAGAGAAAAAAATATAAAAACTAAAAGCTAAAAACTAAATATATATATGGGAGGTATTTTTAGAAATCACCTGGGGAATTGCCTGTTGTTTTTCAAAGCCCCCCTTGTGGCAACATATGCTTTAGAAACTGAACTACTTGATGTTTATTGGGCTATGAAACTGGCTCTGCTTTTTCAGTGGAGACCTAATTGTTGAGGGGGACTCCCAAGAGATGATTCACATGATTGAAACTAACAGCACCACCACCTGGCATCATTCTTATTGGCTACACAGGATTCAACACCTCAAAACACAGCTCAAGGTCAGGTTTCAATTCATTTTCAGAGAAGGTAACAAACTCGCGCAGTCAAGCTACAAGAGTTGGTGCCCTCTCCTCTGAGGTGACTCTTTCTACCTCCCCCTCCCCAACTAAAGTTACCGATTGATGGAGACCTCCTAGCAGCTCCCCACCTCGAGATCGATCAAAGTTGATGCTGTCAGAAGTTGGTTTGGGTCTGTTATTCATTCTGCTGCAGATTTATTTTTGATCTTTGTATACATATATATTACATCTATATATATCTATACAAAAGTTTATATTTGCATTGGCTTTTGGGTGGAGTGGTTTTTGGTTGTGACCCACTAGGATTCTTTGTTAGTTTGGGGCCCTCCTCCTCTTTTTATGTACTTTCCTACTTACTCTAACATGTAGGGAGCCATGAGCTATATATATATATATATATATATATATATATATATATAAGAAGAGGGTTGCAGGGAGGCAGATTACTAAAGATAATGCTGAGCTTGATGATCATACTTCGAATCGAAATGGGAACTTTTCAAAAGGCCAATGGAGAAGTGTTGGCACTAGCGAACTGTGACCGTTCGGCGTCGGCGGCACTCGCATCGAGCACTTCATCAAATCCTTTTGCCGGGATCCGCTTAGTTTCCTCAACCGAACCTAATGTAAAAGCAAGTTGCTCAAGTTGAGTCTCAAAACTGGCTGTTTTAGAAGAAGCAAACAATGCTAATGATAAACATGGAGAGGATAATAAAATTAAATGTGGTGTTTTCTTTGATGAATTAAATGGAACAGGAGAGAGCAACAAATATTCAGAATGCCATATTGGTGCAAGGGAAGCTACTAGCAATGAAATAGATAGCCTCACTACTGTAAAAGAAGTATCTCAATCATTGGAAACTGCTGCAGAGGTAACATATGACAAAAATGTAGGAGCTGGTAAAACATTGATGGACAAGCCAGATGACGAAGCTATAGAAAACCCCAAGGAAACTTGTGAAGAAGCCAAGAAGGAAGATGAAAAAATATCTGGTGAAGAAGTTTAAATCAAGGAAAGCTGAAGTAGAGGAAAACAACATAAAAAAAGCATCGAGCCCTGCTTCAACATTTAGTTCATTTCAAAACTTGTCTAGCGAGCCAAAATGCCTTCACTAGCCTTTCGAGAACTGGTTTTGGAGCTTCATCATTTTCCTTTGGGCCGGTAAAGGAGGCCTCCGTATTTTCTTCTTTTAGTTTTACCAGCTCTAACAATGGGACTTCTTCCTTACCCCAATTTGGTTTTACTGGGATAACAGGGGCTGATGGTGTTCCTTCCCTACAGGAGGCTCCTGTGGAGACAAGCGAGGAGAATGAGAAGTCAGTATTCTCGGCAGATGCCACACTTTATGAATATCTGGATGGTTCATGGAAAGAACGAGGAAGGGGTGAAATTAAAGTGAATACTTCTATTTCTGGTGTAAAGGCTAGGCTTGTTATGCGGTCTAGGGGTAATTACAAATTTATTTTAAATGCTAGCCTTTACCCAGACATGACACTGGCTAACATGGATAAGAAAGGCATTACTTTTTCCTGTATCAATATTGCCTGGAGAAGGAAGGGCTGGTCTCACAACGTGTGCTCGAAATTTAAGGACGATAGTTTTGCGGAGGAGTTCAAGTGGTTTTGTGAGAGAGCATAAGGGGAAAAAGGCCATTGCGCCGAAGACACCCGAGAATTCTTCTAAAGCTTCGATGAGCAAAGGGAAGATTTTGCTTGATAGTTATTAGTTAACCTTTCATATATTCAAACGTAGACCCCTGCTAGGTTGGTTTATGCCGATAGTATCTTACTTCGTTTCGAGTTATTGGTTTTTGGAAACTTTTTGAGCTTTCTATCTGCAGTCGACATGTCAATTGTTGCTCCATCTTTTTCCGATTGCTTAGTTTGCTCGAACACTTTTATTCATTTGGCAACCTGGTCATTTATCAAATATATATATATATATATATATATATATATATAAGTATATTTTTGTGCTATTATTAATCAATAATATTTTCTTAAGTTTTTATGCGAAGTTCAGGATCTGAAAGATTAATACCCTATAATTCTGAATTAGAACGCACTGTAAGAAAAATTAAAAAAGGAAAATGATTTCATAATTTTCAAGAAATGGATAATATACCTCGAAATAATATTGAAAAAATTATTGAAGAAATTGATCATCAAAATTTACAAAGACCCTTAAGAGAATATGCTAACCCTACAGCTAATGAAATTCATTTCATCATTCAAATACCTGCTGTAGCAGCAAATTTATTCGAACTTAAACCTGCAATTATACAAATGGTTCAAAATAATCAGTTTGGAGGATCTCCTACTAAAGATCCTAATTTACACCTTGCCAGTTTTCTAGAACTTTGTGCTACTTTTAAATATGATAATGTTTCTGATGATGCTATTAGGCTTAGACTTTTTCCTTTTTCTTTAAGGGATAAGGCTAAGATGTGGCTAAATTCATTAGCAACGGGATCTGTTAAAACTTGGGCAAAAATGACTCAAAAATTTTTAGCTAAGTATTTTCTGCCATCTAAAACTACAAAACTTAGAAATGATATAGCCTCATTTACTCAATATGATGGAGAAATGATTTATGAAGCATGAGAAAGATTTAAAGAACTCCTTAGAAAGTGCCCACATCATGCTTTACCAGACTGGTTAATTATACAAACATTTTATAGTAGATGCTGCTGTTGGTGGCTCCTTAAAGGCTAAGTCATTTGATGAAGCTTATGCTTTAATAGAAGAAATGACAACTAATAATTTTCAATGGCTTTCTGATAGGGTAAATACTAAAAGAGTGGCTAGTATTCAAGAAAATGAAGCCTTTTCTATTTTAGTTTCTCAAGTGGCTGCAATATCTAAGAAATTGGATAATTTGTCTCAATTATCACATTTAAGTAATGATAATTCAAGAAAAAACTGATGAATCTCAAACTTTAGAAACATTGCAAGCTATCGCTAGCAAAACTAATAACCCATATTCCAATTACTATAACCCAGGTTGGAAAAATCACCCTAACTTAAATTGGAATAATGCAAATCCACAATGGGGTAATAACCAACCTAACCCAATTGGAAATTAGAATAATAAAGGTAATTCTAACTATCGATGTTCTTATCCTCCTGTTTTTAAAAATCAACAATTTAAAGAAAAGAAATTATCTATAGAAGAATTAATTTTACAAATGGGTAGTCAGTTGCAAAGTCAAAATGCTGCGATAAGAAATATCAAAAATCAAATGGGGCAAATTGCAAATGCAATTAACAACAGACTGCAAGGAACACTTCTTAGCACTGTTGAATTAAATCCAAGAGAAAATGGAAAAGATAATGAGCAAATTAAAGTTGTATTACTTAAAAGTGGAAAAGAACTTAGGGATGGAAAAAAAATAAAATTCAAAAAGAGACTGAAGTGGTAGAAGTCGAGAAACCTAAGGAAATAAAACCTGAAAAAGAAAAACAATTTCTATCTCAAGATGAATTTGAAAAACCTCCACCCCATTTCCACAATGACTGAAACATCAAAAATTGGATCAACAATTTTAAAAAAATTTTGAGGTATTTAAAAAGCTTACCATTAATATCCCATTTGTTGAAGCTTTGGAACAAATGCCTAAGTATGCTAAATTTATGAAAGATATTCTTAACAAAAAAAGAAAATTCGAAGCTTGTGAAAATACCGCACTAAATGAAGAATGTAGTGCTATTATTCAGAAATAGCTTCCACAAAAGCTTAAAAATCCAGGAAGTTTACTATACCTTATGCTATAGGAGACAAATTTCATGAAAAAGCCTTATGCTATTTAGGAGTGAGTATTAATCTCATGCCCTTATCCATCTTTAAGAGGTTAGATTTAGGAGAAATATATCCTAAAACTATATCCTTACAACTAGCAGATCTATCTATTACTCACTCGAGAGGAATGATAGAAGATGTATTGGTGAAGGTGGATAAATTTATTTTGCCCTATAGATTTTATAATTCTGGATATAGAAGAAGATAAAGAGATTCCTATTATTTTAGGAATACCTTTTATTACTACTGGACGTGCTATGATTGATGTACAAAAAGGGGAGTTAACCATGATAGTTAATGATCAAGAAGTAACATTTAATGTTCTTAAATTAATGAGGTATCCTAATAAGGAAAAGTGTTACAGAATGGACATCTTTGATTACATGATAACACAACATTACCAAGAAAAATGTCAGATCATTTCTAAAGAAGAAGAGTTTTTAGACCCTGAAAATTTAAGTGATGAAAGTGATTTTGAAAATGTAAAAGATACTCATTATATTAATGAAAATTGGGAAATATTGGATACAACTGAAAGTAATGAATTCAAACCATCAATTGAAAAAGCTCCTAAATTGGAACTGAAGGAATTACCATCACATTTAAAATATATCTTTTTATGTAATTCATTAACTTTGCCTATTATTAGATCTTCTGAATTAACTACATATCAAGAGATGAAATTGCTTGAAGTGTTAAAATTGTATAAAAATGCTTTTGGTTGGACAATAACAGGTATTAAAAGAATTAGTCCTTCAGTTTGTATGCACCAAATATTATTGGAAGATGATGGTAAACCCAGTGTTGAACCTCAAAGGAGATTAAACCCAGTTATGAAAGAAGTTGTTAAGAAGTAAATGTTGAAATGGTTGGATGTTAGAATTTTTTATCCAATATCTGATAGTCCTTGGGTTAGTCCTATTTATTGTGTCCCAAAGAAAGGAGGAGTGACTGTTGTTGAAAATGAAAATAATGAATTAATTCCTATAAGACAAGTGATTGGTTGGAGGATCTGTATTGATTACAAAAAACTAAATGCTGCCACCAGGAAAGATCAATTTCCTCTTCCATTCTTAGATCAAATGCTTGATAGATTAGTAGGACATTCATATTTTTGCTTTTTGGATGGATATTCTGGTTATCATCAAATGCCTATAACTCTTGAGGACCAGTAAAAGATTACGTTTACAAGTCCTTATGCAACTTTTACTTTCCGAAGAAGGTCTTTTGCGTTATGCAATGCACCTGCTACTTTTCAAAGGTGTATGATGGCTATTTTTTGTGACTTAATTGAAAAAGGAATTGAAATTTTTATGGATGATTTCTCTATTTTTGGAACTTCTTTTGATTTTTGCTTATATAATTTGTCTATGGTGTTAAAGCGCTGTCAAGAAACAAATTTAGTTCTGAATTGGGAGAAGTGTCAATCTATGGTTACAGAAGGAATTGTACTGAGTCATAAAATTTCTAAAAACGAGATGGAAGTTGACCAAGCAAAGATTCAAATTATTGCTGGATTACAACCCCCAACTTCTGTAACTGGTACAAGAAGTTTTCTTGGACATGCTGGATTTTATAAAAGATATATTAAAGATTTTTCCAAGATTACTAAACCTTTATGCCATCTTTTAGAAAAAAATATAAAATTTGAATTTAATGAAAATTGCCTAAATTACTTTAATTTATTAAAAGAAAAGTTAATCACAACACCAATCATTATTGCACCTAATTGGGAAAAATCATTTAAGTTAACGTGCGATGGAGTGATTACGCTATAGGGGCTGCTTTAGAGAAAAGATATGATAAGATGTTTAAAGTTATATATTATGCCAATAAAACCCTTAATGAAACTCAAATTAACTACACTACTTCTGAAAAAGAGCTATTGGATGTAATATATGTTTTTGAAAAATTTCGATCATATTTACTTGGGAATAAATGTGTAGTGCATACAGATTATTCTACTATTAAATATCCGATAACTAAAAAAGAAGCTAAATCCAGATTGATTAGATGGATTCTTCTTTTGCAAGAACTTGACTTTCAAATAGTTCATAGCAAAAGGGTCTGATAATCAAATCGCTGATCATCTATCAAGAATTGAAAATAATAATGAAATGAATGATAAGGAAGAAATAATGAATGTTTTCCTGATGAACAACTTTATACCGTTTCTGATGGATTAGTCCCATGGTATGATTATATAGTTAATTATTTAGCCAGTAGCATTATACCTTATGGATTAGATTATCATCATAAAAGAAGTTCTTACATGATGTAAAATTTTATTTTTGGGATAACCTCTTTCTGTTTAAACAATGTAAGGATTCTATTATACGAAGATGTGTTCCTTATGAAGAAACTTACGAGATTATTCAAAAATGCCACAACTCTGAATTTGGCGGACATTTCAGAAATGATAAAACTGCTTTTAAAATTTTACAATTTGGATTTTATTGGTCTACATTGTTTAGGGATGTCAACAATTTTGTTAAATCCTGTGATCAATGTCAACGTATATGCAATATTTCTAAGAGGAATGAAATGTCTCTAAATTTTAGTTTGTAAGTGGAAATTTTTGATGTTTGGGGTTTAGATTTCATTGGACCATTTGTACCTTCTTAAAAAAAATTTTATATTATTAGCTATTGATTATATTTCAAAATGGATTGAAGCAATCACTTTACCTCATTGTAATGCTAAAAGTGTTGAAAATTTTTTTAACTAAAAATATTTTCACTAGATTCAGAATGCTACGAATAATTATCACTGATGAGGGTAGTCACTTCAAGAATTTTCTGATTCAGAGACTACTGAGTAAATTTGGGATTAAACATTAAATTTCAATAGTTTATCATCCCCAAACCAGTTGATTAGCTAAAGTATCAAATCAGGAGATCAAAATTTTTTTAGAAAAAACAGTTAATTAGAAGCGAACTAATTGGGCTGATAGACTTGATGATGCTTTATGGGCTTATAGGGCTGCTTATAAAACTCCTGTCGGAATGTCACTATATAGACTCATCTATGTAAAACCTTGTCATTTATCTGTTGAACTGGAATATAAAGCTTATTGAGCGATTAAAGAGTTTAACTATAATTTAAGTGATGTTGGAGATAAGCAATTATTGCAATTTAATGAACTTGAAGAGATTAGAAATGAATCTTATGAAAGTGCTCAATTCTATAAAGAGAAAATGAAGAATATGCATGATAAAAGAATTTTAAGAAAGACTTTTGAGCCTGGACAAGAAGTTTTACTATACAATTCCAGATTAAAATTGTTTCCAGGAAAATTAAGATCCAAATGAACAGGCCTTATGTTGTTAAGAAAGTTTATCCTTATGGAGCTGTGGATATAAAAGATCTGAAAACAGATTCAGTAATTAAAGTAAACTGACAAAGATTGAAGCCCTATATTGGAGGAAGCTTGTCATATTTTAAGGATGTGCTATATTTAACCCATTTGGAGTAAAAAATTGGTTATGTAGTGCCGACGACATTAAACTAAGCACTTTGTGGGAGGCAACCCATATTATGATTTGATTTGATTTCGAGTGTGTTTTATATATAACTACACTTAGTTACATATCTTTTGATCTACATTTTTAGACCTTAATATGGTGTGAAACTTATGAAAATTCAACAAAGGGAGAACCTGTGATATTCAGGATTTTGGCGCTTAGGCGCCGTTCTGGCGCCTAAGAGCCAGACACCTGAGATCCTGGTGCGTAAGTGCCGGAAGTGGCGCCTAGGCACCACAGTTGTGTGTCGTGGAAAAACTACCCCATAGTAGTTTTTACCCACTCATTTCCCTATAAACCACCACATCTTCGTCCCCAAACGCCAAGCCATCAAAATTTCGACCAAAAATAATTATTTTGAGAGAGAAAGAGAGTTTTGATTGCTTCCATGGAGAGATTAAACATTGCAAATGAGGGAAAAGTCAAGTTTGTGCACAAGGATTCACAAACTTACTTTAATGGCCACCTAGCCATGACATTGGAGAAGTTAATTGATTGCCTTGAGAAGATTGAAGAGGAATTAGTTCTTATTGGAGGAAGATTGCATGAAATGTACCACCAATATGAGCACATGGAATGACAAATGAAGCTTCAATCTGATCATTTGGCAGCTTTTGAAGCTTATCAGGTAACCATGTATGCTAAGAACAACTGGATCGATGAAAAGACGGCCTTGAAATTTTCACGTGTCCCTTTCTTCTATTCCTTTGTTCGTAGTGAATTACCTTGTGAAACTAATGAAGGTTCTAAAGTGAATTCATGAAATTAGGGTGAATTATGTGGATAAATTGATTGTAATTGTCAAGTGTTGTGTGATTTAGAAATATTTTATGTAGTGATTTGTTTGATTGTTAAATGATGTAGTGAGATGAGAGAAGTTGTTTAATTGTATTTTATGTATTTTTTTTGAACCTTATCTTGAAGATCTAAAATGAATTGAAGTAAAAGGTGAGTTTGGAATGTTATCATGTTGAGTTTGGAATGTTATCTTAAATTTAGAATCTATTTTGAACTTAGATATTTTCTTTAATTTCTGGGAGATGTTTGATGAAGTTTACAAAGTGATTTTAAGCTTATAGATGTTAATATCACCTAAATTACAAAGTGTAAAAATTTGGGAATTTTTCAGAATTTTTAGTGATTCTGGCACCTAGGCACCGGTTCACCTAAACTAAATTTCGAGCATAAAACTGACCCCACAGCCATTAGAGTGCCTAAGCTTCATCTTCTTCCCCTAAACTCATGAAAATCGGTCCTAAGCTCCATTTTGAGCTTGATTCGTGAAGTTTCAAATCATAAAAACTCCTGATTTCAACTTCTCGAGGTTAGATCTACATTTTGGTATAGTTATCTTTAGTTTTCACTATGGATTTGACTACATTTGAATAGTGCCAAAAATTTAGAGGAAAAATTTGATTTTTAAGTGGAAAATCCATGGCTCTAAGATTAATTTAGTGTTTTAAGCTTAGATTTTGTACCATTTTATGATTTATGTAAATTATTTAGAATTATTTTTCAAATTTATAGAATGTCACCAAAATCGAAGCGAGGTAAGGAACGAAGCGAGTTTAATCAAATAAAATTTGTTAGTGCAAGTGCTCAAGTGCGTTACAACGAATTTGTGTCGGCTCTTAAATTCATTACAGAGCGAAGTTTTTATCATCTCGGCAGCTCGATTAAACATATTATTGCTGCTCGGCAGTGGGAGTAGTTTTGTTATTTTTCTGTTGTAGCCGTTATTTCTGTAGTGTGGGAATTTTATGCAAATTTTCCTGAAACGGTCGACAATGAATTTTATGTTAGGGGGAAAGGATTTGAGTCCGCTCCTAAAGTGATTAACATGTTTTATGGCCTCCTGCTACAGAGTTCTTTTATGATATTTTTATTCCGTCTGAAGGAGAGCTCGATGAGATCTTGGCCTAATTGATTGATGGAAGAGGATCTTGGAAAATCTGAAACAATAACCGAGTAAATTTCTTCTCTTCGATGCTTAATGCTACTTTGAAATCCTGCCACTACTTTATTTATGTTCGCATTCTTCCATCAAATTACATGAGTGAGGTGACGAAAGAAAGAGCTATTTTAAATTATTGCATTCAAGAAATGAAGCCAATCGATGTGACAACCATTATTTATGATGTAATCAGCACTTCAGCTTACAAAAATACAATTTAGGTACTTGGAGCTCACTATCTAAATTAAAAAAATGTAATTATTTAATGAAAGAATGTAAGAATTTTGATTCAACTATCTAAATTAAAAAAAAAATGTATTTTTGAAAATATTAGTAAATCTTGATGTTTACTTGAGAAGAAAGAATTGAAACTCTATGAAAAATATTTTTGCTAAACACATATTCAATGTATAAAGTATTTAAATATAAGTTAAGAATAATGAAGTTCAAAATCATTACACAAGCTTATCCAAATTTAAGTAATCCTATATATATATATATATATATATATATATATAAAGCCAAAAATAAAAAATATGTGAGGAGAAACTTGAGAAAATGTCTAATAAAAAATTGACTTCAATTGAATTATCTTATAGGAAGAGACCTAATTACATTTTTACTTAAGTCTCATGTATAAGCATCCTTACTAGTAGAGTTATCATGAAAATATTTTTCTTGTAAATTATCTACATGCTCTTAATATGAAAAATTGCAATTATTTTTGAAATATATAGGAGAAGAAAGTTCTTAACACTTAATTATTAAATATTTTACATATTTTAGTTTTAGCCTAAGTTATTAAAAAAGCTTTTTATGTTTCATTATTCTATTTATAAAACGAACAGTTATTAAAGTCTTAAAGAAAATTATTTCCATAGATTATTTTTTTACTAGTAAAGAGTTACTTGAGGACAAGCAACATTTAAGTTTGGGGGAATCGATCCACCTTAAAATTACCTAAAATTTTATATCATTTTTTATTAATATTTTAAGGTTATTACGCTTTAATGAAAGGTATTTGTTATGTTTTGGGTTGCATCTACAAGAAAATGACTTTGTGAAGAAAAGAGTAAAAAAAGGAGCAATGAGCCTAGTGAAGCAAAGAGGGAAAAAATGCTGATTCTGGCACCTAGGCGCCAGATCTGGCGCCTAGGTGCTAGACACAGTAGTGGATTCTAGAGAATTCTTGGACGGTTTTGTGACGGTTATTGATGCTTCAGAAGCAATCTAGAAGTCTATGGACAAATTCCCACATGTTATAAACAAGATATAATGAATAAAGATACAGGGAATCAGTTTTTCAATGAAGAGGTTTGACTCAAATATGAAGGGACACGTCCATTCGCGCGGGAAGCTGGCGGCTAGGCGCTAGAACTGGCACCTCGGTGCCATAGTTAATTTCTAGAATATTCATTGAATCTGGACAAATTTTGAAGAGATTCCTTAAATAACCCCTAGAGATTTTTGAAGCTCTATAAATATAGGACTATTCTAAATAAAAAGAGGAGTGTTGTCATTGTGTTAAAGATTTTTGAAGAGTGTGGAGTGTTCTTAGAGAGTCTTTCTCTTTACTTTTTCTTACTTTAGTGAGAGTTTAGTGTGTTTAGTGTGATTGCTGGAGTTGGAATATTTTAAAAGTGAGTTGGAGTCAGAGAAACTTCAAAGGATTGCTTGGATAACATTCCAGATAAGTATTTATAACTTGGTTCTTAAGTTTTGTACTTTGAATTTGGGTTATATGAATATGATTTGTTGTGTAAATCTGATGCTTTCTGAGTAGTCTTTTTCTCTTTCTCCCTACGAATATGAAATGATTTAGTTAAGGATTTAATTTGGTTTTGAGAACTTTGCTTTTTCTTCTTCCATAATTTGTGATTATACTTTACCTGATCTTCATTTACCCTACAAATTGGCCTCTTGTTTCGTTAAAATCTGTGTAGAATTCTTAAGAGCTGACCGTGGGCTAAGAGTTCTTAACTTATGTGTATCAAATTTCTCTTGGAAAGGTAGATTGTAAATCCTTTAAAGGGGAGGTGCAAATAGATAGGGAGATAATATTTGATGGGCATAGAATTGATTATGTTTTTAGAGTGACAAACTAAATTCTATCAATTTGGTTTAAAAGAAAGGTGACGAATCACTAGTAGGCCAGATCATAGGTATCCTGGGGTAATCTAGAATTATGAGACTAGAATTAGGCTTTACTACTAACAATACATCCTGAACCAATCTTTAAAACTAGCCAATGTTCTTTACTACTTGCATAAAGAGTTAAAGAATATGTATACTTCTATTTATCACAATACCACATTCTCAAAATTCTCAAGCTATTTTAGATGCCTATTAATCATGAAATATTTCATATGGGGAAAGAATTTTTGTTTATTATGTTAAAGCATTTAAATTACTTACTTGCAATTTCTACTTGAGTAACTTGCATATTTTTTATATATATCAGAGAATTATTTTTTAAGTAGACTTAAAATTTTTACATTAAATAATTGTTTCCTTCTTTTTGATTTACATAGTTTCCCCATGGGATATCTGAGGTTTTAAAAAGAATACTTTATATTACTTGAAACAATAAGTATACTGCATAGTACCCCTAGTGTACGATTTAAATTTATAAAAATTTTAATATTTAATCATCATACATTAGCCGCTTAATCTGATTTGGGGTCAAGTTTGGCCATAATTTTATAAGCTCTTTTACTTGCGTAATTGCGATCAGGTCAATAATCATATCCAATGCTTCATGAGTAACAGGAAAATTTACGTATTCACATAAGAAAGGTTCTCTCAATTGATAAAATGCATTGATGCAGGCGGGGGTAAAGTCAACCATTGGTCCTTTAACATGGATATATTCGCTCTCAGAATAGTATAATTTTACATAAAATTTTCTCACAATCTCCAACATCACTTCAACAGTTAAATAACAGAAAATTTCCCATTGATAATTTGCAATTAGTTCTTCAATCACACCTCCAGGATTTTCAAAAGCTTTTTCTTGAATACACTTCTTATTGCTAAGAAATGTACTGAAGCGGGAATAAGACTTCAAATTGACAAATTTACTATCATCATAATTAAATTTTCTCTTCCCCTTAGACATTCTTGGAGCCATTTTTCTAAAAATATCAAATTTATCCAAACCAATTTCAAAATTGCAATGTAATAGACTCAAAGGTAAATTTAAATAGATAAGAAGTCCCATACCATGGAAAATCTCCAAACTTTCTCTAAAAACCTCAAAATTCAAATCTTTATAATGTAGGAGATTTTCACGGTCAAAATCAAAATAATTTAGTTTAAAGTGTAGCTCTTACCAAGAGAAGATGAAATCTGAACTTTTTTGGCCACGAAATTGCTTCAAATCCAAATGCAAGTAGCCCTAGGTGCGAAAATCGACCTTAGCTGGAGGTAGAAAATGATGATTTAGGCAAAAATGGTGTGTCCCAGGGTTAAATCATGAAATTTGAGGGTTTAAGGCTTTTTTCTGGTCAGGCGTGGTTTAGCGTTGGTTATAGTGCCGTTCAGCGCAATTTTTATTTCAATAGGACAAACTCTCTGTCTTTTGGTGCAGTCCGGTGCTGGTGACAGTGCCGTTCAGCGCTAGTTCAAAAACTGAGCTTCCAACTTTCTTTTACAATTTAGATCTTTTCAAGTCCACTTCGATGTCTAATTAGTCCAATTAAGGATTGAATAACATACTAAAGCCATGACAAATAGTAGTTTTTAACACAAACAACAAAAAACATCACTTTGGTATATAAAATCCAAATTACAAACACATATGAATAACACTAAATTCTAGTCATCATCAAGCCATAAAAAACTAAAATTCACCGTCACTCACAACCACAACACAATAACGCTGAAAACTGAAAAAGAAAGCAAGTCCGAATATAACATCCAAGCAAAGCAATCAGTTGAAATACATAAACACAGAAATACAATAATTAAGTCTTCATTCTTCCTCAGAACTATCATCAACTCTTAAATCTCCAATTGGTTGAATGTGAATGAATAGATTGTAGAATGGACAAAACGGGAATTCTTCAGTAGTGTCTTTCTCAATCCAACCTTTTCTTTTCATCATACAGACTAAACTTCCTTCAAGGTACCCAGAACGATCAAAATGTTCTTTCATTCTCTAATCCAGATGATCAAAGAAGTCAGATAAATTGTTGATTACATTCATCAGGTGTTGAATTTTCTACTCCAATTTCTTAATAACCTTCAATATGATCTATGAAATTTCAGGAAAGTAAGGAGGAATAGGTGTCGAACTATGAGATGGTTAATCTTCAATGATACTCATATCATTCATATCACTAACTACCTGGTTATTATGTTCATCCGTTGGGTCTATAGGCATCCAAGGTAGAAGTACTCTTTCCCAATTCTCATTTGGCACTTGTGATTGACTGCAGAGGAGAAATATGGTGGAAGGATGTCCAAGCCCATATGTTGACCTCATTTTTGATGAGGTCTTCTCTTCCCTCTTTAGTGCTTAGGATCTAGCCTTAGGCTTTTCCTTTGACTATCTTAGAGGACTAGAATTGGGATCCATCCTTTAGAAATTTAAACCACTTCTTGTCTCCCTGCAAACCCCACAAGCTTGATTGTAGACCCCTAATCACCTAAAGGGTTGAGATCAAAAGTGAAGGTTTAAAGGATGAGTTCCCTATTGGACTCTTTGGCCTTAGGACCACACCCTGAGTGGCTTGGTCTGGTGAGGGTTGACTTACACACTCACTACACTCATACTCTACACTCTCACACTCACAATCCAAATCCTAAAACCACATCCATACCCAACTTGACTTCTTGACTCATGTAGGTAATTCATATGGATGGACCTTAACCCCTAAGCCCCTGGCTAAGAGGGTTAGGAACAACATAGTGAATGCCTCAAATGAGTCCTCTAATGGCTCATATAGGCTTAACATGGCTTCATGGCTCAACCAAAGTGCTTCCATTTCACTCATATTTGATCAATCTTCTTTTTTCCAAAATTTCAATTTTTGACCCCGGGGACCCTATACCTATCAAACCTACCAAAAGCCCTTAAAATTGCCCAAATCCTCCAAAATTTCCAAATCACCCAAAATTCCCCAAAATTAGCCCTGAACATTTCCTCACCAATCAAATTGATCATCCATAGCCAAAAATACCAAAAATTCCAAAAATACCCCCCAATACCCTCCGAATACCCAAAATGCCCCTCTTAGCCAAAAAATCCAAAATTCAGAAACTTCCCAGAAAAATCCAAAAAATCCCAAATATTCCCAATTTCATTTTGTCCAACTACACCATGGGACAATTTTGTCAATTTACCCTACTTTTACCAAAACCCCCAATTTAGCCCATTCTTAACCCAAGTGAACCCAATGTCAAACCAAATCTACCCAATTGACCCCAATTTTGGTCTAATTCAATTCTAAACTTCAATCTAACATCCACAATATCAATCTAGACCAAATCTAAGTCCAATTTGATTGACATTTGAATCCAATTTCACTTTTGACCTTAAAGCCCAATTTGGACCCATGACCCAAACTTAGCCCAAACCAAACCAATTTAACTCCAATTGACCCTAAACCTTTTCTAAACCTTCCCTAACATCCCCACAAACAAAAAACTAACATAATTTAACCAAAATTTGGACCCAAACCCCACTCAAATTCAACTCAAAACCAAAATGCCCAATTTTGACCTAAACCTAAACTTAACCCAAATAAGCCCAAGTCCCAAAACCAAAACCCAACCAAAGTTGAAACCTCTTTGAAACACTCCCATAAACATTTTCCAACTTTAATTTTACATCAATTTCAACCCTAGCCCAACATTGGCCCAAATTAGCCCAATTTGACCTACATTGGCCCATGTACCAAATGAACCCAAATCCAACCCAATTCAAGCCCAAACCACCTCAAATTTATTTCAAATCACTCATGACACATCCCTAAACCAAACCCAACAATTATTTGGCCCAAGCCTTTACCAAACTTTCATCCTAAAATCCATTTTAAAATCCAAAAGCCCACTTCCCTAAACCATTTTAAAAGCCCATCTTCACTAAATTTCAAAGGCCCAAACTTCATGCTATAGCTCATATGACATTATTTTCATCACCCCATTAATTGATATCATCCCTTAAGTCCTAAATCAATCATCAAATAATCCTAAATTAGGCATCATGCCAAAATCACCCATAAGTTTCAAAAATTCAAAACCATCTTTCATGTAAATGACCAAGCTTTGTCCCAAGCCACATGGAGCCATGAGCAAGCCATTTACAAGCCATATGAAGCCATGGAAGGTTTGACATGGACCAAGCCATTAATGGCAAAAGGGGGGCCCCCTTTCCTAATCCTTCATTAAGCCTTTTTAACCATAACCATGTCACACAATAAACCAAGTTTAGCCACCTCACCATGGATGGAGACTTCACCACTCCATGACACTCGACCCAACCGATCTCCCCGGCCCAAAATCGGACCATGGGAAGGTGAACCAAGCCCGGATACATGGGTTGACCAAATTGAACCCAAAATGAGCCTCTCCCCATTCCATTTCAATTCAGCCCCTTTAAACATGTCAAACTCCAATCGATCGCACCATTGCCAACCCCCGACCTCACCGGTCAAGATGGTGACCAAGTGCTCGGCCGGCTAGCCACCAGTGCCGCCGGAAAAAACCATGGCCGAGAGCTCCATGTGAGCCAAAAATTCAATTCTCCCTCGTCGACTTGTCTCAACCCAAATGGACAGCATAGTTCTTCTTCTCCTCACCAGAGCAGCTGATCCCAGCCTTCAAACCCCCCTGGGAAGCCCTCCAGCCATGCCTATTTAAACACCACCTCCTCTCGGCCATGAGAGGTGCTGAACCAAAACTTACTAAAACCCTGCCAAAATCATCCCAGACCACTCTCTACACATAGAGAACTTGATCCCCACTGAAATCCCCTCGCCATTTCCTCTCGCGAGCTCAATTTCGTAGTCGAAATCCAAGCTCAAAACCGGAAACTTCACCACAAGTTGAGTCAATCTCCAAACCGATTGGTCCTACACCTTCACCGGACCAAGAGGAGAAGTTTCCCAACAAAAGCCCCCTCACCGGGCCAGCCATTGCTCCCAGCCTCCAAGCTTTGTGATCGACTCGTGGTCGAAATCATACCTGACAATTCACTGTGCCAAGGGACTTCATCTGGAGCTTGCTTGGACCCAATCGAAGGTGACACAACTCTCAGATCGAAGCTTCACTTCTCTGAGCAAAGGTATGGACTCACCCTTCTTCCCGAGCTTACAGAGATTCTCCATTTAATTTGAATCAATTTCAATGCATGTTTACCGTATGGATGTGTTCGTCTCTTCAAGATGAATCCATAGAGCATAAGAACACAAAAATCCGTTGAGAATCGAGTGAGAAATTAGGGTTAGAAGGTTGACGGTCACGGGTTCACACCAGTCGTAGACGATGACCAGGAGCCGTCGGATCGCGCGTGTATCTAGCTGACGGCCAGGATCGCGCTGGACGGAGCAACAGGACATGAACCGCGGGCCGCGTGGCATCCCAGTCTGATGGCTGCGCCGAATTAAGAGACGACGCGTGGAGCTTCGGAGACGCCGAGGTTGACGCGTCGCCGCATGGATAAGTAGGAAAATAGGGATTTTTCTTATTTATTAAATACCCAGAACTTCAAAAATTCATAACTTTGTGTAGAAAAATCCTAAAAATAAAATAAAAATACCCTATTGCTCAATGAATAGAGGAGAATAATGTGGAAAGGAAATTAAGTAATTTCATCAAGTATTTTATTTTTAATGATTTATTTACTCTCTGCATTGTTTTAATTCTCCATGCATATATGAAATTTACCATGGCATCCCTATGAGAAGTTATTGATTTTTCAAGTTCATGTTACTATTTTGAGTATTTTAATTCCAATAATTAGCATGTTGAGAAATAAATTATAAGAAAATTTGGTGATGTTTCTTGTGACTAGAGGAACCTAGGAAAAATAAGTTTTGAGTTAATTCACTTTGAATAACTCTAATTGGCCTAAATACCCAAAATTGAACTTTAATTAACTAGGGTTAACCACACATCAAATTAACTTAAAAACAATTCTCCACTGTCCTTTAGGGATAGGAGAACACCACATAAAAATTTGAAATCAATTGGACTTGATTAACCCCACCAAATGGGTTGATTAAGCTTCTTAAGTAATAGTGGGTAAAATTAAACTTTAAAAACTCATAACTCACAAAATACTTTTCAAAAATTCACAAAAATAGTTTTGGAGCTTCTCTGATATCAGGGGAATTAAGGAAAATTAAAATTGTAATTTTCTAAAAAAGTTTATTTTTATCATTATTTTAATATTTTTAATAATTAAAAAATATTAAAAATCATAAAAATATTAAAAATTACCAAAATATCACATTTTGAATTCTAATCATTTAGGAACAAACCAAATATTTTTCTTAAGTTCCTAGGGTAAGATATTGAATTTTAAAGGCTTAATGTATTTTTTTAGAATTAAAAAAATGTATTTTCCAACCTTTTCACTAAAATATTTCTAACAAATAAAAGAAAAATCAGAAAAATATAAAATTTATTTCTCTGAACTCCTTTAGGTTAGAGAGATTTAAGAAAAATATAAAATCCATTTTTTAACTTTAATTTTATTTTAAAATTAGTTAATACTCCAAAACTCAAAATAATTCTAATAAATAAAATATAATTCAAACAATCACCAAAATTAGTCCAAATGGTCCTCTGGTTATTAGAAATATCCCATAATTTTATTAAGGACAGAAAGATTTCCTTGATCATGTTATTGTATTTTCCTTGAAAACCCCAATTTTTCATTAAAAATAATTACATAAATAAATTAAATACAGAAAAATAACATTTTCCCCTCTAATGTCTTAATTGACATGTAAGTGAGGTTACATAAAAATTTCAAGTTCATTTGAGCTTAATTTAGTGAGTTATAGAATTATTTAGCTTGAAGGGCAAAATGGTAATTAGAATTTTAACCCTTAATTAAAACTTTAGAGCTTAATAAAAGGGGAGGGTAAAATATTTGATTTAAAGCTGATTTTGGATGATTGAAATTTAAATAATTGAAGGGTAGAGACCCATCAATCACTTTCAAGATTATTTAAAGTAAACCTTAATCAATTAATTAATTAAATTTGGAAGATTAATAAAAAATTGAAATTATTAAAGTGGGGATATTATTTAAGAAGATATTTATTCTTTAATTTAGAAATCCCTAAATAAATCACTTCAATAATACTTAAAAGAAAATTAGAAGAATAATCTAAATTAAATTAAAATTGAAATGAAATTGAAATTAAATTAAATTAAATTAAATAAAAAAAAATTAAGTTGAATTAAATTAAAATTAAATTGAAATTAAAATTAAATTGAAATTAAATTAGATTAAATTAAAATAAAATTAAATTGAATTAAATTAAATTAAATTAAAATGAAGTTAAATTGAATTAAATTGAAATTAAATTGAAATTAAATTAAATTAAATTAAATCAAAAAATTAAATTAAATTGAATTAAATTAAATTGAAATCATTTAATAACAAACCTAAATCATTAAGAATTAAACCTAAAATAACTTGAACACTATTCCAAATTAAACTAATTTTCTATAATTAAATCAAAATTAAAATTAAATCATTAAGTTTAAATCATTAAAATACTTAATGGGTTGATTTGCCTTTTAAAGCTCTTATTATTATAACTCTTAAATGAAGCATCAAGTGAAGCGTTACCTCACTTATAGGATATTCAAATGTCCTAAGTTTACTGAGCAAGATAACAAAACTTAAACTCCTGGATGATTAATTCACTTGTATAATTAAATTCTCTTGGACTTAAAACAATCATAGAGGTATTGAAAGGATGTTTAAGACTTGTCTTAAGCACTTCCTCAATATGATAGGAGGTTTATAAGAACAATTGAACTTAATTGTTCTTTGATGAAGAAAATCGTCCTTAAAACAAAATACAAGAACCTAGACGTCATAGGAGATGACTAGCTATAGGATTAGGACTTTGATAGACAACCAAAACCTTTCCCTTAGCTTTACCTAGGTACTTGTTGAAATATTTAAATGCCTTAACATGTGTTTTAAGTGCAGCTTGGGATGACGGGAGGACCCTCCAGGTACGCCTTTATTTTATTGCAATTTACTTTATTGCAAATGCACTTTACTTTTCTTGCATGATAAACAACTGTTGCATGAAAACCAAAACCTTTAGGATAGTCCCTGAATTGAAACCAAAACTAAATTAAAAGTCATTACAAGATAAAAATCACCGCCACAACATTTCAAAATATAAAACAACTCAAAATTTAATCACAAACAGAACACAAAACTATAATTGCAACTAAACTAAAACGTCTTGTTGAATGATCGGGAATACCTCGGATGATGTAACCCACGTGTTGCTAACGGGATTTCTCACAGTCTAAATGAAAGTGTGGAACTCATTCAGTTGAGTTTAACAAATTCATCTGGACTAAGTGAATTCGATGAAAATAACGGTGTCAGGATGACGGAACCGTGGGATCTTAATCGGTTTTGTTTAATCAACTTTAATATTTGTTTTGATTAAAACATTAAACCATCTCAATTTTTAACTTTTCTAAACCAAAACACTTCTCTCATCTCCTAATTTATGACTTCTAAAACTAAACCTCTGCAACAACAAGGAGCTCGGAGCTTGGTGGGCAGCACGGCCATCGTCATCACAGTAAAACTCGAGTCTACTTCAGCAAAACTTTCTTAGAATTAAATAACCAAGCCATAGGACTTCGAGGTAGTTTCGCCTAGTGCAACATAAATCCTCAACTCTTCGTTAGGCATTTGCATGATCATGTCATGAAAATTAAGACCTAACCGGTCTTAGGACTCCGAGGTAGTTGTTGTTTATTATGTCATACAAAT
The DNA here is from genome assembly GCA_022702705.1 of Papilionanthe hookeriana x Papilionanthe teres. Lineage (NCBI taxonomy): Eukaryota > Viridiplantae > Streptophyta > Magnoliopsida > Asparagales > Orchidaceae > Papilionanthe > Papilionanthe hookeriana x Papilionanthe teres. The sequence goes on along the minus strand of CM040423.1, from coordinate 145,911,178 downwards.
ATAAGTCCCAATTAATTAAAATTAGCAAAATTGAAATATCAAATAATATTAGAATTTTCTTAAACTCGAAGCCAAACAATAGGATAGTCGGGAAGTTTCCAAGATTCCTCTTGGATCATCAAATTCCCCTACTCCTCTTCCTTTGGACTCCTAAAACAAACTGTTCCAAATTTGAGCTATTCCCTATCGAAATTTCCAAAATTCAATCCTTTGAAAACCTTAAACTTTGAAATTCTTGAGAGCAAAACCACTGATCATTATCGAGAGTTTTCTTAAATGATTCCCGTCATTTAAGATGTAATTAACTATAGGGGCTTGCCCTTATAGGGAACTTTAAGAACCCAGGTAATATAAACCCTGCTTAATTCTTTTATATTAAGCATGGGGAATTTGTATGCTTATAAAATTGGTTCGCAGACCAAACAAATGTTACAAATCTCCTAGTTTATTTAACCGAGCCCCATCATCAAGCAGTGTGTTTATTCTTTGGGATAGATACACGGTTTGTGATGCGGTGCTCGTTTATATAAACTATTTGGGATGTGAGATCGGTTTGATTTCATATCTTAAAATTATTTTCAAAATCAAATACTATTTTCTAAACCATACATACATATTTAAATTAAATTTAAAATCTAAAATTCGCCGACAATTTCTGTAGGCGACCTCTTTTCAAAATACAACACACACAACCTAAAAATATGCCGACAACTTCTGGCGACTCCGCTGGGGACTAGTTCCTCTCTCCATTTTGATCAGAGGGCTTTGCTTTCATAAAACGGTAGTGAGCCCATGCCCCTAGTGGACCAAACTACCATTCTTCCGTTGGAATACCCCGTTCATTTCTGTCTTGAACGAGTATAACCAACTCCTCTCGGATTTAGGAGCCACCTGTTTAGACACCCCTAAACGGAGAGGTTCCGAGATCCTTTTACCTCTTTTCTGAGGTGGGGTGGACCCCCAATAGGTGTTAGTTCAGGAGCGGTCCTTCGAGTCGAGAAGTCTTGCATAAGACTTTCTCTTCCTTTCCAATTCTAAATCGGATTCCTTACCTTCTCTACATCTTTGAACATCCCGTTCCTAATAAACAAACCCTCTAATGAATGACTCTTTTAACAAATAATTCTTTTTTTATAAATACATGAACAAAAATGTGTTCGGACTCTTTTCGATTCTTTTCTTTTCGTCCTGATGAAAAGAAGCATAACTTGGGACTGACAGTCAGAATTTACCTCGCAGAAAATGTCTGCCCTAAAGCTGATTTTCTCCTTCACCAACGGACTGGACTTCGCTCGTTTACAAGGATGAGTCGCCGGACAATGGGATCATCCGTTTTGGGCAAGGATTCAAGAACACAAATGTCAAGATCACTGACGTTACCCATTTCACACTTACGTAACAAAGTGCCTGAAACTGAAAGACCTTTGATCGAGTTCAACCTTAAGTCAACTCAAGAGTTCCCTCCCGTGCAAAGGGTTCCAGCTGAGAAGAATACTACTATCCATAGGAGGACTGTTATCTCTACCCTCATTGGTCTAGTCATCTTTGCACCTACCCCTGCTTCCGCCAAACTAAAGGGGAAGGAAGTTCAAATTTGTAACGAGCATGTTACCGTCGAGGGTATAGATTTCAGTGCAAGACCTTCTATTTTCGAAATTGGGTCCAGCTCAAGGGTTCCACCCCTAACACGGACTCAGAGAAGAAACAGAGGTAGGAAGATTGCCAGAAAGGCCAGGGCTGCTGAAGTTGCTTTCTTGGAAGAAATCCCCGAGTACACACCACTACCTGAGTACATACCATTACCTGAGTATACACCGCTTTTGGAAGGAAGTAGATTCCATCCCCTCTCCGCCGCAGCTGATGAGGAAAAGGTTCGCAAGATTGCTTCTGCATTACCTCAACCCGCATACTATAGCGACAGTCGAAAGAAAAGGGCTAGGATTACACCATTTGCATGACTGCAGACTGTGATAGAGAAGTTAGTAAAGAAAAAGAAATGTCCTGTATCAGAGATTTTAAGAAGAATAGGGCGGGTGTCAGCCAAGTCCCGTCTTGGGCCGCGAGTAGAACCCGTTAGCGCCGCGTAAAAGCCGAATAAGAAGATGAAGGCTAGTCCACCTCGTTGTTGTTTCGAGTTTACGGATCGTGGAGGATACCACCTTCCAACATTCAGCTCGACAGACCATCCGGTCCTAGGCCTTCTGTTGCTAGAAGGATGGTAAGACGTCCTACTACTGGCCAATTAAGACCAAAAAAAGGACCGGAAAAGGAAAGTCTCGTCAGGAGACTCGAGTCCGAAGAGAGCGCCACCATAATGAAGGGGACTCCCAAGAAGAAAATCCAACAGCCATCGCATGATAACTGCGAAACCGCACGAAAAAGACCATCGGAGGACTCTATGGAAAAGCTAAGAACCGACATTCAACGATTAGCAAGAGAAAGGGAAGAAAAGTTTGGAGATGAAGTTGACTCGTCGGAGTTCATGGATGACGAATATGTGGAGATCAACATGGTTGAGACACGAGCATCGTCAGCTTCGCAAGGTGCCCCAGCAGCTGCGGAGAGAGATGAACCGGAAGCATTAAGAGCACAAATTCGAGAAAAAAGATGATACAATCTCTCAAATGGCAAAAAAGATGGAAGAGATGGCTGCAGCCCTAGCCACTCTTCAGTCAGGTTCAACCCCCAAGAGAAAAGCCTCCAGAAGTTATTCATATTACAGACGGAGGAAAAGAGATTACATCCGTTATCGGAGACGATCACCGAAGAAAGACTCTACTCAGAATATGATTCCAGAGAAGGACATCAAGAACATGGTAGAACAGCAGGTGCGAGAAGCCTTAGCACACTCTAAGAGCGGAGCATCTATTCAGACGGGTAGACCTTACCCCGAAGAATTTGATGCAGTACAATACCCAAAAGGCTTCGTACCACCTCTGTTCAAGACTTTTGATGGTACCGGAAATCCTCGACAAGCATGTTGCACATTTTCGTGCTAGTTGTTGCAACGCCGGTGGGAGTGACGCCTTACTCTTCCGACAATTCATCGACGACTCGTCAGGGATCGCCTTCGATTGGTATGCAGAGTTACCGAACGGTTCGGTAAAGACATTTTCAGAATTAGAAAACCTCTTCGTGAAACGGTTTGTCGGAGCTCAACACCATATCACCATCGGTGACTTAGTGGTGGAGAAACAAAAACTGAACGAGACTTTAGTGGACTACATACTTCGATGGAGAAATCTAAGCATGAAGTGTGAGCCACGAGGCTACAAGAACAACATGCAGTCGGTATCTTGCTTAAAAGCATTCACGGCCCGATAACACTTCTCCTTAAGGGATTTACAATTAAGACTTTCGAGAAGTTGTTAAGCAAGGCCGGGAGCTTGCAAGAGGAAGCGAAGCAACTAAGTTTCATCAACAAAACAGACAAACAGAAGCTTATGAAGACATTTGAAAAGAAATCCGGGATCGTCGCGACAGTCGATAAGGGCAAACAGCCAATGCAAATACAACCTGAGCAGCCGCAGGCCAGCTATCAACAACCTCAGCAGAACTACCAACAACCTCAACCCGGTTATCAGCCAACCCAACAATATGAGCAACCGCCTGCCCACAGCGCACGTTAAAGGAGCTTATAAATAGAGAATATCCATTCAAGAATGAGGCAGTGCCAAAGATGTTCCGCAGTTTGATGAAGACTTCAGATTTTTGACTGCCAGAACCCAAGAAGCCGGAGGAAGTCAACAAGAAAGACCATCCCAACTACTGCCCTTACCACCAGATGCTTGGACATAAGATAGAAGATTGCATCACCTTCAAAAGTTGGCTTCGACAACAATCTCCGAAAAGGGAACATAACGATCCAGGGAATACATGAAAGAACCCTGAGAAAAGAGGTTCTGTCAATGTTATTTCAACGGATCCCATTGTTCCGATAGACCCTTACACGACCGATGATGGATGGAGTACCGCTTGGACAAAGTCATCGAAGAAAATTTTGGATCGCATCCAAACCGCTTCGGCGCGTGCTTCAATTCAAAGTTTGAAACCTGTCAAGCCGGCGCTATCGCTTGCAATTGAAGAACCTCCCCAGGAAGAAAATATCATAGAAAAGAAGGAGGTCGAAGAAGAAAAGACTGAGGCTCCCAAGGCTTGGGTAGGGGTTGCTTATCCTAGGATGGTTGTTTCTGATTCGGGGGAAAAATTCCTCGAACCTCTGACTCTGTATGATTATTTGCTCGCTCCGGCGGGATCTTATAATAATAAGAGTTATGGCATTGGCTACGTTTTGACTATTTCTAACGATTACAAAACTAACGACAACCAATCTAATCCGGATCTCAATTCCGATACAAATAACAATTCTCAAATCATATACAACCTCGACAATCACGACGACAAAGAAGACATTCACCAAGAAGACTACGAAAGTTCAACAAGCAATGAATCTATTTGTGAATTTTGAGGAGCTCCAATCACAATAGAGTTAGAGCTTTCAGATTCCGAAGCGACTCCAGAAGAACCTGTCATGCCGATTCAAAAGGAGACACCAGTAAACTCAGTACCAGATTCAGAAGAAATCACAAAAGTCAACTTAAGGAGCGGAAGGGTTCTACCTCCGAGAATGGGTCCAAAAGACAAAGGAAAGCAGGTGGTTGTTCAGGAAGAATCAACCCCAGCAGAAGAATTGCCCATTCGGGAAGAAACATAAACACACGGTAACAAAGTGGACTATAACGTGCTAGCCCATCTTAGGAAACTACCAGCCAAACTGAGCATCTACGACGCTCTCATCTTATCAAAAGAGATGAGGGAAGCTCTGATCAAGGCCTTACTTGATCCAGAGATTTGTTTAGCTCAGATGGCTGGAGATTCCTTAGACGAGGTTTGCTCATTAAAGGAACAACGAGGTGTTACCTTCACGGACAGTGATCTACTACTTGGGACAGCCGATCACAACCGACCATTGTACATTTCAGTTACAATCGGAAAATTTACGCTCTCCAGAGTATTGGTGGATCCAGGAGCATCGATCAACATAATGAATCTTCGGACGCTAACATACTTGATTGACATGTAAGTGAGGTCACCTAAAAATTTCAAGTTCATTTGAGCTTAATTTAGTGAGTTATAGAATTATTTAGCTTGAAGGGCAAAATGGTAATTAAAATTTTAACCCTTAATTAAAACTTTAGGCTTAATAAAAGGGGAGGGTAAAATATTTGATTTAAACTGATTTTGGATGATTGAAATTTAAATAATTAAAGGGTAGAGACCCATCAATCACTTTCAAGATTATTTAAAGTAAACCTTAATCAATTAATTAATTAAATTTGGAAGATTAATGGAAAATTGAAATTATTAAAGTGAGGATATTATTTAAGAAGATATTTATTCTTTAATTTAAAAATCCCTAAATAACTCACTTCAATAATACTTAAAAGAAAATTAGAAGAATAATCTAAATTAAATTAAAATTGAAATGAAATTGAAATTAAATTAAAATTAAATTAAATTAAATTAAATTAAAATAAAAATTAAGTTGAATTAAATTAAAATTAAATTGAAATTAAAATTAAATTGAATTAAATTGAAAATAAATTAAAAATTAAATTAAATTTAATTAAAATAAAATTAAATTGAATTAAATTAAATTAAATTAAAATGAAGTTAAATTGAATTAAATTGAAATTAAATTGAAATTAAATTAAATTAAATTAAATAAAAAAAATTAAATTAAATTAAATTAAATTAAATTAAAATCATTTAATAACAAACCTAAATCGTTAAGAATTAAACCTAAAATAACTTGAACACTATTCCAAACTTAAACTAATTTTCTATAATTAAATCAAAATTAAAATTAAATCATTAAGTTTAAATCATTAAAATACTTAATGGGTTGATTTGCCCTTTTAAAGCTCTTATTATTATAACTCTTAAATGAAGCATCAAGTGAAGCGTTACCTCACTTATAGGATATTCAAATGTCCTAAGTTTAGTGAGCAAGATAACAAAACTTCCTCCTGGATGATTAATTCACTTGTATAATTAAATTCTCTTGGACTTAAAACAATCCTAGAGGTATTGAAAAGATGTTTAAGACTCGTCTTAAGCACTTCCTCAATATGATAGGAGGTTTATAAGAACAATTGAACTTAATTGTTCTTTGATGAAGAAAATCGTCCTTAAACCAAAATACACGAACCTAGACGTCATAGGAGATGACTAGCTATAGGATTAGGACTTTGATAGACAACAAAAACCTTTCCCTTAGCTTTACCTAGGTACTTGTTGAAATATTTAAATGCCTTAACATGTGCTTTAAGTGCAGCTTGGGATGACGGGAAGACCCTCCAGGTATGCCTTTAATTTATTGCAATTTACTTTATTGCAAATGCACTTTACTTTTCTTGCATGATAAACAACTGTTGCATGAAAACCAAAACCTTTAGGATAGTCCCTGAATTAAAACCAAAACTAAATTAAAAGTCATTACAAGATAAAAATCACCGCCACAACATTTCAAAATATAAAACAACTCAAAATTTAATCACAAACAGAACACAAAACTACAATTGTAACTAAACTAATACGTCTCGTTGAATGATCGGGAATACCTCGGATGATGTAACCCACGTGTTGCTAACGGGATTTCCCACGGTCTAAATGAAAGTGTGGAACTCATTCAGTTGAGTTTAGCAAATTCATCTGGACTAAGTGAATTCGATGAAAATAACGGTGTTGGGATGACGGAACCGTGGGATCTTAATCGGTTATGTTTAATCAACTTTAAGATTTGTTTTAATTAAAACATTAAACCATCTCAATTTTTAACTTTTCTAAACCAAAACACTCCTCTCATCTCCTGATTTATGACTTCTAAAACTAAACCTTTGCAACAACAAGGAGCTCGGAGCATGGTGGGCGACACGGCCATCGTCATCAAGAAAACTCGAGTCTACTTGACAGAAACTTTCTTAGAATTAAATAACCGAAGCCATAGGACTTCGAGATAGTTTGCCTAGTGCAACATAAATCCTCAACTCTTCGTTAGGCATTTACATGATCATCTCATGAAAATTACGCCCTAGCCGGTCTTAGGACTCCGAGGTAGTTGTTCGGTACGACATAAACCCTCACAATTTCTAGGCTGATTGTATGATTATGTCATACGAATATAAGTCTAATTAATTAAAATTGGTAAAATTGAAATATCGAATAATATTAGGATTTTATTAAACTCGAAGCCAAACAATAGGATAGTCGGGAAGTTGCCAAGATTCCTCTTGGATCCTCAAATTCCCCTACTCCTCTTCCTTTGGACTCCTAAAATAAACTGTTCCAAATTTGAGCTATTCCCTATCGAAATTTCCAAAATTAAATCCTTTGAAAACCTTAAACTTTGAAATTCTTGTGAGCAAAACCACTGATCAATATCGAGAGTTTTCTTAAATGATTCACTTCATTTAAGATGTAATTAACTATAGGGGCTTGCCCTTATAGGGAACTTTAAGAACCCAGGTAATATAAACCCTGCTTAATTCATTTATATTAAGCAGGGGAATTTATCGGCTTATAAAATTGGTTCGCAGACCAAACGGATGTTACAAATCTCCTAGTTTATTTAACCGAGCCCCATCATCAAGCAGTGTGTCTATTCTTCGGGATAGATACACGGTTTGTGATGCGGTGCTCGTTTATATAAACTATTTGGGATGTGAGATCGGTTTGATTTCATATCTTAAAATTATTTTCAAAATCAAATACTATTTTCTAAACCATACATACATAATTAAATTAAATTTAAAATCTAAAATTCGCCGACAATTTCTGTAGGCGACCTCTTTTCAAAATACAACACACACAACCTAAAAATATGCCGACACCATACTTTGATCCATGAACGATCAATCCCAAAAAAGATTTAATAATTATAAAACCAACATCAATAGGCATCCCCATTTGAATAAAATAGTTCAAAATAACACATTCCTTAGTTACTTTACTGATTTTTATAGTTGGGAGCAATTTCACACATATAAAATAATGTAAGTGCTTCGACGTAGGCTTTAGCAGTGTGGTCGGAAAACTTACCTACATGTTATCTCTTATCTCCCAATCATCAATTTCATCTGCAAATATCTTTATATATCATTGATGTTGTCCTTCATTGAGGCAAAGTTTGAATAGTGGCAGATTGACACATTCTCAATCATGTATAAATCATTAATATTTCCAGGAGTAAATTTGACAAACATAGCTCGCACATAGACTGATCCTTGGTTGATTCCATGAAAATTTGCATAAAACTCCTTCACAACCGGGACAACTACGACGGTAATAGTATAACATAACACTGCCCAACGTCTCTGATCAATAATTTCTTCAATTCGAGTAGTAGGAGAATTCATACCTTGATTCACGAAGCCTCACTCCTTAATCAACCTCATCTTTGAGATATTCTTTTTGAATAGACGTTGCGGTTTGAAACTGATGAACTTTCTACGGTTTAAAACTTAATCTTGAAGTTTCTATCAAGTCGGAATACATTTGGATGAGATTTGGAATCTTCCTTTTTGTTCCTCTGGTAGTTTTTGCGTCTAGGGGCGGTTTTCGGGAGTTCAAGTGGAAGAATTGCCACATAGAATCGCCAAAAACACGTTTTTAAAGAAGAAAAATTGTTTTTTGAACAACAGCGTGGTCCGACGCTTTTAGCAGCCCGTCTGGCGCTAGTTCAATTTTTTTCAAACTTTTTTTGTCCAAATTATTTCCAAATTTTGCTTTAATTCATTTCTTTAATGTTGTTAATGATATTTAAGGAAGGGTAAGACTTAATTAAGTAACAAACAAACACAAATAACACATCAAATAAGCAAACACTTAATAACTGTGGGTTGCCTCTCAAGAGCTTAGTTTAACGTCGTTAGCCCGACATAACTCCAAGTTATTCAGGTTGATCCAATATTAAAGCCTCTTTAAAATTATGTCTATTGCCTTCAAAATATGGTTTTAATCTTTGTCTATTAACTTTGAATATTTTTCCAGAATTAGGGTCTTCGATAGTCACAGCTCCAAATTGATAGATTTTTACGACAATGAAAGGTTTTGTCCATCTAGATTTTAGTTTCCCAGAAAATAATTTCAATCTTGTATTGTATAGTAAAATTATTTGTCCTAGTTCAAATTCCTTTTTAACAATCTTCTGATCATGCCATATTTTTCTTCTCTTCATGTATATTCTATCATTATCATATGATTTATTTATGATTTCTTCAAATTCATTCAATTGCAATAGTCCTTTCTCTCCAGCGTCTTTCAAATTAAAGTTCAATTTCTTTATAGCCCAATATGCTTTGTATTTTAATTCAATTGGCAAGTAACAAGTCTTTCTAAAGATTAATCCGTAAGGGGACATTCCTATAAAAGTTTTATAAGCAGTTATGTATGCCCATAAAGTGGTGTCTAATCTAGCAGACCAATCTAATTTCTCAGGATTTATGACTTTTTCCAAAATTCATTTAATTTCATGATTAGATACCTCAGCTAAGCCATTAGTTTGGGGATGATAAGCTGTAGAGATTCTATGCATAATATTATATTTTTCTACCAATCTCTGAATCAGATTATTCTTAAAATGGGATCCTCCATCAGTGATGATTACTCTAGACATTCCATATCTTGTGAAATTATTTTTCATTAAAAAACTTGAAACACTTCTAGCATCACACTTACCTCAATCCATTTTGATACATAATTAACAACAATTAGTATATATAAATTTTCAAATATAGGTATAAATGGTCCCATAAAATCTAATCCCCAAGCATAAAAAATTTCAACTTTCAAAGTAAAATTAAGAGGCATTTCATTTCTTCTAGATATTTTGCCTAGTCTGTGACATCGATCACAGGTTTTGATAAATATATAAACATATTTGAAAATAGTAGGCCAATAAAATCTAGATTGTAAAATCTTATGTGCAGTTCTATCAATTTCGAAATGTCCTCCAAATTCAGAACCATGACATTCTCGAATAATTCTTTTAGTTTCTTCATAAGGCACACATCTCCTAATAATAAGATCTTTACAATGCTTATACAGATATGGATTATCCCAAAAACAAAATTTAGCATCATGTTTAAATTCATTTCGCTGTTGCATTGTTAATTCAGGTGGTAAAATATTACTAACGATATAGTTTACAATACGAGTATACCACGGTATATTTCCTTCAGTAATATTATATAACTGCTCATCAAGGAAAGTTTCTGTTATTTCCTTTTCAAATTCAACTAAATTAGGTTGTTCAATTCTAGATTAATGATAAGCTATTTGATTATCGACCCTTTTCTATTAACGATCTCAAAATCAAATTGTTGCATTAAAAGTATCCATCGAATCAGTCTTGGTTTAGCATCCTTCTTTTGTATTAAATATTTAATAGCAAAATGATCAGTATGCACTATACATTTGTCTCCAATTAAGTAAGATCTAAAATTTCAAAGGCATAAATAATAGCTAATAACTCTCTTTTTGTAGTATTATAATTAATTTGAGCATCAGTAAGTGTTTTACTAGCGTAGTATATAACTTTAAACATTTTTTCATGCCTTTGCCCTAAAACCACTCCAATAGAATAATCGCTCACATCACACATTAATTCAAATGGTTTCTCTCAGTTAGGTGAAAATATTATAGGGGCAACGATTAATTTTTCCTTTAATAGATCGAAAGCTTTTAAGCATTCCTCATTAAAATTAAACTTCCTATCTTTTTCCAAAAGTTGGCATATGGGCTTAGTAATTTTTGAAAAGTCTTTAATATATCACCTATAGAATCCTACATGTCCCAAAAAGCTTCTTACCCCTCTCACTATTGTTGAAGGTAGTAATTTTCTATAATTTGAATCTTTGCAGGATCTATTTCCATGCCAATTTCATATATTCTATGCCCAAGCACAATTCCTCTTACAACCATAAATTGGCACTTTTCCCAGTTTAGGACTAAATTTGCTCTTTCGCATACCTCTAAAACTTTTTCTAAGTTGCATAGGCATGCATCAAATGAATCTCCAAATACTAAGAAATCATCCATAAACACATCTATTCCATCATCTATTAATTTGCTAAATATGGACTTTATACATCTTTGAAATGTTGCAGACGCTTTACATAATCCAAAGGGCATTCTTCTAAAAGGAAAAGTTCCATAAGGGCTAGTAAATGTAGCCTTCTCTTGATCCTTAGGAGCAATAGGTATTTGGTGATAACCGATATATCCATCTAAAAAGAAATAGTACTTGTGTCCAGCAAGTTTGTCTAGCATTTGGTCTAAAAAAGGTAAAGGGAAGTGATCTTTTCTGGTGGCGACGTTTAATTATCTATAATCAATACATATTCGCCAACCAGTAACTTGTCTTGTAGGTATAATTTCATTTCGTTCATTTACGTTAACAGTCACTCCTCCTTTCTTAGGAACAATTAGACTAACCCAAATACTATCAGAAATAGGATATATAATTCCAGCATCTAACCACTTTAAAATCTCTTTTTTAACCACTTCTTTCATCATTGGGTTCAGTCTCCTTTGTGGATCAACTCAGGTTTAAGTTGTTCATTCAACAAAATTCTGTGGATACAGATCGATGGACTAATTCCTTTAATATCTACTAAGGACCAACCAAAAGCCTTTTTATATCTTTTTAAGGTGTCCAGTAATTTTTGTTCTTGACATTCATTTAAATCCGAAGTTACAATGACTGGTAAGGTAGATGATTCTCCTAAAAACATATACTTTAAATGATTGGGGAGAATTTTAACCTCAAGTTCAGGGCGTTTAATGATAGATGGAATTAAACTTTTATCTCCATCTTCCATAGTTTCCAATATTTCAAATCTTTCCTGAACAAATTCTAACTTTTCATTTTTCATATCATCCAAATCATCTTCACTTTCACTTTCATCCTTACATTCCAAGTTCTTTTCAAATACTTCTTTATAATGATCTTCTCTCAAATAATCGCAGATTTCCATTCGAAAGCACTCATCATCTTTTTCAGTTGAAGGGTATTTCATAGATTTCAGAATATTGAAAGTTACCTCTTGATCATTAACTCTCATAGTTAATTCTCCTTTTTGAACATCGATCATAGCTCTCTCAATAGCAAGGAATGGTCTTCCCAAAATAATTGGAATTTCTTTATCTTCCTGCATATCTAATACAATAAAGTCCACAGGAAAGATAAATTTATCCTCCTTCACCAATACATCTTCCACAACTCCTTTAGGATAAGTGATAGAACGATCAGCCAATTGAAGAGTCACAGATGTAGGTGAAATTTCTCCTATTCCCAATCTTTTAAAAGTTTATAAAGGAATAAGATTAATACTAGCTCCCAGATCACATAAAGCTCTTCCAAAACATTTATCACCTATAACACGGGATAGTGAAACTACCAGAGTCTTTTTTTCAAGAAGTTTCTTCTGAATAAATGCACTACACTCATTGCTAAGTACAACAATCTCATGGTCTTTGAACTTTCTTTTCTTTTTAATAATATCCTTCATAAACCTTACATAATTAGGCATCTGCTCTAATGCTTCAACAAAGGGAATATTAATCATTAATTCCAAAAAAATTGTAAATCTATTATCTCTATTCTATTTTTTCAGTCTTTGAGGAAATGGAGGAGGTGGTTTTTCAACAGTTATCTTCATTGGTTCAATAGGATGTTCTAAGTCTGGATATATCCTATTAGAACCCTTTTCAATGTTCACTTCCTCTCTTTCAACTTCAACTTCTTTTTGTACTCTTGTTTCTAATTATTTTCAATTCCTTAATTGAATAGCCTTAATTTGCTCCTTGTTTTGATCTTTTGGGTTGATCTCAACATTGTTAGGAAGATTTGCAGAAGGTCTATTATTAAGCTTAGTAAAAATATGTCCCAATTGATTCTCAATGTTCTTCATTGCAACATTTTGAGCATGAATTTGATTACCCATATTCAGAATTATTTCTTCAGTAGAAAACTTCTTTTCCTTAAATTGTGGGTTACTATTAAAACTAGGAGAATAAGAAGGTCTATAATTGGTATTTCCTTGGTTGTTCAGATTTCTAACTGGATTCATATAATTGTTTCCCCATTGCAAGTTAAAACCACCATTGTTATTATTCTAGTTGAATTTTGGGTGATTCTTCTAACTAGGATTATAATAATTTGAATAAGTATTGTTGAATTTGTTATTTATTGCAATCAATGTTTCATAAGGTGTTTGAGTGTCTATCATCTGTCCTGATGAATTTTCTTCTAACACCGGGGGTGCTTGAGAATGATTCATTTCATATTGATATATTTTCTTAGAAAGTGAGCAATTTGAGAGACTATTATTGTTATCACATCAGAATCATGAACACTAGCTACTCTCTTAGGATTTACCCGCTCAGAGGGCCATTAAAAATTATTAGTAGCCATCTCTTTAATTAACGAATATGCTTCATCAAAAGGTTTTGACATTAATGATCCACCAGCAGCAACATCTATAATCGATCTCAAAGATCCCACTAATCCATTGTAAAATTTTGAGTGATAACCAGTATAGTGAAGCATGATGTGGACACTTCTCAGAAGATCTTAAAACCTTTCCCAAGCTTCATATATTGATTCTCCATCAGACTGACTAAAAGATGTGATATCATTCCTCAACTAAACAGTTTTTGAAGGAGGGAAATATTTTGACAGAAACTTTTGTGAAAGTTCTCCCCAAGTTCTGATAGATCCAGGTGCTAACGAATTTAACCATGCCTTAGCCTTATCCCTTAATGAAAAAGGAAAAAATCTAAGCTTAACAGCATCCTTAGACACTCGATCATATATAAAGCTGGCACATAGTTCTAGAAAACTAGTGAGACGTAAGTTAGGATCTTCATTAGGTGTTCCTCCAAATTGATTATTCTGTATCATTTGGATAATATCAGGTTTAAGCTCAAATGAATTAGCAGCAACATCAGTGTTTTAGATAGTTAAGTGAGTTTCATCTGTTGTTGTACTAACATGATCTCTTAAAGGTCTTAGTATATTTTCATTTTGATTGTTTTGATTGTTCAAATTGTTCACCATTTTGTGAGGATTTTCTGATTGTTTTTGTTGATTTTGAATTTTTCTAATAGTACGCTCTAATTCAGAATTATAAGGCACTAAACATATAAATCGGATACTACACATGCAAACACAATAAGCACACTTATAATAAATAAACACACATATTTATGACTTGTAATTCAAATATAAGCTTTCAAATACTACAAAATTACTTTTAGCATTTACCTCTCCGACAAAGGCGCCAAAAACATGGTGTGATTTTTTTTAAATTGCCAAAATTTTTTAACTCAGATATATATATATATATATATATATATATATATATATATATATATTGATTTAGTTTTCTATTGAGTCACACAATTAAACGCAAGTATACATATCGCTCAAGTAATACAGGGCTTTAGTAGAGTCCTGGTTATCGATCCCACGGGGAAGCGATTAATTTTATGGTGTTGCACAAAAATCACTTCTCAAATCACAACACAATTGCAAGTAATAACAAATCTTAAAATATAGAAAAAAACTTGCAGTTACTAATTCTACCAAAGTACGTTTTAACTTTCTAGCAAGTTTAACTAATACAAGACTAAATTTATAACAAAGTTCAGTTGTAAGAAAGAATCTTACTCCTCTCTAATAATAATGTGATGATTTAGTGACATAGGTCAGTGATGAAAATGTATTGTGCCAAATAAAAGCATTCCTATTATTTACCCTTTTCCAACCGCATAAAGAACATTGGCTAATCCTATGTTCAGTCCCCAAATCCGTCATTAGGCTGGGAGGATATTGGCTCTCACTCCAGAGCTCTCACTTCCCTTCCTCTGAAGGCTAACTCTCGCTTTCGTTTCCAAACCCTAGGACCAAATTGGGGATTTTAGCCTGTCATTCTAAAATCTCCAATTCTATGCCCATCAAAATATATTTCCCTATTTATTTGCACTCAACCCTCATGAAATATATCACTAATTCATGGACATTGAATGTGTCCTTCACTTTTATTGTGGAACTCATAATCCTTTGGGAACATTTGTTTCCCAATAAGTTTTAACAATTTAATTGGCCAGATCAAAAGGTAAATGAAGTTTGAAGTGAAAAGTTCATCACAAATTCTCCATAATAAATCTGCACATCATTTCCATATCACAACATCAATACATCATATGAAAAGGAAGAAGACAAAGAAATCTACTCAAGACTCATGAGGAAAGGATGACAAAATGTGGATTATATATATAAAAGCAACTTCATAGGAACAGAGTAAAGAAATGACAATTTATCTCAAACTCTTCCCGAAGCAAATTTCAAAGAATTCTTTTGACTCCTCTTCTTTCTTCCAATCAACACACAATTATCTTTTTAGATAAGTAAGGAAGAAGAAATCTCTCACTTTCCCTCTCCTCGTACACTCCTTAGAAGAGAACACACAAACCCTATATTTCATAAAAAAATGAAAAGACACACTCACTCCTCACTCCTTCACACTCTAAACTCTCTCCCGCTCTAAAACAATTTAAATCCGGCCATAACTGATTTCCTAAGAGTTTCTTCAAGAATCCCTCCAAAATCCAGCCAAATACATTAAATCTAGTTAGAAATCGGGATAGGGCGGGGTCCGGCACAAGATAGGGCGCCGTCCGATTCTATTTTCCGCCTTCTGGTCCAAAAGTCTCTATAAATTGGCGCAGACTAGCACGGGTGACAGCGCCGTTCAGCGCTAGTTCAATAAATTGCATTTTGCTCCAACTTGCTCCAAATTTGCTCCTTTTCACTTCCTTTTGCTATAAAGGCCTAAAATCATTATACCTGCATGAAATCATGAAAAATACCTTTCTTTAATGTGCAATATCATCAAAAACTTATATTAAATGGACATTAAAAAGCTATCAATTTTTTAGTGTAATCAATACCTCAGCTGAATGTACTTTATCATGACATGAAAAGTAGCTTTCTTAGTAAGATAAATTACACTCGTACCATTGCTATAAATTTTTCAATCCCTTGTTCATTGTCCATTTCCGCTATAATGCCTTATAGAATAATTACTTTCTTGCTAGCCTTAGTGATAGCAACATATTCAGCCACCGTAGTTGAAAGTACAAAAATCTTTTGTAGCTTGAAAACTCAACTCATTTTCGTGTTCCCCAAAGTGAAGGTATACCCTATTGTACTTCTTTTACCATTCAAATCCCATGTTAAATGTGGATCTACAAATTCTTGTAGACTAATCCCTGCCATTCATAGTAAAGTGACATAAAAACATAAGGATCCACTTCATCACTTCCTAATGATACTTGCATTAAATGTCCATATACTTGTTGATCACTCCTACTGCACATGCAATATCTAATATGGTATAAATCATAACATACATTAAACATTCAACAGCTGGAGAATACAACGTTCTCCTCATCTATACTTCCTCTTCATCACACTTCAGTGATAACTCCATAGATTGCTTGAAGTGACTACCTATGAAGGGGCACAAACTAGCTTTATCTCAACCATGATGAACATTTAAAGGTTCTTCTCAACATCTTATGTTTGAGATAACTGATGTGCCCGACCTTTACTTATGTAAGAATTTATGAATTTGTATTTAAATATTTATAATAATTTTTGTAAAAGTCACAATTTTAAATGCAAGTATACGTATCGTTTCAAGTAATACAAGGCTCTATTAGAGTCATGGTTATCGATCCCACAGGGAAGATTACGAGAAATTAATTTAAGAATTTTATTAGATCAAATTAAAAGTAATTATTATTTTTATTTCTTTTCAAAATTCAGATTTAATAAAATTTCTACCAAATGTAAGTAAGCAGAGATAAAGTAAAGATTAATGCAAGTATAAATAAATCAACTTTCTCCTTTTCAACTAATCCAAGATTTTTAGAATAATTATCATTTGTGGAGAACTTAGATTATGTTATTATGCCAAATAGAAGCATTCCTATTCTTTACCTTCGCTCGATAGTATAAAGAACATTGGTTAATCTATAGATCGGTTCAGGATATTTTATTAGTAGAATGGGTTAATCTAGGCTCACACTTCAGATGTCCGAGGGTGGCTATGGTCGGCCCTACCAGATGACTGTTCCCTTTCTATAAACCAAATTATTAGAATTTAGTTTGTCACTCAAAAAAATATCAATTCTACGCCCAATAATCAATATCTTTCTATTTATTTGCACTTCACTTTGAATAACCCGCATATAGCCTTTGATTACCCAAGGATTCATGTGATATCTACTAGTTAAGAACTCATCTCCGGATTGGTCTCAGAATTCTTCAAAAGGTTTTAAAAATTTAAATGGCCAGTTTAAAATGTAAATTAAGATCAGGTATTAATATCATCACATTTTTTATAAATATTTTAAGTTGTGTTTTCCAAAAAAAAATTAATTATCTTATTATCTTTTCATAGTTGAAAGGAGAAAGAAAACTAACTACTCAGAACACATTGAATTCACACAACAAAACATATTTATAAAACTTTGAACCAAGTTACAAATACTTATCTGGAATGTTTCTTCAAGTGATCCGCTGAGTCCTACTGACTCCAATGCAAAGTACAAGACTTCAACAACAACAATACTTGAAAACTAAAACTTACTACTTATGCAATTGAGTAGTAATACTCAAAATAAAATCACTAAATACTAAAGAAAGTGGCTCCCTAAAATGTTTGGATGCTAGAGGGGACTAAAGGATGCTTGGGGAAGTTATAGGGTGCGCTTTTCTCTGTAGAATTGACTCCTATTTATAAAGCTTCGAATTTGACCAGGGGTTGCTTAAGGTACCTCTTCAAAATTCATCCAAATGCAATGTACCTTCTAGAAGGTAACTGTGGCGCCTAGGCGCCGAAATCTGGCACCTAGGCACTGGAGTCCGTGACCAAGTCTTCGCACATCTTCACTTTGGATTGCACCACTTCGCGATTAAAACTGTTTTCCCATGTCTAGATGCATTGTATCTCATGCCCTATATATTAGGAGTAACTTTCAGTCTTCTAGAAAGTCTGATAACCGCTTAACACCGTCAAAATAACTGCCCAAAGCTGTCAAAAATCTTATCTGTTTCTTTATCGAATTGGCGCTTAGGCGCCGGATTCTGGCGCCTAAGAGTCAGACCTATAAGTTCGGTAAGTTTGCTCTTTAAGCTCTATTTTTGCTCCTTTTTGCTCCTTTTTCCTTCTTGAATACTTTTTTTATCACCTACATCCAATAACATAAAAATTCCTTTCATTAAAGCATAATATCCTCAAGAATTGAATCATAAATAAGGCCTAAAAATAGGTATTTTTTAAGTGGATCAAATTCCCCTAAACTTAAACGTTACTTGTCCTCAAGTAACCCTTTTAATTTCATAAAATATATAATATTTGGAATGAAGTTTAAATATTTAAGATTCTTTGTAATTTTTGGTTTTATAAATGCTCTAGCTAATCATTAACTAAATTTCACTAATTAAGGTTAATTTTAAGAATTTAAAGAATACTTAACTACCAAATCATAAGACTTTAAATTTTTTCATTTATTTCAAGAATAATTTTAATTTATCATATTAAGGTCACATAAATAAATTACAAGAAAAAGACTTTCATGAAAACTTTTCTAGTAAAGATGCTTGTACATAAAAATTAAGTTAAAAATGTAATTAGTTTTCTTCCTATAAGATAATTCAAGTGAAGCCAATTTTTGATTAGACATTTCCTCAAGCTTCCCCTTACATTTCTTTGTTCTTTTCATTTCTTTTTTTGTTTGTTTTTTTTAGGATATTTTTCAATCATATATATATATATATATATTACTTGTGAGGATTACTATTTTTGGATAGTCTGTTAATGATTTTGAACTTCACTATCCTTAACTTATATTTATAACCTTATACATTTTTTTCTTAATAAATAAGACATTTTTAATAAGTATTTTTCAAAAATTATTTCAATCCTTTCTTTTTCAAGTAAAAATCTTGATTCCTTAGTATTTTTAAAATACAATTCTCTTTACTCTAAAAAGAAAAAAAATTGAATATTATTATTCTTTAAGTTAAATAATTCCATTCTTAAAATCAATCAAAATTATTGAAATTTTAGTTAAGTTTACTAAATTATTTATAAATTCAAAAATTTAAGCAATCTTAAATAGATTTTTCATTCCTTATGTTATGTTAATATATTTTTTAAACAAAATATTAGTACATTAAGGACAAATAATATTTAAATTTCAAAGAATTTTCCCTTCCACCAAACTTCAGTTTTGGTATAAACATGAATCATAAAATTTTCTAAAGCATGAGAGAAAGAAATAATCAAGAATTTATCTAGGTACAATGATGATGTAGTGAGGAAAAACTCACTTCTACTTCAACACATGCTTTAATATGTATGTAACAAAAATGATTAAGCATATATAGAAAAGTTTGCAGAGCAGGAGTTAATTTCTACAATTTTTTTCAAATATATATATTATTATTATTATTCTTTCTTTTTTTGTTATTTAAAACATGCAAAATTACTAACTTTTTAGGAATACTAAACAGTAGGTTGAAACAGAAACAAATATTTATCATAGAAAATAAAAATTGATCCATACTTAAGTCTTTAATACATAACACATAAGATGATCTAAAACAATCTAAACTTCAAAAGTCCACACAAAGTTAATTAAACAAATCAACACTAAAAAATAATAATAAAATCAGACTCATCAGTACTAACATACTAGAAATAAAATACTAAAAACAAAATCACACATCTCAAGAGGTAAATCAAACTACTAATCACTAGTTGTAGCCTCGTCGTCGTCGTCACCAAAAGAAAATTCTACATCCTTCGGATCAACATAAGGTAAAAATCTAGGACAGGTAGGGAACTGAACATCATGATCACCCTTCGGGAATCTAACAAGAGACTCAGAATACTCGGCATCATAATCACTCTTCCTTTGGGTGTACTTAGAAAGATGATCGATCTTCTTATCGATCGTATCTACTCTACAATGAGTTAGAAATAACTCATTATGCTGCTCCATAAACTTATCATGCATGGATTCCCAGAAACTAGATGGTGGCTCAGTAGCAAAAGTAGAAGGTCCACCAGTAGTAGGTAATGAACTAGAAGGTGCGGTAGAACACTTACCTCGAAATTGATCATAGATTCTGACACTTTCTCTTCCAATGGGCTTTGTAGACTTGAGCTTTTCCTCTGAAAGCTCAGCAACAACTCCAGCACTTTCACACAGAGAATAAATCAAAGATGGAAATCCCAGTCCAACAGAAGTGCTAGAAAGAACATTGGCCTCTATTGACTCATAAATGATACTCCCACATCAATCGGCTTCCTCTCTTGTATGTAGTAGTTGAGGATAGCTCTATCCTCGGTAACCTCACTCAAATGATTGGATGGAAGGAGGCAAGCAGAAATATAGTAATGTCATGCATTTGAAACACCATTTAGCTTAAAAGATGAAAAATTTACCCGTTTTTCGTTTCGGATCTTCCAAGCTCCAGTACCAAGCAATAATCATCTCTAAATCTCCCTCAGATAGAGATAATCCAGAGTAATAGCACTCTATGTTCAGCGGAAGGCCATAGAAAATATTGATTTGCTCTAGAGTAATTCTACTCCAACTCCTCTTATGAAGATCTTGTACTCTTCAGCATCCACGAAATTGCCTGACGACAGGGATAACAACAACAACAGTAAAATAACATAATCATTGCTAGTTGAGTGCAACGATCGTATCTTCAATCCTTCCTCCAAGATTGTAAAAACTTCATTCAGAGATAAACTTCCTTTTCGTAGCAAAATTGTTGTATCGAAAATGTGCCGCAACAGTGACAAACTTGCTACGATCAAAATTTTCTCGTTCCTTTCCTCACTTAGATTTAGATGCCATCTAAACGTAAAAGAAAAACACAAAATAAATTTATAGGATCAAAGGAAAAGAACTAATTTAAGCTTTAAAAACTGGAAAGAGCTTAAAAATCCATGGATTTAACTCTAAAAATCAATTTTTTTTTTCAAAATTTCAGTTCTCTTCAAAGAGAGCAAAATCCATGGTGAAAATAAAAAATAATTGGTTTAGAATGTAGATCTGACCTTGGGATGAAGAAATTGAGTTATTCCAAGCTTAAAAACTTGAAAATCCGGCCTCAAATGGAATCTCTAGGGTAGGTTTTCGTGAAAATCTGAAGAAGGAGGCTTAGACGTTAAAAATGGATTTGGTGGGTTAATAAACTCAATTTTCGAGTGCAGGTTGAACCGGCGCGAGTTCTGGTGCCTAGGCGCCGGACTCGCCTTTCCAAAAATTTGATTTAAATATTATATTTTTCACCAAAAGTTAAAAAATTCGACTTCTAATTACTCACATGAGAGTATTAATCCAATTTCTATCTTCCAAACATTTCCAAAATCAATTAAAATGATAACTTAGATCCACATTTCAAACTCAAGATATAACCAAAATCTTCAATTCCATTTCATATTTTTCATTCCAAGCTCAATAAATTCCAGAACAAGATTATAACAAGGTTCATCATTCTATAAACAACACAAACAATATAAATTCAAAGCAAATTTTTAATCCAACAACACACATTGAACAATTAAGTAAACACACAAACTCGATATTCGACATGCTAGAACTTGACTCAATCGCACCTAGAACACATAAAAGATCAATCCAACACCGAACTTCAATTTTCATCTCTTTCGCAATGAAGTTTGCTAGGACCGCTGAGATAGAAAACCAACGACCTTGGAAATTCCAAAGCCGTCTTTTCATCAATCCACTTATTCTTCGCATACATTGTTACTTGAGCATTTTGATAGACCGCCATATGATCAAACTGAAGTTTTTTTTCCATTCCAAATGCTCAATTTGATGATACATTTCGTGCAAATGATTCCTAATGCTTTGAAGTTCCGCTTCAATCTTTTCTAAACGACTAAATAACCTCTCCATACTAGCTACAATAAAACCATTAAAATAAGGTTAAGGATCTTTGGAGGATTTGTCTCTTACCTCATTTCCATGATTTCCTCTATCCATTGCTTCCAAACTCCTCTTATCTCCTTCAAAATAGATTGCTCTGGTCGTAAATTAGGTTGCTTAGGGATTGGGGATGATGGTAGGGCAATTTATAAAGAGATTTCGTGTGAAAACTTCAGTTTTTCAGTTTTTCCACTACTGTAACTGTGGCGCTTAGGCGCCAGAATCTGGTGTCTAGGCGCCGGACAATCGATACTAATGGTTATGCTGGCGCTTAGGCGCCGACTTTTAGTGCCTAGGCGCCGGAACAATGTTCGACTCCGTTTCGCCTATCGTCAAATTTTACAAAGTTTCGATCTTAAAAATAGGTCTAATAAAAGGGTGTGATCAACACACAAACAATAATTAAGATAAATTTAAATCACAAACAATTACAATGATAATAAATGGGTTGCCTCCCACAATGTGTTTGGTTTAATGTCGTCAGTCCGACCTAATCAGTTGAATTAATTGAGTAGACTCAGTTCGTAAGCCTCTTTGTAATTTTGTTTCATTTCTCCCATATAAGGCTTCAGTCTTAATCTGTTAACTTTAAATATTTTTATAGTTTTGGGATCTTTAATATCCACAGCTCCATAAGGTTATACTTTCTTAATTATAAATGGTCCCATCCATTTAGATCTTAATTTTCCAGGAAAAAGTTTTAAACGAGGATTAAATAATAATACTACTTGTCTAGGCTCAAATATTTTTCTTGAAATATTTTTGTCATGCAATTTCTTCATTCTTTTCTTATAAATTCTTGCATTTTCATAAGACTCATTTCTTATCTATTCCATTTCATTTAATTGTAATAATCGTTTTTTATCCTGCAGTATTCAAATCAAAATTGAACTCCTTTATCGCACAATAAGATTTATGTTCAAGTTCAACAGGTAAGTGATAATGTTTACCATAAATTAACCGATAAGGTGACATTCCGATATGTGTCTTATAAGTACGTTCTATAAGCCCATAATGCGGAATCAACTCTATCAGCCAGTCAGTTCTTTTAGGATTAACAGTCTTTTCTAATATTCTTTTAATTTCTTGGTTTGATACTTCAACCATTCCACTTGTTTGAGGATGATAAGCAGTTGTAATTCTATGTTTAATTCTTATATTTCTGAAATGACTTCCCCCATCTGTGATAATTATCCTAGGCATTCCAAATCTTGTAAAAATCATTTTCTTTAAAAATTTCAAAAAACTTTTAGAATCACAGTTAGGTAAAGCTACAGCTTCTATCCACTTTAAAACATAATCAACTGCTAATAAAATATAAATCTTTCCAGATGATGGTACAAAAGGTGCCATAAAGTCTAAACCCCATACATCAAAAATTTTAATTCTAATATAAAGTTTAGAGGCATTTCATCTTTTCTGGATATATTTCCCATTCTTTAACATCGATCACAAGTTTTCACATAATTTCCAACATCTTTAAAAAAAGTAGGCCAATAAAATCAAGAATTTAAAATTTTAAATACAGTTTTATCTACTCCAAAGTGTCCTACAAATTCAGAATAGTAATATTTTTGAATAATTGCAAAAGTTTCTTTATAAGGTACACATCTTCGAATCATAGAATCGCTTTCTATTTTAAATAAATGAGGATCTTCCCAAATATATGATTTACAATCATTCTTGAATTTCTTAATGTATTTGTTATTCAACCCATATGGTAAAATATTGCTAACCAAATAGTTAACTATATTTGCATACCAAGGCGTTTGTAGTCCTTTAATAACATATAACTATTCATCAGGGAATTTCTCATTTATATTTTCTTCATAAATCTTCTCATATTATTTTTGATTCTTGATAAATGATCAACAATTTGGTTGTCAGTTCCTTTTCTGTTCACAATTTCCAAAACAAATTCTTGTAAAAGTAAAACCCATTTGATCAATCTAGGTTTAGCATCCTTTTTAGACATTAAATACTTAATAGCAGAATGATCAGTATGTACGATACATTTCGTTCCAAGAAGATACGATCTAAATTTATCAAAGGCATATATTGTTGCTAAAAGCTCTTTTTTAGTAGTAGTGTAATTTATTTGAGTTTCATTAAGAGTTTTGCTAGCATAATATATAAATTTGAAAATTTTCTCATATTTTTGTCTCAATACAGCTCCAATTGCTTAATCACTTGCATCACACATTAATTCAAAAGGTTTACTCCAATCAGGTGCAAAAATAACATGTGCAGTGATTAATTTTTCTTTTAGAACATTGAATGCATTCAGACAATCTTCATTAAATTTGAATTTAGCTTCTTTTTCTAATAAATGACAAAGAGGTTTAGCAATTTTAAAAAAAATCCTTTATATATCTCCTATAAAATCCAACATGACCCAGAAAACTTCTCACATCAGTAACGTTAGTAGGTGGTTGAAGTTCAGCAATAATTTTCACTTTTACCTGATCAACTTCCATGCCTATTTGTGAAATTTTATGTCCAAGTACAATTCCTTCTGTGACCATAAATTGACATTTTTTCCAGTTTAGAACCAAATTTGTTTCTTCACATCTTTTTTAGAACTTTAGTTATATTTTCCAAGAAAAACTCAAAAGAAGTTCCATAAACTGAAAAATCATCCATAAATACTTCAATTCCTTTATCAATTAAATCACAGAATATTGACATCATACATCTTTGAAAAGTTGCAGGTGCATTACATAAACCGAAAGACATTCTTCTAAAGGCAACTGTTCCATAAGGACTTGTAAATGTTGTTTTCTCTTGGTCCTCAGGAGCAACGGGTAATTGATGATAACCGAAATATCCATCCAGAAAATAGAAATATGAGTGTCTAGCTAGTTTATCCAGCATCTGATCCAAGAAAGGTAAAGTAAAATTATCCTTTCTAGCGACGTTGTTTAATTTTCGATAATCATTGTAAATTCACCATCCAGTAACTTGTCTTGTAGGAATTAATTCATTCTTTTCATTAACAATGACAGTTACTTCTCCTTTCTTCGGAACACAATGAATAGGACTTACCCATTGACTATCCGAAATAGGATAAATAATTCCAGCATCTAACCATTTCAAAATATCTTTTTTAACAACCTCTTTCATAATTTGGTTCAATCTTCTTTGAGGTTTAATAGTGGGTTTTCAATTTTTTTCCATTAAAATCCTATGCATACAGATTGAAGGGCTTATTCCTTTTATATCTGCAATAGTCCAACCGAAAGCTTTCTTATAGTTCTTCAGAACTCATATTAATTTTTCTTTTTGATCTTTGCTTAGTTCTGAAGATATAATCATAGATAAAGTTAATGAATTTCCAAGAAATGCATAATTTAAATGTGCAGGTAACATTTTTAATTCCACTTCAGGGGTTTTTTCAATTGAGGGTAAAAGTATATCATTTTTAGTTGTGTCAAAAATTTCCCAATTATCATGAATATATTGATTTTCTTCAGATAAATTTTCTTCATTTACTTCTTCAATTTCTTCAGTTAATGACTCATTATATAACATAGATTTATCATCTTTTTCTTCAGAAATGACCTTACATTTTTCTTGATAATGCTTTTCAATTATATAATAAAAAATATCCATCCAATAATATTTTTCTTTATCAGGATAACTCATTGATTTCAAAACATTAAATGTTATCTCTTGATCATTAACTCTCATTGTTAATTATCCTTTTTGCACATCAATCATAACACATCTGGTAGCTAGAAAAGGTCTCCCTAAAATAATAGGTATTTCTTTATCTTCTTTCATATCCAGTACAATGAAATCCATAGGAAAGATAAATTTATCCACCTTAACAAGAACATCCTTTATAACTCCTTTAGGATAAGCAATAGATCGATTAGCTAACTGAAGGGTTACAGTGGTGGGAGAAATCTCTCCTAAATCTAACCTTTGAAAGATAGAAAATGGCATGAGATTAATACTTGCTCCTAAATCACATAAGGCCTTTCCACAAAATTTTTCTACAATAGCACATGGTATAGTGAAACTTCTAGGATCTTTATGTTTCTGAGGTAGTTTCTTCTGAAATTATTACACTACATTCTTCACTTAATGCAACAGTTTCATATGCTTCAAATTTTCTTTTCTTACTTAAAATTTCCTTCATAAATTTTGCATAGCTCGGTATTTGTTCCAAAGCTTCAGTAGAAGGAATGTTGATGGTAAGTTTCTTAAAAATCTCAAAGAACTTAGAAAATTGATAGTCAATCTTCTGCTATTTTAGTCTTTGAGGAAAAGGTGTTGGTGGTCTTTCAACTTCCACTACGATAGGAATTACGGATCGATCTTTACTTGGAGAAAGAGTTTCTTTAGGTTTTTCGATCTCTTCAACTTCTCTCTCTTTTTCAATTTCATTCTGAATTTTCTCTTTTAATTCCTTTCCACTTCCAAGTTGTACAGCTTTTTCTTTTTCAAGATCTTTCCCAGTTTCTTTTGGATTAATTTTGACGTTTCTAGGCAGTGTTCCTTGAGATCTGTAATAATAAAATTAGCAATTTGACCCATCTGATTCTCAATATTACGAATAGCAGTGTTTTAACTTTGTAGCTGATTACCTAGTTGCAAGATTAATTCTTCTACAGATAACTTTTTCTGCTGATTATTAAAACCAAGAGGATATGTTGGTCTAAAGTTTGAATTTCCTTGATTGGTCCAACTTCCGGTTGGATTAACTTGATTATTTCTCCTTTGTTGTTGTCCATTAATCTAATTAAAATTAGGGTGATTTTTCCAACTTGGTTTATAATAATTAGAATAAGGGTTATTAGTTTTACTAGCAATAGCTTACAAAGTTTCTATTGTTTGAGAATCATCAGTATTTGCAGAATTAACATTACTTACATGCGATATGTTAATAGCAAAATTATCTAATTTCTTATATTTCATAATAACTTGTGAAGCTAAAATAGAAAAGGATTCATTATCTTGAATACTTGCCATTCTTTTAGGATTAACCCTTTTTGAAGGCCATTGAAAATTATTGTTAGCCATTTCTTCAATTAAAGTATAAGCTTCTTCAAATGTCTTAGCCATTAAAGAACCACCAGCAGCAGCATCTATAATAGATATAGGTGATCCAATAAGTCCATTATAAAGTGTTTGAATAATTAACCAATTTGGTAAAGCATGATGAAGACATTTTCTTAATAGTTCTTTAAATCTTTCCCATGCTTCATAAATTGTTTCTCCATCAAATTGCATAAATGAAGTAATATGATTTCTTAATTTAGTAGTTTTAGAAGGAGGAAAATATTTAGCAAGGAATTTTTGTGTCATATCTGCCAAAGTTTTAATAGAATAAGTTGCTAATGAATTAAGCCACATCTTTGCTTTATCTTCTAAGAAAAAAGAAAAGAGTCTAAGCGTAATAGCATCATCAGAAATATTATTATATTTAAAGGTAGCACAAAGTTCTAAGAAACTAGCAATGTGTAAATTTGGATCCTCTTTTGATGTTCCTCCAAATTGATTATTTTGAACCATTTGAATAATAGAAGGTTTAAGATAAAAAGAATTAACATCTACAGCTGGCATTTGAATACTAATATGAAGTTCATCAGCTGTGGAGTTTGCATAATCCCTTAATGGTTTATAAACATTTTGTTCATTAATTTCTATTGGATTTTGATTATTGTCATGTAAGTTAGCCATTCCCTGATATTTTTGAATTTGTTTTCCTTTTCTAATTCTTTTAATTGTTCTTTCTACTTCAGTATCAAAAGGTAATAATCCTTCAGATCCAGAACTACGCATAAAAATAAATTAAAATCTTTTTGGTATTTTTGTTTTTATTTATTATTTATTTTTTTATTTTTTATTTTTTTATTTTTAAAGAAATAAAAGTTTATAAATTATATTAATTTGAGAAATGTAAAAATTGTCCTTTTAACTTTCTTCCTTATCTTCCCCGACAACGGCGCCAAAAACTTGATGTGCTCGACCTTTACTTATGTAAGAATTTATGAATTTATATTTAAATATTTATAATAATTTTTATAAAAGTCACAGTTTCAAACACAAGTATACGCATCATTTCAAGTAATACAGGTCTCTATTAGAGTCCTGGTTATCGATTCCACAGGGAAGATTATGAGAAAATTAATTTACGAATTTTATTTGATTTTCAAATTAAAAGAAAATATTATTTTTATTTCTTTTCAAAATTCAGATTTAATAAAATTTCTACTAAATATAAGTAAGCAGTGATAAAGTAAAGATTAATGCAAGTATAAATAAATCAACTTTCTCCTTTTCAACTATTCCAAGATTTTTAGAATAATTATCATTTGTGGAGAACTTAGATTATGATATTGTGCCAAATAGAAGCATTCCTATTCTTTACCTTCACTCGATAGTATAAAGAACATTGACTAATCTATAGATCAGTTCAGGATGTTTTATTAGTAGAATGGGTTAATCTTGGCTCACATTTATAGATGTCTAAGGGTGGCTATGGTTGGCCCTACCAGTGACCCATTCCCTTTCTATAAACTAAATTATTAGAATTTAGTCTGTCACTCTAAAAACTAATCAATTCTACTCCCAATAATCAATATCTTCCTATTTATTTGCACTTCTCCTTGAATAACCCGCATATAGCCATCGATTACCCAAGGATTCATGTGATATCTACTAGTTAAGAACTCATCTCCGGATAGGTCTCATAATTCTTCAACAGGTTTTAATAATTTAAATGGCTAGTTTAAAAAGTAAATTAAGATAAGGTATTAATATCATCACAATTTTTATAAATATTTTAAGTTAAGTTTTCCAACAAAATTTAATCATCTTATTATCTTTTCATAGTTGAAAGGAGAAAGAAAACTAACTA
The DNA here is from genome assembly GCA_022702705.1 of Papilionanthe hookeriana x Papilionanthe teres. Taxonomy (NCBI): domain Eukaryota; kingdom Viridiplantae; phylum Streptophyta; class Magnoliopsida; order Asparagales; family Orchidaceae; genus Papilionanthe; species Papilionanthe hookeriana x Papilionanthe teres. Next base: position 145,882,203 of record CM040423.1, on the reverse strand, counting down.
CTCAGAACACATTGAATTCATACAACAAAACATATTTATAATACTTTGAACCAAGTTACAAATACTTATCTGGAATGTTCATTCAAGTGATCCGCTGACTCCTACTAACTCCAATACATGGTACAAGGCTTCAACAGCAACAATACTTGAAAACTCACACTTACTACTCAAGGAATTGAGTAGTAATACTCAAAATAAAATCACTAAATACTAGCTCCCTAAAATGTTTGGATGCTAGAGGGGACTAAAGGACGCTTGGGGAAGCTATAGGGTGTGCTTTTCTCTGTAGAATTGACTTATATTTATAGAGCTTCGAATTTGACCAGGGGTTGCTTAAGGCACCTCTTCAAAATTCATCCAAATACAATGTATCTTCTAGAAGGTAACTGTGGTGCCTAGGCGCCGAAATCTAGCGCCTAGGCGCCGGAGTCCGTGACCAAGTCTTTGCACCACTTCACTTTGGATCGCACCTCTTCACGATTAAAATTATTTTCCCGTGTCCAGATGCATTGTATCACATGTCTTATATATTATGAGTAACTTCCAGTCTTCTAATAGGTTTGATAACCGCTTAACACTGTCAAAATAAGTGCCAAAAGTCGTCAAAAATCTTATTAGTTTCTGTATCGAACTGGCGCTTAGGCGCCGGATTCTAGCGCCTAGGTGCCAGACCTATAATTTCAGCATCTTTGCTCTTTAAGCTATATTTTTGCTCATTTTTGCTCATTTTTTCCTTCTTGAACTCTTTTTTTATCAGCTACATCCAAATTTATAAAAACACATTTCATTAAAGCATAATATCCTTAGGAATTGAATCATAAATAAGGCATAAAAATAGGTATTTTTAAGTGGATCAATAACCTTAGTATACTTGTACTCTTGTCCCTTCTGATTCTCAAAGGAAGGTTCTTTCTGGTGGACATAAATTCTTCAACCTGAACTTATTTTATTGTTGCTCCTTTATGTCTCTAATTTTCTTTATATCTCTCAAGTAATCAACATGTCATCCATATATAAAATGAGCAAGATATAAGTGCTTACTGAAACAATAATGGATTGCTCGTTGTTTATGAACCCACTGTCTAACATGGATTTGCCAAACTTCATGTAACATTATCTCGGGGCTTGCCTCAGGCCATAAAGACTCATCTTCAACCTGTAGACCAAACCTTCTTTTCATAGGATCTTGTAACCTTGTTGTTTCACCATGTATTATTCACATCCATATCTTCATGTAAGAAGGTTATTTTTATGTCTATCGTATCCAAATGTAGAACTTCCTTTGCTATCAGACTCAACACGCTTTGATGGTGATCATCCTCACTACCAGAAAGAAAATGTCTATGTACTCTTCTTTATGCTGGAACCCCTTCACAACAAGCCTTTACTTATAGCGCCTACTACTATTTGATTCCTCTTTCAGCTTGTAGACCCATTTGGTGTGTAGTGATCTATTGTCATCTGCTAATACCGTCAAATCTCAGGTTCAATTCGGCTCAAATATTGCATCTCATCATCTATAACAAGCTCCGACTCCCTTACATTTTTAACTTGAGTGGCCACCTTGAAGTACTCTGGTTAACCACAATCAGTTAGCAACAAATAGTGTAACAAAGTAGAAAACATCTGACTGGACTATGCTGGACCTCCTAGTTTAGTAGTAGGTCACTAAGGAACATCTAGTGCTCCCTCTGATTGAATACTTCCTTCTTTCTTGACCCCCTTGATCACTAGTGTCTTTTATCTCAACATACTTAGACTCTTCAGAAGTAACTGACAAAAAATCCCAAGACCTGCTTTTGTTCATGTATATCTCTATTTCATTGAAAGTGATATCTTTGATCCTAATAAATTTTTGATTTTGACTCAAACTCATCTGATTCATATCCAATAAGGAACGAATCATTTTTTAAGTGTTTACTTTTCAGTTTTCCTTAGAACAATGATTATGATTGGATGTTAGTTTGGTGTTCTTTCTATCATGTGTAACAAAACTTTCTTTTGTGCCTCTGTGTTTTGTGATTTTCTTGGATGATTTCATTCTCTGTATCATTTTTCTGAGGAATCATGACTTTTCATTGTTGTGTTAATAATAGATTTCATTTACTCTTAGTTTGATCAATTATGATTTTAATATATTTCATGATCTATGACTCTTACCCGTTGCGCAAAGGAACAAAATGATTAACCACAAAATTCAATAACAATAGACATATTATATTTTTGATTTACAACCTAGAATGAAGATCCAAACAAAACTACTAGATGCCATGGAGATTTAGGAAACCTTAAATTCATGGATTCTAGCCTTCATTTGACCTAGACATAGGCATAAGGAGAACTTTCTATCCCAGTTGTCGACAATCACATGGAGGAAAGTTTATGAAAACCAAAAATCGCCACATTACCAAAATCATAGAAGTACGAGCCTCACATATCTTGAAGAACGAGAAGCTTTATCTATCGTCCTTCTTTTCCAAACATGTTATCTTTTATTTTCACTTTTAAATAAGATTATTGGAAACCATCTCCAGTTGTAATCAAGCTAAACTAGGTTTAGAAGTATAGTAAACGAATGATTCCATTCCAGAATAATTTTTAACACCTTCCCTGTGGAATCGATGCACGGTACTCTTCAATCGTATTACTATTTTGACACGTCTATCTACATTGTATGACCAACTTACATTACGGTAAGTTTTTGTGTGTCAAGTTTTTAACACTGTTGTCGGGGAAATGCAAAAAGAAGAATTCTAATTTTTGGAGAACTTTAATTGAACCGTTGAGAATTTAGATTAAGCAATTTTCATTTTTTTTCCTATTTATTTCATATTTGTATATATCTATATTATATTTGTGTTTCTTTACAAGTGTAGTAAATATTAAAAGCTTAAAAATTTATAAAGCTAAAAAGCCAAAAATATTTTATTTTTTATTTTCATTTTATTTTCTATTTTATTTTTTTCTCGTGTTTTTTTAGTTTATGAAATAAAAAAAAGTTTCAACTCTCTAAACTGACAAATCCATGGAAAATTATTTTAGTTTCTTTAATTTTTGAAATTATTCCGCTCCGCTGGCTCGTTTCGTTCTGCTCTAACATCTGTCATTTATCTGATATATGTGTCATATCTAATCTAAACATCTTTTCAATATTTACTTCAAAATTGAGGTTCGAGAGAGTGTCCAGGCCTTGTTGGATAGTTACACATTGGATGGAGTATGGCTGATCGTACCTCTTGATCAGAATCCAACTTATCTACTTTAGATTAGTACATATTGCTTAAGAACTAAGTGCGCTGTAAGTTGTGCGATTTCAATCTTATTAGTCTCATTAAAAATGCGTGGGATGATAAATCTGTTGTATCTAGAGTTCAGATGGATTCTAAACTAATTTTAAAATTTGTACATTTCAAATTAAAAAAAAGTATACTTGTTGGATTGGAGAGGCTTTTGGGATTTGGCAAAGGCTAGAAATTTATGGAAGAAGCTTCACTTTATTTTCTTTGCTTGATACAAACTCAAAGACTCACTCCTATTTATACTAGAGGCACCTTCTAAATTAACGGATAGGATTGTGCCACCATATTTCTAATCCAATGGTTACAATAATTCCCCACCTACCACACAATAATTCAACATCTACCATACAATAATTCTACACCTACCACACCTACCACATATTCTAGAATAAGCTTCTAGATGAGGCTCTTATTAGACTTTTAAAACAACTAAAATCAAGTTTAAATTTCAACACACCCTCTTAAACTTGATTTTCTAACTCCAAGTAAACTTCTCATTTTAATAAAGTCTTCACTTTTAAGTGTTTTGGTAAATATATCAGCAACTTGATCTTGAGACTTCACGTACTGCACTTGTATCTCCTTTCTTTCGATGCATTCTCTGATGAAGTGATAACGTGTATCAATGTGCTTGCTTCTATCATGGAAAACTGGATTCTTTGATAGCGCTTATTGCGGACTTGTTATCGACAAAAATTTTAATCGCCTCTTCTTGTGGTAAACTTAACTCTTTTAATAAGTTTTGAAGCCAAGTGCATGACAAACACATGAAGTTGCGGCCACGTACTCGCTTCACACGTAGAAAGAGTGACAATTGGTTGTTTCTTTGACATCCAAGTGAAAGCAGTATCTCCTATGAAGAACACGAACCCTGTAGTGCTCTTTCGATCATCCATGTCTCCAGCCCAATCATTATCGCTATATCCTTTAAGCTTGAAATTATTAGATGATGAGTAAAGTAAGCCAAAATCAATTGTACCTTTGATATAGCGCATAATTCTTTTAGCGGTCTTCAGGTGGGTAGCAGTTGGAGTCTCCATGTAGCGACTGATAAGTCCAACAAGTATAAAGAATATCCGGCCTTGTGCATGTCGAGTAGTGCGAACTTCCAGACCAAACTCTTGAAAATCGTTGGATTGATTCTTTTTCCCTCATCATACTTTGATAGCTTGACTCCGCATTCTACAGGGGTATTTATAGGTTGGCTATTATCCATCTTGAACTTCTTCAATATTTCCCTTGCATAACCTTCTTGAGAGATGAAAATTTCATCCTTTGTTTGCTTGACTTTGATGCCAAGATAATATGCCATAAGCCCAATATTTGTCATCTCGAACTCCTTCGTCATCGCATCTCTGAACTTTTCAAACATGCTTGGATTATTTTCTGTGAAGATCAAGTCATCAACATATAAACAAACAATCAAGACATTTCCATCATCATTCTTGATGTAAAGAGCATGCTCATAAGGACACTTTATGAAGCCCTTCTCTTGCAGATACTTATCTATTCGACTATTCCATGCTCTTGGTGCTTGCTTCAACCCGTAGAGAGCCTTTTTTAGCTTTAGAACCTTGTCTTCTTGTCCTTTGACTTCATATCCTGGTGGTTGCTGAATGTAAACTATTTCTTCAAGTATTCCATTCAAAAAAGCAGATTTTACATCCAATTGATGTATTCTCCACTTATTTTGGGCTGCCAAAGAGATGATTAGTCTAATAGTTTCTAATCGAGCAACATGGGCAAATACCTCATCATAGTCGATGCATGCTCTTTGACTGTAGCCTTTTGCCACCAATCTTGCTTTGTATCTTTCAATTTCTCCTTTGGAATTCTTCTTTGCTTTGTACACCCATTTCACACCAATTGCCTTGTGCCCCTTTGGAAGTGAAGCTAGCTCCCATGTGTCGTTCTTCTCGATTGCCTTGATTTCTTCATCCATTGCATCTTTCCACTTCTTGCTTTGTATGGCTTCTTGGAAATCCATGGGCTCGCGATCGGCAAAGAGACAAAAAGGAGTAAGATTATCTTGATTGTTAGTTACCTCATAAAGATCTTGTAATTTTCTGAAGTGTGGTACTCTTTCACTTGAATTTTCTGTTGAATTTGATGGTGATGAGTCACTTTGAGTATTTGTAGTTAATGTTGTTTGTGGAGTAGTAGGCTCTTCTCTTGTTTGTTCGATCCGTGGCTGCTCTACGTCTTCTTCTTGCAAGTATGGGAAAAAGTTGTAGTCCTCGTCATGTGATTCCCAATCCCATTCTCCTCCTTCATCGAATATGACATCTCTGCTCGATGATTGACTTCCTCGTATTTGGATTGTATAGCTTGTAGCCTTTCGAGTTGGTGTCTTAACCAATGAAGATGAACTTCTCGCTCTTATCATCCAACTTGCTTCTTTTTCGTCGGGTATGTGTACATGAGCTATGCATCCAAAAACTCGCGGATGTGAGATGCCGGGCTTCCTTCCACTCCATGCTTCTTGTGGTGTCTTTCCCCACACACTTCTTGTTGGTGATCGGTTAGCCAAATAAACGGCGACATGCGACTACTTCGCCCAAAACTTCTTCGGTAATTTCTTGCTTTTTAACATGCTTCTTGCCATGTTAAGGATGGTTCTATTCTTCCTTTCTGCTACTCCATTTTGTTGGGGGGATCTTGGAACAGTTAGAAGTCGACGTATTCCGTTGGCTTCACAAAATTCTTGAAATTTTTTCGAAGTGAATTCTCCTCCTCGATCATATCGCATAGCTTTGATCTTGAGACCACTCTCCTTTTCTACATCTGCCTTAAACTTTTTGAACATTCCAAAAACCTCTGATTTTTGTTTTAAGAAATACACCCATGTTTTTCGTGAGAAATCATCTATGAAGAGAATGAAAAAGTTGCTCTTACCGAGTGGGTTTGGCTTTATTGGACCGCACACATCTGTATGTATGAGCTCGAAGGCTTTTGGGCTCTTGAACTTGACTCCTTGGAAAGTTTTTTCGAAGTGCTTTCCGAGTAAACATCCTTCACATAATTGATCAGGGCGGTTGATGCAAGGTAAGCCTCTCACCATCTCTTTCTTTGAAAGCAATTCGAGTCCTCCGAAGTTGAGATGCCCAAATCGAAGATGCCAAAGCCAAGAAGCATCTTTATAACGGGTCCTCGAGACATTTGGCAATATCGTTTTGAATGTTAAGCAAGAACATTCTATTTTTAGACATTGGCACCTTAGCAATCAAGTTACCAATATTGTCTTTTAAGAAGAGAGTATTTTCTTTCAAGTGAATATCATATCCCTTCTCCAATAGTTTCCCTAAACTCAAGATGTTGCTCTTCATATTCGATGTACAAAGTAAACATTAGAAATAAATTGATGCTTCCCATTTTTCTGCGGATGAGAATGTTACCTTTGCCTTTCACCTCTATCTTGGACTCATCTCCAAACGACACATTGCCGCTTACGATTCGTCAAGCTCTACGTACATGCTTCGTCTCCCACACATATGGTTGCTTGCACCGGTGTCCGAGTACCATGTACTTATCTTCACCTCTTTCATTGTCCTTGTATCTTAGTAGTAGCGTGCCATCTTCTTCTCTCTTTTCTTCTATGTAGTTGACTCTTTCATAAACTTTGTTCGTAGGAGCTCTACATTCTTTTGCATAATGCCCGAACTTGTTACAATTATAGCACTTAATTTGAGATTTATCGTACCTCGAATTTGAGCGCCCTCGACCACGTCCTCTTTTAGATCTTTCTTCTTTCTCATAGTTATTGTTGGAAGCCCACCCTTGCTTGCTAGTATGACCTCGTCCTTGTCCACCACCTCTTCCATGTTGGCTTCTAATATTGTTGAAGCTTTCATCCTTCAGAGTTGGTTGAATATTCGTTTTGAGAAGTTGTTCGACAATCTCTTCATTCATCTTCTTCTTTTCTTCGTGGGCTTGCAATGAACCCGAAGTTGTTACTATCGTCATGGCTTGTAAATCCTTGGTTTCTTCGATAATAGTTGTGATACTATCAAATTTTGAATCTAATGAACGAAGAATCTTTTCCATGATAGCCACATCTTCTAACTTCTCTCCATTTCTTTTTAGTTGATTGGAAATTGTAATGACTCTAGAAAAGTAATCGGATACCAACTCGCCTTCTTTCATATGCAAGATATCAAATTGACTTCTTAAAGTTTGAAGCCGTACCTTTTTAACCTTCTCTTCTCCTTTATACGAAACCTCGAGCTTCTTCCATGCTAGCTTGGCCGAAGTAGCACTTGAGATCTTCTCAAAACCATCTTCATCTAAAGCTTGATAGATGAGGAAGAGAGCCTTCTTGTCTCTTTTTCGCAAGTCTCTTAAGCTCTCCTTTTGTGTTGTGGATAGAGCGGACTCGTCGCTTGGCTCATCGTAGCCTTTCTCCACAACCTCCCAAACATCATGCGCTCTAAGAAGTGCCTTCATCTTGATACTCCAATTGTCGTAGATGCTTTCCTTAAGCATCGGGACTTGGAAGAAACCATACCACCATTTGCCATTGCTTTATAAAGGAGCCTTTAGTCTACGATACCACTTTGTTGGAATGGAGAGGCTTTTGGGATTGTGAAAGTAGAAATTTATGGAAGAAGCTTCACTTTATTTTAACTAGCGTACTAACTCAAAGACTACCCTATTTATACTTAGTGGCACCTCCTAAATTAACTGCTAGGATTGTGCCACTATAATTCTAATCCGATAGTTACAGATAATTCACCACTACTGCATGATAATTCAACACCTACCATACAATAATTCTACACCTACCACACCTACCACACATTCTAGAATAAGCTTCTAGATAAAGCTCTTATTAAACTTTTAAAATAACTAAAATCAAATTTAACTTTCAACAATACTTTGCCGAGTTATTTTTACACTTCAAATCAATTTCGAAAATGCTTAATATTCTATCCTAAAAAAAATCTGCAATAATTTGTGTTAGTAACTTTACACGCGAAAAGACACAATAGCATCTATTTTCATGCCACATTTGCTGTTTTACAGTTAAAAGCTCATGTACTCTTTATTCCTTTCCGAGATGCTCCTAGCCAAGAAAAAGCGACATTAATCAGCAATAAATACTCCATTAATGAACCCACCAGCTCAAATAACTACCCCCACAGCACCACTGCACCCCATTGCCCTATATACGACTGGCACACCACCCCCATTACGCCACCACCAACTCCATCAACTCCTCTCCCAGCTACTTTATCTCTTGCTCTCACCTCTCAACCATGATATCTCGTCCGGCTACCTCAGCTCTTGTGTCGGCAGTACTAGTTGCTGCAGCAGCGCTGCTACCTTCAAGCGAGGCAGCGGTGACTTGTTCGGTTGTGTACCAGCAACTGATGCCGTGCCTCGACTACCTTCAATCAGACGGCAGCTCGGCTCCCCCGGCATTGTGCTGTAATGGGATTAGTAGTTTGAATACCGAAGCGAAGGTGAAGGCCGATCGCCAAACGGCTTGCCGCTGCTTGAAGTCGGCGGCGTCCGGTGTAACCGGCGTTAACTTCAAGCTTGCCGAAGCTCTCCCGAAGAAGTGCGGCGTGAATATCCCGTACAAGATCAGCACTTCCACTGACTGCGCTAAGTGAGCATCTTTCCTTCTCTTTTAGTAAATTATTAGTTTTGGTTTTATATCAATCTATCATAAATTTATAAAGTTACCTTTTTTATATGTTTGAATAAGTTGACTTAAGATTTTTGATGGACGCCGCAGGGTGAATTAAAAGAGGAGCGTTCTGAGGTAGAATGAAGTGTTTGAGGAGGTTCTCTGAGAGAAGACGTCTTTCTTGTTATTTAATTCTACTGCGCCAGTACTGTATTTGTTTTTCAAGTTGTAAGCTTGTCTACGTTTATTTAATTTGCTGAGAAAAATAATCGTTGGTCTTTTTGCTTATTATGTATTGTGTTATGGCTCTTGCTGGTTAATAAAGTGCTATTAGTGGTTTATGTGTTTTAAATGGCAAGCATCTTTGTGTATGTTTCTCTCTTGAAGAAGAATGGATCGAACATTAAAAAGTGAAATACTGCTATGTCGTCTCTACATATCTAACATACCGCCTTATTCCTTTGTTGTCTCTACATCTCTAACAAAAAAAACTTACTTTTTATATTCATAAAATCAAAAAATCCTTCATTTAAAAAGTTAAGTACAGCTTTTCATCCATAAAAAAAATATACAATAAATATAAAAATTGAAATTTGTGTTAGATATATAAATACTAAAAAAAATTTTAGTAGTATGCGTTGAATAAAAAATTTTGGCATACTTAGGAAAGAGAGATAGAGAGATTAATAGAACAATAATGAACAGTAAATTTGCATATCCTTTATTCATAAAAATGGATCATCGTGTAATTTCATAATGTACCCTTAGAGTACATAGGTGCGGCGGAAGTATTCCATTATGTACATAAATATGGCCCATAAGGCCCAGAGATATATGGCCGAGAGGAGCCAACGGCCAATGGGTTGGGCGACAGTTAAGCCAGATGACTATTAGGCTGAGTGGCTTCCAGACCAGGCGGATGTTAAGTCAACTTCTTGTAGTCTAGGAAGCCATTAAGTCGGGAGGTGATAAGCTAGGACTGTTACAAACTACTCTGAAACTGTTGATTTATTTTGTCCATCATATAATTTCATGATTTATTATGTCTTTTAGTTCATTAGCATGCGTGTTTGATTGAACATTCCCTTGCTTTGATGAAATGAAAATACTATATTGCCCTTTGGGTCATTTTGGTTTCCACCATAATTTATATGTTTTGCAAAACGAGCGTCCAGTTCCCCACACATCTTCTCTCTTTTTTCTACCACGCCATGACCCCCAAGTATTTCGTAGAGCTTTTCGGTGTGAACTTGCCAAGAGTGTCTTCTGCTGTTACTGAGGGACAAGCAGCGAAATTATTTAAGTCATTTGCCTTTAGGCCAGATATCCTGTTTCGAGCAACTGCAAAGAGGGAGAGATTGGCTGGTGACTATGGTGATGGCTTAGCCGATTATGTCGACCAGTTTAGATATGGACTATGGCTGTTGTTTGCAGTGAGATGAGTTCTATCTTTAATAGTTATGGTATCATCCTTGTGCAAGTCACACCAAACTCAATTGCCATAATCATTACCTTTGTCATTAACCTTTGGCAGGTGGAGATTATGTGGTTGATCAAACTGTCCTCGTACATTTTTGGCTTTAAATTTGATTAGAATCATTATGATGATTTTTCATCCAGCCCCAGACTTCAGGTGATAGGAGTCGAGAACAAAAAGGATTGGTGGTCAAAGTTCATGATCGCCACGCTCATAGTTCAAAATTCTAGGGAGGACTAATTGGGACCCGAACAGGAAAGGCTCCATAGATGAGGACTTATCAACATCTCCTCCATCTCGAGAGAACACGTCGCACTCGAGGTGAATCCTTTTGATGGACGGCGAGAGTAATATGTTTGGAAGCTCGGGTGGAAGTTATTTAATGGTGGACACACGGAGAGATTGGTTTACCGGTCTTCCACCTAGGGAGGTGATAGACCTTCCCAACTACTTGATGGAGGTGATGCAGTGTAAAGGTCTAGAATTCATCTTAGCTGGCTTGAATTAAACTGACATGTGCATGATCTCTAGTCTGTGTAATTCCTTGGCCCTCACCGTCCCTTACTATCAGGAAAAGCCTTTATCTATGAGGACAAAAAGAGGAAGGCTACTGGCAAGATGATGATAGAGGAGTCGGCAAGCAAGAGTATGGTCGGTTTGAAGCTCTTACACATGAAGAAAAATTTAAAAGATTTGACCCATGTGTGGGAGACAAGGGCTAAGGAATACGAGGAGACAATAACCACCTTATCCACCAAGAATAAGGATTTGAAGGAGAATATTGGGATGATCTCAAGGTAAGGCAATGTGGTAGTGCTCTCAGAGAAAATTTATATTGGACTCGCTGTGGCAGCCGAGCGCTTCGTGAAGGGCGGCTTAATGGACCCTAAGTGGCCTAACATGGATCAATTTTTCACCCTTTTCGTTGATTCTGGAGATGAAGATGATGAGGCAGATAAGCTGGGGGAGACAAAACTAGTAGTAATGGAAGACCCGAAACCACTTAGGTCTTTGCATATCGTGTGCTTATTATTTTTTATTTTTGCTTTTTTGAAGAATTTTGGCATTGTCCGGCCTCGCAGAGCCTGTGGGCACTCATGTACTCAGAAAAATTTTGTATATATCTTTTTTGAAGAAATGAATAGATAAGCCGTTCTCTTAGTCAAACAAGCTCCTAGAAGGATGTGTCTGGAAATTGAGCAACAAGTCATAATAGAAGTCAAAAAGTTAATAAACACTAAGTTTGCCCTTGGCCTGGTTGGCCAATGTGGTGCCAATTGAAAAGAAAAATGGTCATATTAGAGTATACATAGACTTCATAGATTTGAACAAAGTGTGCCTGAAGGATGAATTCCCGCTACGAATTCTGAAGTTGATGATCGATATTGTGTCGACCCACAAAATTGTCTCTTTTATGGACAGTTCGTTTGTATACAATTAGATAAAGAAAACGCCAGAAGATGAGAAGGTCACAACTTTTATAACAATGATTGGGGTGTACTGCTACACGTTAATGGCATTTGGGTTGAAAAGCGCCAGTGCAACCTATCAGCGAGCAATGACATGGATCTTTGATGGTCTCAACCATAATCAAGTTGAATGTTATGTGAGTGATTTGGTCATCAAGAGTAAATTGAATGACGATCACTTGTATGATTTGAGAATTATTTTTGAGCGGCAAAACTGTTCAAAAACTTTAAAATGAATTCCTGAAAGTGCACCTTTGGTGCCTCTAGAAAATTGTTAGGGTTTGTTGTCTGTCACTGCAAAATCGAAATTAATCTGAAAAAGATTAAAGCCATATTAAAAATGCTGTCTCTTAAGAACTTGAAGCAATTACGTTCTTTTTAAGGGAAATTGGCATACCTAATACGCTTTATATCTAATATATCAGGTAGGTGTCAGCCCTTTTCGACATTAATTAAAAAGGACACCAAGTTTACGTGGGATGAGAAAAGCTAGTGAACCTTTGAAGATCTTAGCAATATCTAATGACACCTTATGTTTTAGTAGCCCCTATTCCGGGTAGACCGTTGATACTTTATACCGTAGCTTTAGATGACTCCCTTGGAGCCCTGCTAGCTCAGGTTATTGATGAGGGTAAAAAAAAATGCTCTCTACTACTTAAGCCACCGTCTAATTTTGACGGAAGTGAAGTATCCTCCAATTGAGAAGAATTGTTTGGTATTGAACTTCACCATCCAGAAGCTTAGGTATTAGAAGCTTTCTCATAAGTTCAACCTAATTTCAAAGTTTAATCCTCTTCAATACTTGATGATCTGACTGACACTTTCTAGTAGGTTAGCCAGATTGTTAATGATATTATTGCAGTTTGATATAACTTTTGTTCCTCTTCGGGCCACAAAGGGGCAGGTACTAGCAGATTTCCTCATAGTGAACCCTTTACTGACAGAATCTCCTCTCAATGATGAATTATCAGATGAGCATATACTTAATTAGAAGACCCCAGTGTTCAACGCTGAGGGATGTACTTTGATGGAGCATCATCAGCACAAATGGACAATGACTTACAAACGGTAGTAACTGGAAAATCAGAGATTGGATTAATCTTCAGTACACCAGAATGAGGAATGTTGAGATACTCCTACAATTTAACAGTGCCCTGTACAAATAATGAAGAAGAATATAAACTTTTCATAGCCAGACTAGAGTTAGCTATTTTGATGGGGATAACTGACATCAGTATTTACGGTGACTCGCAACTGATTATACAGCAGGTCACTGGGCAGTGTAGAATTATGAAGCCCAAGCTCGGGCAATATTTTCACTATATGATGAAACTACTAGAGCAGATTCCTAGTGTAACACTATACAAGATTCCTAGAAGAGAGAATGCCTTTGCGGATGCTTTGGCCCGACTCGTAAAAGAATTTTCATGCCGCAAGAATATTCTGTTGAAGTAATAGTTCGGGGACGTCAGGTCCTATCCTAGATCGATGTAGATACGTTGCATAGATTGGGAAATGACAAAATAGTGATAACAGTTGCAGAAATAACAAAAGATTGGCGTCAGCATAGATAGAATATTTACAATAGAAAAGCTACCAGGAAAGCTATCATATCAAGACAAAAGCTATGTCTTACACCATGGTAAATGATGTATTGTACAAAAGGTCATTTGAGCAGATGTGGCTGAGATGTCTAAATGTGTCTGAAGCATAATTCTCAAGGAGGTACACACAAGACTTTATGGCGCTCATCAGTCGGGTCTAATGATGATGATGAAAATTGAGAGGTTAGGGTATTATTGGCCCACATTGATGACTGATAGCATGAAGATCGCTGATTCCCGAATATTTATGCTTAATTTTTACACTTTATATTTATTTTCAATGATAATATCTTTCTTTACAACGGATGCCAAAAACTTGGTTCCTAAGCAAATAAGAAATCAACTTTAATTATTTTGTAATATGAGATTCTACACAAGTATATGTATCGTTTATCAATAATATAAGACTGTCTGATTAAGCCCCGAGATATCGAACCCACGGGGAAATGTCAAATTTTAAAGAAATAAGAAAAATAACTTTTTACTTTTAAATTTGATTTTGCAAAGTATGTTTTATGATAGAAAGTTTGAAAATTATTTTTGGAATTTCTTTAATAAAAAGTAAAGCAAGTAATTAAAATTATGAAGACTCTAAAAACGATATGAAAGCAATGAGAATAAAATATCTTTTTTGTCTTTCAATGAATCAGTAATAATTATGAAATTTTGTTGTGGGAGTGTCTAAATGTGTTGTGCCAAATATGAACAATTATATTCTTTACCCTTACATGGTTCTATAAAGAATATTGGTTAATTTGAAGTTTTGAAATTTTGTAGATGGGTTAGGCAGGGAAGATAACAGCTCTCATTCTAGATTTCCCTCTATTCCCATCCACCTAGGGGCTAACATCTCATAACAAAATTTAAAACATCAAACCAAATTAGGGGACTTTATCCTGTCACTCTAAAGTCCTCTAATTTTACTCCCCATTAAAAGTAGATCTCCCTATTTATTTGGACTAAAAAATATGGACTACAATTCTCAACCATATAAATGCATGTTGTTCACTCTCATTGTTGATTGAGACAATACCACGTTAGTTCTTACATGATCTCACAACAAGTTTTAACATCTTAATTGGCCAAATGAAGAAGTAAATGAAGTGTAAGGTAGTGGAATCATCAGAACTTCTTCCAACATTAAACTTATAAACTTCACACAACTTCCTAATAGGAAGTTAATGAAGTTTAAACCAAAGGGTACTTCAAAAAGACCTTCAAATTTGTGCCAAAGTTAATTCAAATTCGTCATTTTAACTATGGTGCCTATGCGCCAGCCATCTGGCGCTTAAGCGCCAGAGGCCAAAATTGCACACCTTTTAATTTTTGCTCCAGATTTGATCCTTTTTTGCTCCTTTCATCACAATCACTCATTTTCATCATACTTGTAAGAAAAACATAAAAATAACTTTTATTAAAGTGCAATTTCATCAAAAATAAGTATAAAAATATGCTTAAAAACACTATATATTTTAGGTGTATCAAAATCACCCAAACTTAAAATGTTACTTGTCCTCAAGTGAAAGTATAATCATATAAAAATCAAGCATGCAAATTATGTAAATGAGTTTCTTTAGGAAGGTTTCAAAATTTTGTTCTAGAAATGAAATAGACCAATTTAGAAAAAAACTTTAGTAAGTGAGACTAACTTAAAGTTTAGAAAATTCTTAAGTAAAGGATCATGAAAAATAGAAGTTTCTATCTAATTCAGAAATACTTGTAGATTTTTCAAAATATAGGATTTAAACATTTTATTTTTCTCACTTAAAAATTTTTATTTGAAAGTAGTTTTACTCACTATATTATAATCTTAAGCTGTAGATTTTCTCAAAACTTATATTTTAAACTTTTTAGTATGGAACCAATTTTTGATTAGGCCCTTAAATCCTCAAGCTTCTCCTCCCTTTTCTTTTCTTTTTTTTTCCTTTTCTTTTTCTTTCTACTTCTTTTTTTTATAAGGCAAGGATTACTATATTTGGATAGGTCTTTAAGGATTTTGAATTCTACCATTCCATTTAAAATAAAGCTCTGATATGTATATCGTTCACTTAAAAGTCATAATAAAAATTATTATTCAATAAAAGAAATTTTTGTTTGAAAAATAAAAGTCAAATCTTCTATTTTTCCAAAAATACAAACTAAAGATAGTTTAACTACATTTAACATTTCTTTACTAAGAAAATTTTAACTTTAAACTTTTCATCATTACCATAAATTTTAATGAAATTCTCTTACTCATTTCTATACTCAAAATTTTGCTTCCCTAATATAACTTTATATTCATAATTGTTTTCAATAAAAAATCAAATTTATTTATATTATTCTTGAGAACAAATAAAATTTTAGTTTTTGAAAATTTGTTTTTAAAATTCCCCCAAAAATTTAAAATTTTAATTAGGATAAAACATTTAAGCATAAGAAATGATACATGGGTAAGAATTAAAAACTAAAATAACATGCTAGCAGGAATTTTCATAACCTAAACATGCAAGTATAACAATTTAAAAATAGGAGTAAAAATAAATCAAATTCATTTTTTCAGTATTTCATAAAAATATAAAAGGACTTCTGCAGTAGTGGAGGTTTTCAAAGCAAATACACACCATCTAAAATCACAACAATACTAGATAACATATGGTAACAAATTTAGAAAAGTTTAAACATTCAATTTAAATAGTGATTTCTATTAGTGTTTTAAATTTTCCTAATAGTTTTTGGAATTAAATTGTACACTACTAAAAACTCAAACATTAGATACACATTAAAACATTTACTACCATAAACATATCACAAACTGCAACATGAAACATCAATTCATCATAGAAACATCTGAATGTGCATAACAAAAATAGTCAAACTACAGTCTACACAATATCAGATACATAATTTAATTCCAATCTCCAGTAGGCGGAATATATTCAGAATCACCATTATTTCCAATTGAACCATCTGGAATATAAATCTGATAAAACGGGCAATGATTAAAAACTCTCACATCTTCTTCTTCTAACAATTTGTTATTTAGAAACATCGCCTTATCGGCTTCTTCCACATGACTTGTATGATTGAATTGCATTTTGAGTAGTCATTCCATGTGCGCTAAATGTGCGTTAGTTTCATTTAGCCTCGATCTTCGCAAGCTTTTATGTAATTCCTTGAATACTAACAACCATAAATCCATTGAATAATTCTTGTGCACTTTCACTAATGAACTTCTTTTTGTTGGTTTCCTCTTTATCCTTAACTTCGCTCTCCCAAGAAGACATTTTTGCACTCAAAATACTCTTCCTTAGACTTAGGAATGAAAATAAGAACTGGGGCAAGTATTTCTTTAATTCAGGGCCTTTTTATAGACTTGAGAAGTCTTAAAACTGAACCTAGACGTGTTAAAACTCCTAAATAGCTCCCAAATCTACTTCCCCATAACTTAGGCTTCTAGAACCCCATTTTTCACGTTTTTTTGTAACTCTGGCGCCTAAGTGCCAGCCTATAGCGCATAGCCGCTAGTGCTCATTTTAGCATAGATTTGCTTAACGTCCAAATCTTTATTCTGACTCCTCTAAGTCATGAAATAAGGTTCAAATAAACAACACTATAACATATAAACTTCAAAATACTACCACATAATCTCAAATCAAACCACACAAAACACACAAAGCAAATATAAAGAAAAACACACCGATAACTATGGGTTGCCTCCCAGAAAGTGCTTTGTTTAACGTCTTCAGCCTGACATACCCAGAGCTTATTCTGAGTGACCCAACATCAGATTCTTATCAGGTTTAAATTATTTGACTGAAAAATAAGGTTCAAGTCTATGACCGTTAACTTTAAATATTTTTCCAGTCTTAAGATTTTGAATATCCACAACTCTATAGGAATAAACTTTCATCACAATAAATGGGCCCATCCACTTGGACTTAAGTTTTCCAACAAATATTTTTATTCTAGCATTATACAACAAAACTTTTTATCCTGACTCAAGATTTTTAGTAAGAATCTTCCGATCATGCCACAACTTCATCTTTTCTTTATAAATCTTAGCATTTTCATAAGATTCATTCCTTATCTCTTCAAGCTCATTCAATTGCAATAATCTCTTTTCTCTAATATCTTTCAAATTATAATTGAACTCTTTAATAGCCCAATATGCTTTTTGCTCAAGTTCAACTAGTAAATGACAAGCTTTTCCAAAATAGCCTATATGAGGACATTCCTATAGGAGTTCTGTAGGTAGTCCTATAGGACCATAAAGCATAATAAATTTTGATTGACCAATCCTTTCTGTTTGGATAAACAGTCTTTTCCAATATTCTTTTAATTTCATGATGGGATAATTTAACTAAACCACATGTCTGCGGATGATAAGCAGTTGCAATGCGATGATTAATATGATATTTCTTTGCTAGCTTTTCCATAATCAGATTTCTAAAATGACTTCCCTCATCAGTTATGATAACTCTTGGTATTCCAAATATGCAATATATATTATTTCTTAAAAACTTTGCAACACTTTCAGCATCACATCGAGATAAAGCAACAACTTCTATCCATTTGGATATATAATCCACTACTATCAAATATTCGTATTGCCCGCCAAACTAAGCATTTAAGATGCTTTGATCTTACTAAAGGAGATGAGGGAAGCTCTGGTTAGGGCCTTACTCGACCCAGAGATTGCTTAGTTTAATTAGTTGATAGCTCCTTGGATGAGGTCTGCTCGTTAAGAGAACAATATGGTGTTATCTTCTCGGACAATGACTTGTTGCTCGGTATAGTGGACCATAACTGACCTCTATACATTTCAGTCACCAATGGCAAGTTTACAGTCTCCGGGGTGTTAGTTTATCCATGAGCATCAATAAATGGGATGAATTTTTAAACTTTAGCCTACTTAGAGATCGATATCCGAGAACTTGAACCGGACAGGATGATATTAAGAGGCTTCAACCAGAAGAGTGAAAGAGCCATTGCATCAATAAAACTACCTGTGGTGATCGGTGATCTGGCAAGGACAACCGCAAAATCCATATAATTTATTTTGAGACATCATTCAATGCTCTACTAGGCTAATCTTGGATCTACTGGGCCAATCCTGGATCTATGAGTACCATATGGTTTCATTGTCTCTGCACCAGTGTATAAAATATTATGAAGGTGGTCAAGAGCGGCACATTAAGGAAAATTTACAGCCGTTTTCTGTGCATGAAATAGGAATCCATGAAGATTCTGCTTACTACACATCTCTGAAAAAGAAAATTTTCTCCAAAAACACTGCGACAAATGAAGCAAAAGAGCCGGATGTGACACAAGATGAAGTACATCCAATTCTAGTTTAGCAGCTCCTCACCATTCCATTGAGGCAAGATGGTGAAGGTTTCTCCAGAGCTCTCTTCTGAGGTCGAGGTCGAGGAAGGAACGATAGAATCATTGAACGAAAGAATTCTGTTATCAACATTAATTGAGAAGACAATTCTGAATAAAAAGAATTCAAGAAAGAAGCAATGGTTATAAATCTGAGAAGATGAAAAGTATGATGATTACAAATCAATGTACGAAAAGATTAACAACTCTGTGCAAACTGTGACCCAAACTCTGATCCATTCTAATAAGTTCAAAGGTTTGGTGGTCAAAGATGTACATGGTGTTAATATCAAACTAATCAAGTTCCATTGGAGTTCTTCTTCTTCCAAACATGAAAATGATGTAAAACTAGAAGCTATTGCTTCATCTAAATTAATGGAACTATCTTTTGAGTGATATTCTCCTTGTGTTTAGAAATTAATTCAACAAGGTGTCGTACCTAAACAATGATTAAAACACTAGTCACACCTTTTCGAGAAATTATGGAGTAATACTAGTCGACCTTTCAGTTCAAAGCAAGGTTCTGGGTTCGACACGTTACTGATGAGCCTGACAAAAATTTTTTGGAAGCTTCATAAGATCTTGAAGATTCTTCAGTTGAAGATGCTCCGTCAGGGATTGAAGAATATATTAATTCAACAATTGACGAGCAAAGAGAAGTTAACTTGGGGACTAGAGAAGAGCCTATGTCAACCTTTATTAGCTCCTTGCTCAGTGCAAAAGAATCCACGAGTATAGTTAAATTGTTAATGGAGTTCAAATATTTTTTCTCTTGGAGTATGAAGAGATGCCCGGATTAGCTCTAAAGGTTGTAGTTCATAAGTTGGGATTGGATCAAGCCGCTATGCCAGTAAGACAAGCACCTAGAATGATGCATTTGGAAATTGAGTAACGAGTTATAGCAGAAGTCAAAAACTTTATTGACACTAAGTTTCTCTGTGAAGAACAATACCTGACCTGGTTGTCTAATACGGTGTTGGTTACAAAAAATAATGGTCAGATTTGAGTATGGGTGAAATTTAAAGATTTGAATAAAGCGTGCCCGAAGAATGAATTCCCGCTACCAATTTTAGAGTTGATGATTGATATTACATCGAACCACGAAAGTTTCTCCTTTATGGACGGGTCATCCAGATACAATCAGATAAAGATGGCACCAGATAATGAGAAGCTCACAGCTTTCTAAACATCGATTGAGTTGTACTGCTACACGGTAGTGGGTGTAACTTATCAACGAGAAATGACATAAATATTTGGTGATCTCATTCTTAATCAATTTGAATGCTATGTTGAAGATGTGGCATCAAGAGTAAATTGAAAGATGATCACTTATATGATTTAAGAATTATTTTTGAGCAGCTGATGCACCAAAAATATGTTTGATTTTTCATATACATGTTTTGTACTCATTTTTATTGATATTGCACTTTAACGAAAGGTATTTTTCATGTTTTGCTGCAGGTATGATGATTTTAGGCAATTGGAGCAAAAAGAAGTAAAAAGGAACAAATTTGGAGCAAAAAAGGGCAAAAACCAAAAATCTAAGTTCTGGCACCGATGGCACCAGAATGGGTGCCGACGATGTGTTTTTCCAAAGAGTTCGGAATAATCAGCCCAATAGAGCGCCGACGGCGCCTAATGTCAAGATTCAATGTATTTGGACGACTTTTAGAGGGATTCTTGAGGCATCTCTTTGGGAAATCATCCCTAGGCTATTTTAACACAAATTTAGCGTCGTAATTAAGGAGAAGAGGTGGTGTGAGTGAAGTAATTTAGTGTGTGAGTTGAGAGGAAGTTTTTGTTGGGAGTTTATAGTCTAGGGTTTTGCGTAAAAGGGTTGTTTTGTGAGGGTCTCTTCTCAAAAGAGTTGTAGGAGGAGAGGGAAAATGAGAGATTGCTTCTTCCCTACTATTCTAAAAGAGTATTGTGTGTTTTTGTGAAGAGAGAATGAGATTCAAATAAACTTCAATGGATTTGCTTGAGGAAGAAATTGTGATAAGCTGTATTTACTTCTTATTGTTTGTATGACTTTGCTTTTATATATAAATTCTTTGTTTTGTCGTATCTTCCTCATGAATTATGAGTAAATTTCTTCATCTTTCTCCATGCAATGATAAATGGTGAAGTGATGGTTTAGATTGTATGTGTCATATGAATGTTAAGAAATTGTGATCATTTTTCACTTCGAACTTCATTTACTTTTTGATCTTGCTAATTGAATTGTTATAATATGTTGAGAAACATACGATCCGAAAGAACTATACTCTCTATAAATATAGTGAAGACCACATTCAATGTCAATGAATAAGTGATGTAGTTCATGGGAATTGGGTGCAAATAAATAGGGAAATATGGTTTATTGGGCGTAGAATTGGAGATTTTAGGGTGACAAACAAAAATCCCAATTTGGTCCTAGCATTTGGAAACTAAAGAGAGAGTTAGCCTTCAGGCAAAGGGAAGTGGGAGCTCTGTAGTGAGTGCCAATATCCTCCCAGCCTAACCACAGATTTAGGGACTAAACCTAGGATTAGCCAATGTTCTTTATGACACTTGGAAGAGAGTAAAGATTATGTGTGCTCTTATTTGGCACAATACAAGATTTTTACTAATCTTTATTATTCGCTCAGCATAACTTCATTGTAAAGAGGGAGGACACTTTCTCGAATTTGAACTTTTCAATACAAAACTTATTGTAGTAGTAGTTAATTTTAATTTGAAGTTTGAAAAGTACTTCATTGATCTTAAAATATATAACATCAATAAACTTTAGTAACTTTAATATTTACATTTAGTGCATTGCAATTTAAATATTGTATTTCTGTGCTACGCTTTAAGGTTTGCTTCCTCTCTGTGGGATTTATAACCAGGACTCCATTAGAGCCCTGTATTACTTGAGCAATACATATAATTGTGTATAGATTGGTTGCTTTCTAATTAAATTGATTATAATTTATGATCAAACTGAAAATCCTTATAAAAACTTATTTAAGATAGCCGCGATCAAGTTTTTGGCTCTGTTGTCGGGGAGGCAATAGTAAATTTAGTAGTAATAGAAAACCTTTAATTTGTATTTGTATGTGCTTACTTTTAAGTGTCCTAATTGTGATTGTGTATGCATAGTATTGTATCTGAAGGTTTAGTACCTTACAATTCGGAGTAAAAACGTACAATTATAAAAATTTGAAAACAACAAAAAGAATCTAAAAAATTGAATAAAATGGAAAACAATTTAGATAATCAAAGAAATGAAAATGAACATCATTCTAGACCTTTAAGAGATTATGTTAACCTTACAGTAGATGAAATTCACTTAATTATTCAAAATCCTGATGTAGCTACTAATTGATTTGAGCTTAAGCATGCTATTATCCAAATGGTACAACATAATCAATTTAGAGGAATACCGAATAAAGATCCTAACTTACATCTTGCTAGTTTTCTAGAATTATGTGCTACATTTATATATGATAGAGTGTCAAATGATACTTTCAGGTTTAGAATTTTTTCTTTTTCATTAAGGGATAAAGCTAAGGCATGGTTAAATTTGTTAGAACCTGGATCTATCATAACTTGGGTAGAACTATCACAAAAATTTTTGTCAAAAAATTTCCATCCATCAAGAACTGCTAAGCTTAGAAAAGATATTACATCTTTCTGTCAGTTTGAAGAGAAATCAATATATGAAACTTGGTGAAAATTTAAAGATCTCCTTAGGAATTGTCCACATTATGCTTTACCAGATTTGTTAATAATACAAACATTTTATAATTGTTTAGTAGGAACTCTTAGATCAATTATTGACGCTGCTGCTAGTGGATCATTAATATCAAAACTTTTTGATGAGGCATATTATTTAATAGAAGAGATGGCTACTAATAACTTTCAATGGCCCTTTGAACGCGTAAATCCAAAAGGAGTACCTACTATTCATGATTATGATGCAGTATCTATGCTGGCTTCTCAAATTGCTGCTATTTCAAAGAAAATAAATCAATTTGGAATGAATATTCTTAAATGCCTTCGGTGTTAGTGGAAAATTCATTAGGACAAATAGTAGATTCTCAATCATCTTATGAGACTTTGAATGCCATAAATAAGAAATCCAACAATCCTTATTCTAATTATTATAATCCTAGTTGGAAAAACCACCGTAACTTAAAGTGGAATAATAAAACTGCTACAATTAATCTTCAGTGGGGGAACAATCTTGTGAACCCATTAGGAAATTCAAAAAAAACATGGAAACACTAACTATCGACCTTCTTGTCCTCCAGGTTTCACTAGTAACCCGAAATTTAAGAAAAAGAAATTTTCTATGGAAGAATTAATATTAAACACGGGTAATCATTTACAAAGTCAAGAGAACTAATTACAAAGTCAAGGTAACCAATTACAAAGTTAAAGAGTTGTTATTAAAAATATTGAAATCAATTAGGACATATTGCTACTGCACTTAGTAATAGACTTTCAAGAACATTCCCTAGTAATATTGAAATTAACCCAACGGATCAAAGTAAAGAACAAATTAAGCCTATACATTTAAAAAGTGGAGAAGAATTGGAATCAAGAGTGCAAAAAGATGAAGAAATTGAAAAAAAATGTGGAAACTGAAAAAGTTCATGATAATATATATCTAGATTTAGAATATCCGCCTAAACCAATGAAAATTAATGTAGAAAGACCACCACCTTCGTTTTCTCAAAGATTGAGACAACAAAAAAGAGATAAAGTATTCTCAAAATTCCTAGAAATCTTTAACAAATTAATAATAAACATTCCCTTCGTTGAAGCCTTGGAACAAATGCATGATTATGGGAAGTTTATGAAGGATATACTAAATAAGAAAAGTAATTTTACAAATAATGAGACTGTTGCACTCATTGAAGAGTGTAGCGTAATTAGTCAGAAAAAGCTTCCTGAAAAACTTAAAGATCCTGGTAGCTTCACTGTACCTTGTGCTATTGGAGGAAATTTTTTTGGAAGAGCCTTATGTGATCTGGAAGCCAGTATTAATCTCATGCCTCTATCAACTTTTAAATGGTTGGGAATATGAGAAATTTCCCCTACTTCAGTAACTCTTTAGTTAGCTGATCGTTCTACTACTTATCTTAAAGGAGTTGTAGAATACGTTTTAGTAAAGATTGATAAAATTATCTTTTTTGTGGATTTTATTGTTTTAGATATGGAAGAAGTTAAAGAAATTTTCATCATTTTGGGAAGACCATTCCATGAAACTGAAAGAGCCATGATGGATGTTCAAAAATGAGAATTAACTATGAGATTTAATGATCAAGAGGTGACATTCATGTTGACCTCATTTTTGATGAGGTATTCTTTTCTCTCTTTAGTACTTATGATCTATCCTTAGGCATTTCCTTTGACTAATCTTAGAGGACTAGAAATGGAACCTACCACTTAGAAATTAAAACACCTCTTAACTCCCTGCAAACCCCACAAGCTTGATTGTAGACCCCTAATCACCTAGAGGGTTGAAATCAAAAGTGAAGGTTTAAAGGATGAGTTCCCCATAGGACTCTTTGGCCTTAGGACCACCCTGAGTAGCTTGGTCTGGTGAAGGTTGACTTACACACTCACTACACTCATACTCTACACTCCCACACACACAATCCAAATCCTAAAATCACACCCATACCCAACTTGACTCCTAGACTCATTTAGGTAATTCAGATAGATGGACCTTAACCCCTAAGCCCCTGACTAAGAGGGTTAGGAACAACATAGTGAATGCTTCAAATGAGTCCTCTCATGGCTCATATAGGCTTAACATGGCTTCATGGCTCAATCAAAGTTATTCCATTTCACTCATATTTGATCAATCTTCTTTTTTCCAAAATTTCAATTTTTGACCCTGGGGACCCTACACCTATCAAACCTACCAAAAGCCTTTAAAATTGCCCAAATCCTCAAAAATATCCAAATCACCCAAAACTCTCCAAAATTAGCACTAAACATTTCCTCACCAATCAAATTGATCATCCATAGCCAAAAATACCAAAGATTCTAAAAATACCCCCCAATACCCTTCAAATACCCAAAATACCCCTCTTAGCAAAAAAAAATCCAAAAATTCAGAAAATTACTAAAAAATTCCAGAAAATCCCAAATATTCCCAATTTCATTTTGTTCCACTACACCATGGGTTGATTTTGTCAATTTACCCCACTTTTGCCAAAACCCCCAATTTGACCCATTCTTAACCTGAATGAACCCAATGTCAAACCAAACCTCCCCAATTGACCCCAATTTTGGTCCAATTCAATTCTGAACTTCAATTCAATACCCCCAATATCAACGTAGACCAAATAAAAGTTCAATTTGATTGACATTTGGATTCAATTCCAATTTGGAGCCTAATGCCCAATTTTGACCCATGACCTAAACTTGACCCAATTTGACCCAATTCAACTCCAATTGATCCCAAATCTTTCCCAAACCTTCATAACATCCGCACAAACAAAACACTAACATGATTTGCCCATTTGGACCCAAACCCCACTCAAATTCAACCCAAAACTAAAAGGCCCAATTTTGACCTAAACCCAAACCTAACCCAAATAAGCCCAAACCCCAAAATCAAAACCCAACCAAAGTCAAAACCTCTTTGAAACACTCCCATAAACATTTCCCAATATTAATTTTACATCAATTTCAAACCTAGCCCAACATTGGCCCAAGTTAGCCCAATTTGACCTACATTGGCCCATTTACTAAAGAAGCCCAAATCCAACCCAATTCAAACCCAAATCACTCCAAACTCATTTCAAATCACTCATGACATATCCCTAAACCAAACCCAACAATTTTTTGGCCCAAACTTCTACAAAATTCTCATCCATGAATTCATTCTTAAACCTAAAGGCCCATCCTCTTTAGCCTTACTAAAAGCCCATCAAAAATGATTTCAAAAGGCCCAAAATTCATCCAAAGCCCACATGACACTTCCCCTCATCATCCATTTAATCAAAATCACCCCTAAGTTTCAAAATCATCATTAAACTATTCCAAATCAAGCTTCATGAAAATTTTCCACCAAAGTACCAAAATTCCTAAATTCTACTTCCATGAAATCAAGCCAAGCCATCCTAAGCCATAGGCAAGCCATGAAGCCATGCCTGAGCCACGTGGAAGCCATGAGAGCCTCTTTACATGTCACCATGCCATTTTGGGCAAAAGAAGGAGACTCTTTCCTTAATCTCCTAAAGTCATTAGCCTTAACCATGATTCCCCTTAACCCAAATTTAATCTAAATATTCTAAGAAAGAGACCTCACCACCTTTGACCAGCTGACCTAACTTATTCTCTCAGCCTAAAACCAGGTCATGGGGAGGTGAACCCAACCCAAACACATGGGTTGACCCAAACCAAGCCAAAATGGCCTCTTCCCCATTCAATTCCAAGCCATCCCCTTTACACATGGCAAGGCCCAATTGACTTCACAAACCTCCAGCCCTGACCCATCTGGACCTGAGGGTGACCCATGCCTGCAGGCCAGCCACCCGGATCACCGGAAAACACCACACCCGAGAGCTCACATGTGAGCCAACATTGAAATTCCCCCTTGCTGAGCTGCCCCAAGTCTAGTGGCTGCCATGGCTGTTCTTCCCTTGACCTAAGCAGCTGATCCCAAGCCCTAACTCCCCCTGGGAGGCCCTCCAGCCTCTCCTATTTAAACACCACCACCTCTCGGCCAAATGAGGTGCTGAAACAAACCTTAAGAAAACTCTGCCAAAATTGTTCCAGACTACTCCCCACACATAGAGAACTTGATCCCCATAGAAATCCCCCTGTCATTTCCTCTCTGTGAGCTCAATTTCAGAGTTGAAATCCAAGCCCAAAACCAGGACACTTCTCCACAGTGAGCCAATCCCCAAATTGATTGGTCCTACACGTTCACCAGACCAAGAGAAGAAGTTTACCAGCAAAAGCCCCCTCTCCAGGCCAGCCATTGCTTCTAGCTTCCAAGCTTTGTGATCGGCTGTGGGCACTTTCATACCTAGACAATTCACCAAGCCAAGGGACTTCATCTGGAGCTTGCTTGGACCCAATCAAAAGTGACACAACTCTCAGATCGAAGCTTCACTTCTCTGAGCAAAGGTATGGACTCATTCTTCTTCCCGAGCTTACAGAGATTCTCCATTTAATTTGAATCAATTTCAATGCATGTTTACCATATGGATGTGTTCGTCTCTTCAAGATGAATCCATAGAGCATAAGAACACAAAAATCCGTTGAGAATTAAGTGAGAAATTAGGGTTAGAAGGTTGATGGTCAAGGGTTCACACCAGTCGTAGACGATGACCAGGAGCCGTCGGATCGCGTGTGTATCGAGCAGATGGTCAGGATCGCGCCGGATGGAGTAACGGGACATGAACCCGGGCAGCGTGGAATCCCAGTCAGATGGCGGCGCCGAATCAAAAGACGACGCGTGGAGCTTCGGAGACGCCGAGGTTGACGCGGCGCCACATGGATAAGTAGGAAATTAGGATTTTTTCTTATTTATTTAATTACTAGAACTTTGAAAATACATAACTTTGTATAGAAAAATCCTAAAAATAAAATAAAAATACCCTCTTGCTCAGTGAATAGAGGAGAATAATGTGGAAAAGAAATCATATAATTTCATTAAGTATTTTATTTTTAATTATTTATTTACTCTCTGCACTATTTCAATTCTCCATGCATATAGGAAATTCACCATGGCATGAGACCATAGGGCTTTTGAAGCCTCTGAACTTGGGAACATTCTCTGAATTTTCCAAGGTCAGAGGCCATCCCTATGAGAAATTATTGACTTTTCAAATTCATGTTACTATTTTGCGTATTTTAATTCCAATAATTAGCATGTTGAGAAATAAATTCTTGGAAAATTTGGTGATGTTCCTTATGACCAGAGGACCCTAGGAAAAATAATTTTTGAGTTAATTCACTTTGAACAACCCTAATTGGCTTAAACACCCAAAAGTGAATTTTAATTAATTAGGGTTAACCATTCATCAAATTAACTTAAAAACAATTCTCCAATGTCCTTTAGGGATAGGAGAACACTACATAAAAATTTGGAAACAATTAGACTTGATTAACCCCACCAAATGGGTTGATTAAGCCTCTTAAGTAATAATGAATAAAATTAAACTTTAAAAATTTATAACTCACAAAATATTTTTAAAAAATTCACAAAATTAGTTTTGGAGCCTCTCCGATATCGGAGGAATTTAAGAAAAAATAAAATTATAATTTTCTAAAAAAATTGATTTTTATCAATATTTTAATAATTTTAATAATTAAAAAATAATGAAAATCATAAAAATATTAAAAATCACCAAAATGTCATATTTTGAATTCTAAACACTTAGGAGCAAACTAAATATTTTTCTTAAGTATGTAGGATAAGATATTGAATTTTAAAGATTTAATGTAATTTTTAATGTTAAAAATGTATTTTTTTAACCTTTTCACTAAAATAATTCTAATAAATCAAAGAAAAATCAGAAAATTATAAAAATTGGTTTCTGGTTTCTCTGATATTAGAAAGATTTTTGAAAAACATAAAATTCATTTTTCAACAGTTATTTTATTTTTAAATTAATTAATACTCCAAAACTCAAAATAATTATAATAAATAAATAAAATTCAAAAAATTACCAAAATTTGTCCAAATGGTCCTCTGGTCATTAGGAATGCCCCATAATTTTCTTAAGAGTAGAAGAATTCCCTTGGTCATGTTATTGAATTTTCCTTGAAAACCCCTATTTTCCATTAAAAATAATTACATAAATAAATTAAATACAGAAAGTCACATTTTCTCCTCTAATGTCTTAATTGACATGTAAGTGAGGTCACATAAAAATTTCAAGTTCATTTGAGCTTAATTTAGTGAGTTATAAAATTATTAAGCTTGAAGGGCAAAATGGTAATTAAAATTTTCAACCTTTTATTAAAATTTTAGGATTAATCAAAAGGGAAGGGTAAAATATTTGATTTTAAACTGATTTTGGATGATTGAAACCTAAATGGTTAAGGGTAAAAACCCACCAATCATTTTAAGAATAATTAAAGTAAACCTTAATTAATTAATTAATTAAATTTGGAAGATTAATGAAAAAATTGGAATTATGAAAGTAGGGATATTATTAAGAGGATATTTATTCTTTAATTTAAAAATTCCTAAATAAATCACTTCAATAATACTTAATTCTTAATTAAAAGATTAAAATAATAATACAAATTAAATTAAATTAAAATTAAATTAAATTAAATTAAAATTAAATTAAATTAAATTAAACTAAATTTAATAAAATTAAATTAAAATCAAATTAAATTAAACTAAAATAAAAATTAAATTAAATTAAAGTTAAATTAAATTAAATTAAATTAAATTAAATTAAAATTAAAATTAAATTAAATCAAATTAAATTAAATTAAATTAAACTAAGTTAAAAAAATAATAATAATAAATTAAAATGAAATTAAATTGAAATTAAATTTAAATTAAAGTAAATAAAATTAAATTAAATTGAATTAAATTAAATAAAAATCATTTGATAACAAACCTAAATGAAATTATTAAGAATTAAACCTAAAATAACTTGAACACTATTCCAAACTTAAACTAATTTTCTATAATTAAATCAAAAATTAAAATTGAATCATTAAGTTTAAATCATCAAAATACTTAATAATTTGATTTGCCCTTTTAAAGCTCTTATTATTATGACTCTTAAATGAAATATCAAGTGAAGTGTTACCTCACTTATAGGATATTCAAATGTCCTAAGTCCACTGAGCAAAAGAATAACACTTAAACTCCCGGATGATTAATTCACTTGTATAATTAAATTCTCTTGGACTTAAAACGATCCTAGAAATATTGAAAAGATGTTTAAGATTTGTCTTAAGCACTTCCTCAATATGATAGGACGTTTATAAGAACAATTGAACTTAATTATTCTTTGATGAAGAAAATCGTCCTTAAATCAAAATACAAGAACCTAGACGTCATAGAAGGTGACTAGCTATAGGATTATGACTTTGATAGATAACCTAAACCTTCCCCTTAGCTTTACCTAGGTACTTGTTGAAATATTTAAATGCCTTAACATGTGTTTTAAGTGCAGTTTGGGATGACGGGAAGAACCTCCAGGTACGCTTTTGTTTTATTGCAATTTACTTTATTGCAAATGCACTTTACCTTTCTTGCATGATAAACAACTGTTGCATGAAAACCAAAACCTTTAGGGTAGTCCCTGAACTGAAACCAAAACTAAATTAAAAGTCACTGCAAGATAAAATTCACCGCCACAACATTTCAAAATATAAAATAACTCAAAATTTAATCACAAACAAAACACAAAACTACAATTGAAACTAAATTAAAACGTCTCGTTGAATGATCGGGAATACCTCGGATGATGTAACTCACGTGTTGCTAACGGGATTTCCCACGGTCTAAATGAAAGTGTGGAACTCATTCAGTTGAGTTTAGGAAATTCATATTGACCAAGTGAGTTCAATGAAAATAACGGTGCCGGGATGACGGAACCGTGGGATCTTAATCAGCTCTGTTCTAATAACCTTAAGATTTATTTTAACTAAAACATTAAAAAACACTTGGACTTTAAGATTTCTAAAACCAAACACTTCTCTTCTCTTTTAATTACAATCTTCTAAAACTAAACCTCTGCAACAACAAGGAGCTTGGAGCACGGTGGGTAGCACGACCATCTTCGTCAGCAAAACAACTCTACATCAGCTAAACATTCCTAGAATTAAATAACCAAGCCATAGGATTTCGAGGTAGTTTGCTTAGTGAAACATAAATCCTCAACCTTTTGTTAGGCTTTTGCATGATCATATCATGTAAATTAAGCCCTAACCGTTCTTAGGACTCCGAGGTAGTCGTTTAGTACGACATAAAACCTCACATCTTTGAGGCTTTGTGTATGATTTTATCAAATAAATATAAGTCCAAATTAATTAAAATTGGCAAGATTGAAATCTCAGATAATATTAGGATTTTCTTAAACTCTAAGCCAAATAATAGGATAATGTGGGAAGTTGCCAAGATTCTTCCTGGATCCTCAGCTTCTCCTACTCCTCTTCCTTTGGACTCCTACAATAAACTGTTCCAAATTTGAGCTAATCCCTTTTGAAATTTCAGAAATCCAATCCTTTGAAAACCTTAAACTTTGAAATTCTTGTGAGCAAAGCCATTAATCATTATCAAGAGTTTTCTTAAGTGATTCACTTCATTTAAGATGTAATTAACTATAGGGGCTTGCCCTTATAGGGAACTTTAAGAACCCAGGTAATATAAACCCTGCTTAATTCATTTATATTAAGCAGGGGAACTTGTCGGCTTATAAAATTGGTTCGTAGACCAAACATATGTCACAAATCTTCTAGTTTATTTAACCGAGCCCCATCATAAAGCAGTGTGTCTACTCTCCGGGATAGATATACAGTTTGTGGTGCGGTGCTCGTTTATATAAACTATTCGGGATGTGAGATCAGTTTGATTTCATATCTTAAAATTTTTAAATTTAAAATTATTTTCAAAATCAAATACTACTTTTCAAATTATTTATTTAAATTAAATTAAAAATTCACCGACAATTTCTGTAGGCGACCTCTTTTCAAAAATACAACACTTAACCTAGAAATATGCCGACAATTCACTATATCAAAAGCTATGAAATATCCTGCAACAGAAAAAGATGATGAATGTTTTCGTATGGAAATTTGTGACTATTTAAAAGATGAGCATTTTAAGGAAAAGTTTGAAGAAAAAGTGAACAAGAAGATTTGAAATTTGAGGATGAAGATGAAATGGAAGATACATATGATGAGATAGCTAAGGAAGAACTAGATTATGTTCTAGAAAAATTTGAGATGTTGGATATTACAAAAAATGATAATAAAAGTTTAATTCCATCTATCTTTAAACCTCCTAAACTTGAGATGAAAATGCTTCCTAACCATTCAAAATATGTGTTCTTAGGAGAATTATTTACATTACCAAATATAATATCCTCATATTTTAATGATTTATTAGAGAAAAAAATATTAGATACATTGAAAAGATACAAAAAAGCTTTTGGTTAGACATTAGCTGATAGTAAAGGAATCAGTCATTCGATTTGTATGCATAGAATTCTATTGGATGAACAACATAAGCCTAAGGGATATTAAAGCTATTGATGAAGGAAGTAGTAAAGAAAGAAATTTTAAAATGGTTGGATGCTGGAATTATATATCCTATTAAAGATAGTGCGTGGGTTAGTCCGATTTATTGTGTTCATATGAAAGGAGGAGTGATAGTTGAGACAAATGAAAGAATTGAATTAATAACCACGAGACAAGTCACTGGTCGGTGAATCTGTATTCATTATAGAAAATTAAACGTCGCCACTAGGAAAGATCGCTTTTCTTTACCTTTTCTAGACCAAAGGTTGGATAGACTTGTCGGGCATAAATATTTTGCTTTTTAGATGGATATACCGGATATCATCAAATACTAATTGCTCCTGAGGATCAAGGAAAAACCACATTTACTAGTTCTTATTGAACATTTGTTTTCCAACGAATGCCCTTTAGATTATGTAACGCACCTGAAACATTTCAAAGATGTATGATGCCAATTTTTAGTAATATGATTGATAACGGAATAGAAGTTTTATAGACGATTTTCCTGTATTTAAAATTTCATTTAATACTTGCTTAAATAATTTAGAAAAACTTTTGGAGTTATGTGAAAAAATAAATTTAGTTCTAAATTGGGGGAAATGTCAATTTATGGTTGCAGGTGGAACTGTACTTCAACATAAAATATTTTATTATGACATAAAAGTGGACCCTGCAAAGACTCAAATCACCACGAAACTACCACCTCCAACTATTGTGAGAGGGGTTAGAAGTTTTTTAGGACATGCTAGTTTCAAAAGGTGTTATATTAAAGATTTTTTCAAAAATTACTAAACCTTTGTGCCAAATTTTAGAAAATGATAAGAAATTTGATTTTAATGAAGAATGTTTACATGCCTTTGAATTAATGAAAGAAAAATTAATCACTGCCCCTATAATAATTTCACCTGATTGGGAAAAATTATTTGAACTATTGTGTGATGCCACTAATTATGCAGTTGGAGCTATCTTAGGGCAAATGCATGATAAAATTTTTAAATTTATATACTATGTTAGTAAAACTCTAAATGAAGTTCAAGTTAATTATACCACTATTGAAAGAGAGTTATTAGCGATTGTAGATGCTTTTGAAAAATTTAGATCGTACTTAATTGGGACTAAATGTATAGTGCATACAGACCATTCTGCTATCAAATATTTAATGCAAAAGAAGGATGATAAACCTAGATTAATCAGATGGGTACTTCTAAAGCAAGAATTTGACTTCATGATAGTGGATAGAAAAGGATCTGAGAATCAAATAGTTGATCATTTATTTAGGCTGGAACAACATGAATTATCTGATTTTGAAGATAAAATTACATAAACTATTTCTAATGAACAACTTTGTAATATTAAGGAATGAAATTTACCGTGATGTACTGATATTGTGAATTATATTGTAAGTGATATTTTACCACCTGAATTACTAAAGCAACTATAGAAAAAATTTATGTATGATGCCAAATTTTATTTTTGGGATGACTCATATTTATATAAACAATGCAATGATCTTGTTATTAGGAGATGTGTGATTTATGATGAAATTGAACCAATTATTCAGAGATACCATGATTTTAAATTTGGGGGACATTTTGGAAATGATAAAATTGCACATAAAATTTTACAATATGAATTCTATTGGTCTACTCTTTTTAGGGATGTTAATAGATATATTAAAACATGTGATCAATGTCAGCGAGTAGGTAATATTTCTAGAAGAAATGAAATGCCCCTAAATTTTACATTAGAAGTTGAGATCTTTGATGTTTGGGGATTATATTATTTGGGGCCATTTATTCCATCATTTGGGAATATATATATTGATTGCAGTGGATTATGTATCAAAATGGATTGAAGTAATAAGTTTACCTAAATGTGATGCTCAAAGTTTTTCAAAATTTTTAATGAAAAATATTTTTTACAAGATATGGAATGCCGAGAATTATCATTACTGATGGTGGATCTCTTTTTAGAAATAATCCGATTCAAAGGTTGATTGAAAAAAATAATATTATGCATGGAATGTTAACTGCTTATCATCCCCAGACTAGTGGTTTACCTGAAGTATCTAATCTCAAAATTAAACAAATTTTGGGTAAATTTATAAATCCCCATAAATTAGATTGGTCTGAGGGATTAGATACAACATTATGGGCAAATAGAACTCTTTATAAAATTCCTATATGAATGTTTCCTTATAAACTGATTTTTGGAAAAACTTATCGTTTACCAGTTGAAATGGAACATAAAGCATATTGGCGATTAAAGATTTCAATTTCAATTTAAAGGATGCTGATGAGAAAAGATTATTACAACTTAATGAATTGAAAAAAATTAGAAATGAATCTTATGATAATGATAGAATTTATAAGGAGAAAATGAAGATATGGTATGGTCGGAAGATTATAAGAAAGAGATTTGAACCTGGACATAAAGTTTTGTTATATAATACAATATTAAGATTATTTCCTAGAAAACTAAAGTCTGGGTGGATTGGACCTTTCACTGTTGTAAAAGTTTGTCAATTTGGAGCTGTTGATATGGAAGATCTTAAAACTGGAATAATTTTTAAAGTTAATGGGCATCGTCTAAAACATATTTTGAGGGGTCACAACCAAATTTTAAAGAGTTTTTAATGTTAAGTGATATTGAATAAAACCAATGTTTGTCGGGTTGACGACGTTAAATCAAGCGTTTTATGGGAAGCAACCCATAATTATCTTTGTTGTTTAGTTTGTTTGATTTGGTTATAGTTATTATTATTATTATTATTAGATAATCATATATTTGAGTCAAACTCTTTCATAAATATCCTAAATGGTGATAAATATTGGATTGTATCGATGATTCGAAGTTTATGAGGACGAAAATGTTGTTGGAGCAAATTTGTGCTCTAGTGCCAATGGCGCCATATTGAGCATCGACGGCGAAGAATGCTTATTTTCAGAGCATGGGTGCTGACGAAGCAAAATGCAGTTTTTGGTGTTTTAAATGGCAGATTTTGGCGATTTTGAGCTGGAGTTTCACCCATATAACTCTCAAAAATAATTTTAAAACCCATTAACTCCAGAAAAATGAGAAGGTAGTTCCAAAATTTGCATTCCATGGCTTCCAACTTCTTAGAATCTCCAAGATTTAGAGTTTTCAACAGGAGGAAGTTCATTAGTTTCGAGGCACAGTGACTTTGCAAAAAGTTCTTATAAAGAGGAGGCTTTTCAAGGAATGAGGCTTTGTCAATCGAGCTATGAATGTTCCTAGTACTTGAGTAGAAGAAATTACTTTGCAGAGGCAATGGGCAGTGTTTTGTTACACTACTGTCGCAGTAGTCATTCCTGTGGTGAATGAATTTTATGCAAATCTTCATGGAATTAACCAAGGAGTTGTTTATGTACGTGGCAGGTTGATATCATTCACTCCTTCAAAGATTAATGAACTTTACATGATAGATAATGTGCAAATCTATCAATACTCCAATTTTATCCCTACAAGAGACAACATGAATGAAATCTATCGATATTTAACAAATGAAGGTGAAGATTGGGATAAAAGAGAGAATGGGTATGCCAATTTCTCTACAACCTCATTGAATCCTAAGTCGAAGAAATGACATTTCTTTACATCTTTGAAATTACTCCCAGCCATAAAAATTAGTAAAGTGACAAAGGAAAGTGCAATATTGAACTATAGTATTCAAACTGGAAGGTCGGTTGATATTGACACCATAATTGTGAAATATGTTTTGGGTTTGATTGTGCATGTCAATTTATGGTTTGGGACATCCTTCCACTTTATTTCTTCTCTGCATTCAGTCACAAGTGCCATATTAAAGTTGGGAAAAAGTGCTTCTCCCTTGGAAGCCCATGGACCCAACTAATATTATGACTGTCCAACAATTAGGGATGAAAATGATTTAAGCATAACTGTAGACCAACCATCTCAGAGTTTACTAACTATTCAAATTCATTTTCTTGAAAGTACATAGTTGATTCTGAGAAAGATCAAGAAACTGGAAAAAGAGGTACAAAATCTTAAGTATGCAATTAACAATTTATCAAAATTATTTGATCATCTAGATTGGAGGATGAAGGAACAATTCAATCATACTGGGTGAATGGAAGAAGGATTGATACGTTTGATGAAGAAGAATGTTTAGATTAAAGAGGATTCAACTGATGAATTTCCTTATTGACCCTTATACAATTTGTTTTTGCACCACCAATTCATGGAAGATATCAGAGAAGATAACACTGACATTGATGAGTAGTGATTCTCTGATTTAGTAGTTGGAATTTATATGCTTAAGTTTGTTTTGTATTTGGCTTGCTAATGGTGTGATTTCAGACTTATTATGCTTGAGATTTAAGTTTTTGTTATGTTTTCAGTGTTAAAGTGTTGTGGTTTGATTGTGACACTGAATTATTGATATGGTAGAATGATTTATTTGTGTAAGTTTGTACTTATGGATTTTATATATAAAAGTAATGTTTTGTTTGTTTGTATAGTATTTGTATTAGTTCATCACTTAATTATGAAATTAGATGCTTAAAAGACTAATTAAATGTCCTCATAACTTTGAAATGATCGAAATTGCAAAATGTTTTAAAATCCGCGCTGAAGACGCCAGAATGGGCGTCGACGGCTTCCAAAACCCGAAACTCAACTTGGACATTTTAAACTCGCGATTTTGAGCCTTTGACCACATTTGACTACCTTCAACCTCTAGCCAAGGATAAAAACTACTCCTAGGGATTGCTAGCATTTGGATTTAAGTCGTTTTCAAGGCTTTTGAGGTTGGATCTCATCTTCTCTTGGTAAGAGCCTTATTTTAAACAAAAAATTTTTGTTTTTCACCATGGAAATCTCCTACATTGGGGAAATCCGAAAATTTGGGGTTTTTGAAGAAAGCTTCAAAATGATCCGTGGTGAAATGCTCTTACCTATTAGATTTGAATTTGGATTCTATTACATTGCAATTTTGGAATATATTAAGATTTTTTTGCACATTTTTTAGAAATTTTGAAATGGCTCCAAAGATGTTTAAGAGGAAGAGGAAATTGGATTTTGATGAAAAGAAGTTCATAAATATTAAAGCACAATATCTTTGCAACTCTGGCCTTCACAATGAAAAGTGAATACAGGATCGAGCATTTGAAAATCCTAGCGGGGTTGTAGAGCACGTAATTGCTGCTCGGTAATGGGAAACATTCTGTTATTTTTTTGCTGTTGGGATTGAGAATGTAGTGCATGGGTTTTATGCTAACTTGTGGTTGACTGAAGAAGAATATGTGTTGGTTAGAGGATAAATGGTAGAATTCGCTCCTACACGAATTAATGCTTTCTATCTGTCGAGGGATAATCCATTTTGTGAGTATGAATCCTTTGATACTATGGATGCTGCCTTAAATGAGGTAATTACTTTTCTTACTAATGGAAAAGGGTAGTGGAAAATAAAGCAAGGACAAAAGATAAATTTTCCCGCTTTCACTCTAAATGTCGCATCTAAAGCCTAACAATATTTTATTTCTGCAAGATTACTACCTACTTATCATCATAGTGAGGTTTCAAGAGATAGAACTATTCTAAACTTTTGCATTGAAAATATGAAGATGATTAATATTGGTGCAATTCTTTATAAGAGTATTCAAACTATAGCTAAAGGAGAAATTACTGGAGTATTGGGACATCCTGCCTTGATTTAGACATAATGTGTACAATCAGGAGTTGAGGTTGATAGTAGTGAAGAGTTGGTCCATCCTCTAAAGCCTTTTAATAAGGCCAACATTCACACTTATGAATCTCATGTAGGATGGAGATCTGGAAGTAAGAGTAGTGAGTTCCCTCTACTTGTCTTGATATTTCTTTTACCTCCGAAACTCATACTATTTCTGATGTTATGGAGCGGTTGATGATACAACAGGGTGATATCATGAGGCTTCATAGCAGGATTGATGGATTGGAAGCAAGAAATAACATTAATGATGATTATCAGAGAAGAACAATGGAATAAGATATAGCTTATCATGATGCTCAGATGAGATTCATGACTGGAGAAGCTGGTGTAATATTTCCTACAAGCCCCCGTTATATTCCATACCACCCTAAAGAGGAAGGAGCAGATGAAGAAAGAGAAGATGATTGGTAGTGTAGTCTTCTTTTAGCTTGTTATTTTTATGTAAACTTTTGTGTTTGTTATTTGCTTTTATATAGTTGATGTGTGTGGTGATTGTACTCTGTTAATTTAGTTAAGTTGTATTGAATTCATCAGTTGTATTGAAATTGTAATGGATGGATGTTTTTATTAAGTGTTTAAAGTTTATATTTTAAAATTTTCTCCGCTCTGCTAATCTCTAATATATATGTGAACAATGCTTCTAACTGTTTTATGTCTGTAGTTAAATTTTAGATTAATAATCGCATGCTTCAGAAGAATCAAAAGCCCAACACAAAAAGGTTAGTTTGCTTTTATTTTTCTCTCTCATTTATTAATTTGATATTGTTGACCTCATTTTTGGTGAGGTCTTCTCTTCTTCTTTTTAGTGCTTAGGATCTAGCCTTAGGCTTTTCCTTTGACTATCTTAGAGGACTAGAATTGGGACCCACCTTTTAGAAATTCAAACTACTTCTTAACTCCCTGCAAACTCCACAAACTTGATCTGTAGACCCCTAATCACCTAGAGGGTTGAAATCAAATGTGGAAGTTTAAAGGATGAGTTCCTATAGGACTCTTTGGCCTTAGGACCGCTCCAGGTGGCCCGGTCTGGTGAAGGGGCTGACTTACACACACACTACACTTCCACATACCTCCTAAAACCACACCCATGCCCAACTTGACCTCCTGACTCATGTAGGTGATTCACATGGATGGTCCTTAACCCCTAAGCCCTTGGCTAAGAGGGTTAGGAACAACATAGTGAATGCCTCAAGTGAGTCCCTTCATGGCTCATGTGGGCTTGACATGGCTTCATGGCTCAACCAAAATGATTTCACTCCACTCAAATTTACCCAATCTTTAATTTCCCAAATTTTCAATTTTTGACCCCCGGGACCCTACACCTACTAAACCTACCCAAAACCCTTGAAATTACCCAAGTTTCTCAAAGATTTCCAAATCACCCAAAATTCTCCAAAATCATTACCAAACATCTCCACATCACTTAAAATGATCATCCATACCCAAAAATACCAAAAATTCCAAGAAAACCTCCCAATACCCTCCAAATACCCAAAATACCCCTCTTGGCCTAAAAATCCAAAAATTCAGAAAATTCCCAGAAAATTCCAGAAAATCCCAAATATTCCCAATTTCATTTTGTCAAACTACACCATGGGCCAATTTTGTCAATTTACCCTACTTTTATCAAAACCCCCAATTTGACCCATTTTAACCCTAAGTGAACCCAATGTCAAACCAAACCTACCCAATTGACCCCAATTTTGGTCCAATTCAATTCTAAACTTCAAATCAATATTCCAAATACCAATCTAGACCAAATCGAAGCACAATTTGATTGACATTTGGATCC
Source organism: Papilionanthe hookeriana x Papilionanthe teres (assembly GCA_022702705.1). Classification (NCBI taxonomy): domain Eukaryota; kingdom Viridiplantae; phylum Streptophyta; class Magnoliopsida; order Asparagales; family Orchidaceae; genus Papilionanthe; species Papilionanthe hookeriana x Papilionanthe teres. The sequence continues at coordinate 145,842,632 of CM040423.1, read as the reverse complement.
AATCTCACTTTTGGCCTTAAAGCCCAATTTGGACCCATGACCCAAACCTAACCCAAACTCACCCAATTCAACTCCAATTAACCCCAAATCTTTTCTAAATCTTCCTTAACATTCCCACAAACAAAACACTAACATGATTTTCCCAAAATTTAGACCCAAACCCCACTCAAATTCAACCCAAAACCAAAAGGCCCAATTTTGACCTAAACCCAAACCTAACCCAAATGAGCCCAAACCCCAAAATCAAAGCCCAACCAAAGCCAAAACCTCTTTGAAACACCACCATGAACATTTCTCAACATTTATTTTACATCAATTTCAACTCTAGCCCAACATTAGCCCAACTTGGCCCACTTGGACCTACATAGGCCCACTTACCAAATAAATCCAAATTCAAACCAATTCAACTCCAAATCACATCAAATTGATTCCAAGCCCTTCATAGAACATCCCTAAACCAATTATGGCATTTATTTGACAAAGTTCTTCACAAAATTTTTATCCAAATGCCCATCCTAAAATCAAAAGCCCATTTCCCTTAAACTTTCCTAAAAACCCACTCCCTTCAAATTCAAAAGCCCAAATTCATCCAAAAGCCCACATGACATCTCCATTTGTCATCCACTTAATTAAATCCATTACCTAAGTCCTAAATTCACCATCAAATTATTCCAAATCAAGTTTCATCCAAATTTCCACCAAATTATCCAAAATCCTTAAAATCCTTTTTTATGAAATTGACCAAACCTTTTCCCAAGCCAAATGGAGCCATGGAGCCATGCACAAGCCATATGCAAGCCATGAGAGCCTCTTTACATGTCACCATGCCATTTTGGGCAAAAGGAGGAAGCTCTTTCCTTAATTCCTAAAGGTGATTAACCACTTCCATGATTCCACTAAACCATGCTTAAGCTCTAATTGTACTTGGATTGTGACTTGACCCCACTAATCAAGCCGATCCAAATCACTTTCTCCTCAGCCTAAACCAGGCCTTGGGTGGTGCACCTAGCCCAAATGGGTGGGTTGACCCATTTAGGTCCAAATTTAGCCATGCCCCATTCTACTTTGAATCAAAGCTTTTACACATGGCATTTGCCAATTGCCTACACTAAACCCCAGCCCTGACCCACCTGACCAAGATGGTGACCATTGCTTGGCCGGCCGGCCACCAGGCCGCCGGAAAACACCATGGCCGAGAGCTCACATGTGAGCCAACATTGAAATTCTCACTTGCCGAGCCGCCCCATGCCTAGTGGCCACCATGGTCGTTCTTCCCATGACCAGAGCAGGTCGATCCCATGCCTCAACTCCCCCGGAGGCCCTCCACCCTCTTCTATTTAAACTCCACCTCTCTCGGCCATGAGTAGAGCTAAGCACAAACCTTGCCAAAACTCTGCCAAAATTGTTCCAGACCCTTCTCCACCCTTAGAGCACTTGATCCCCAGTGAAATCCCCCTGCCATTTCTCCTCTGTAAGCTCGATTTCAGAGTTGAAATTCCACCCAAAACCAGGACACTTCTCCACAGGTGAGTCAATTCTCAAATCGATCGGCTCTACACCTTCACCGGACCAAGGGAAGGTGTCCACCAAAGCAAAGCCCCATCTCCGAGGCCACCCGGTTGCTCCAGCCTCCAAGCTTTGTGATCGGGCTTGGTCGAAATCATATCCGGACAATTCACTGCGACCGAGAGACTTCATCCGGAGCTTCGCGGGATCCAATCGAAGGTGCAACAACTCTCGGATTGAAGCCACACTTCTCCGAGCCAAGGTATGAGCTAATTCTTCATCCCGAGCTTCCGGAGAATCTCTATTTCAAATGCCTTAGTTTCAATGCATGTTAACCATATAGATGTGTTCGTCTCTTCAAGACGAATCCATAGAGTATAAGAACATAAAAATCCATTGAGAATCGAGTGAGATCTTAGGGATTTAGTGTGGACGGATCTCGGGTGAGAACACTTGGGGACGATGAACGGATGCCGTCCATTCAATACACGCGCGACGAACGGCTCGGATGGCGTCGGACCGGAAACGGTGCGAGAACCGCGGGGCCGGTGGCCGCCGACTCGAGTGGCGACGTCGAATGGGAGCGCGCCGCGCGGCCTTTCGGAGTCTGCCGAGGATGCGGCGGCGCCGCGTGGATAAATAGAAAATTAGGGTATTTTCTTATTTATTTAATTCCCTAAACTTCAAAAATTCATATCTCCGTGTAGGAAAATCATAAAAATAAAATAAAAATACACTCTTGCTCGGTGAACGGAGGAGAATAATGTGGAAAAGAAATCATTTAATTTCATCAAGTATTTTATTTTTTATAATTTATTTACTCTCTGCATTATTTTAATTCTCCATGCATGCATACAATTCACCATGGCATGAGACCATAGGGCTTTTGAAGCCTCCGAATTTGGGAACATTCCCTGAATTTTCCAAAGTCGAGGCCATCCCTATAAAAAGTTATTGATTTTTCAAGTTCAGAGTTACTCGTTTTGAATATTTTAATTCCAATAAATAGCATGTTGTGAAATAAATTCTAGGAAAATTTGGTGATGTTCCTTATGACCAGGAGAACCCTAGGAAAAATAGGTTTTGACTTAGTTCATCTAAAACAACCCTAATCGGCTTAAACACCCAAAATAGGTCTTTAATTAATTAGAGTTAACCATGCATCAAATTGACTTGAAATCAATTCTCCACTGACCTTTAGGATCAGAGGAATCCACCATAAAAATTTGAGGTCAATTGGACTTGGTTAGCCCCACCAATTGGGTTGATTAAGCCACTTAGCCATTTTAAACTTTAAAAATTCATAACTTTTAAAATACCTTTCAAAAATTCACCAAATTGGTTTTGGAGCCTCTCCGATATCAGGGGAACCTAAGAAAATTAAAATTTCAATTTTCTAAAAAAGTTGATTTTTAATAATATTTTAATATTTTTAATAATTAAAAAATAATAAAAATCACAAAAATAATAAAATTCACCAAAATGTCACATTTTGAATTTTAATCACATAGGAACAAATCCCACATTTTTCTTAGGTCTATTTAGTGAGATATTAAATTTTAAAGCTTTAGGATATTTTTAAAATTAAAAAATGTATTTTCTAGCATTTTCACTAAAATAATTATAATAAATCATAGAAAAATCGGAAAATTGCAAAATTTGCTTCTCCGGTTTCCTTGATATCGAGAAAATTTTGAAAAATATAAAACTCATTTTTCAACATTTATTTTATTTTTAAATTAATTAACACTCCAAAACTTAAAATAATTATAATAAAAATAATATAATTCAAAAAATCACCAAAATATAAAACAACTCAAAATTTAATCACAAACAGAACACAAAACTACAATTGCAACTAAATTAAAACGTCCTCTTGGATGATCGGGAATACCTCGGATGATGTAACCTACGTGTTGCTAAGCAGGATTTCCCACGGTCTAAATGAAAGTGTGGAACTCATTCAGTTGAGTTTAGCAAATTCATCTGGACTAAGTGAATCCGATAAAAATAATGATGCCGGAAGGATGGAACCGTGGGATCTTAACCGGTGTCGTTATAATCAACTTTAAGATTTGTTTTAATTAAAACACAAAAAATACTTGGAAAATTAAGATTTTCTCTAAACCAAAACACTTTTCTCATCCCCTGATTTATGACTTCTAAAACTAAACCTCTGCAACAACAAGGAGCTCGGAGCATGGTGGGCAGCACGGCCATCGTCATCAGCAAAACTTGAACCTACTTCAGCAAAACTTTCCTAGAATTAAATAACCAAACCATAGGACTTCGAGGTAGTTTGCCTAGTGCAACATAAATCCTCAACCTTTTGTTAGGCATTTGCATTGCAAATTAAGCCCTAACCGGTTTTAGGATTCCGATGTAGTCGTCCGATACGACATAAACCCTCACATCTTCGAGGCTATTTGTGTGATTTTATCATACAAATATAAGCCCTAATTAACTAAAATTGGCAAGATTAAAACATTAAACAAACAATAGGACTTTCCTAAATCCAAGCTAAACAATAGGATAGTCGGGAAATCACCGGAGTTCGCTTCGAATCTGTGATTTCTCCTACTTTTCTTCCTTTGGATTCCCAAAATAAAATGTTCCAAATTTGATCCATTCCCTATTGAAATTCCAAATTTCAATCCTTGAAAATCTTAAACTTTGAAAATCTTGAGAGCAGAATTATTGATTACTATCGAGAGTTTTCTTAGGTGATTCCCATCACTTAAGATGTAATTAACTATAGGGGCTTGCCCTTATAGGGAATTCTAAAGAACCCAGGTAATATAAACCCTGTTTAATGTTTTCATATTGAGCAGGGGAAACTTGTCGGCTTATAAAATTGGTTCGCAGACCAAACGGATGTCACAAATCTTCTAGTTTATTTAATCGAGCCCCACCATCAAGCAGTGTGTCTATCCTTAAGGATAGATACACGGTTTGTGGTGCGGTGCTCGTTTACATAAACTATTTGGGATGTGAGATCGGTTTAATCTCATATCTTAAAACTTTCAAATTTAAAATTATTTTCAAAATCAAATACTCATTTTCAAATTATTTATTTTAATTAAATTAAAAATTCGCCGACAGATTTCTGTTAGGCGACCCCTCTTCAAAATAAAACACAACCTAAAAATATGCCGACAGATATACACTGAAAAACTTAAGTTTGGGGGAGGAAAATTAACTTATATTTATTCTCAATTAAATATATTTTCAAAGTTATTTTAACATGACTTAAAGTAGTTGAGCTTAACTTTAGATAACTAAATTTTTTATTTTATTTAAATATCATAATATATTTGAATGAAAGTTTTTAATAATGAAGGTTAACTTTATGGGGCTAAGATATTTATTATAAGACGATTAGACTATATTTGACTATTTAAAGTAAAGAAAACTGCATTTTTGAAATGTTAAGAGTCTTAGATGTTTATGAGAGGAGAAAAAAATTCGGACTTTATGATGAATCATTTAAAAGCTAATATATATTTATAAAGTAAAGAGATGTTTCAAGTTCCAACTTTAAGGAGAGGAAAGTGAAGTTCAAAATTATTAAAGGCTATCCAGATATAATAATCCTCATAAGAAAAGAAAAAGAGAAAAATAAAAAGAAAAAGAGGATTGAAAAGCAATCCGGAAAAGAAAAGAGAAAAGAAAGAAAAAGAAATTTTATGTGAGGAGAAGCTGAGGAGATGCCTAATAAAAAATTGGCTTCACTTGAATCGACTTAAGGGAAGTGCTTAGTTACATTTTTTAATTTATATTTAAGTATTAGCATCCTTACTAATAGAGTTCTCATGAGTTCCTTTTTCATATGATCCTTCAATATAAAAATTTATGGTTATTCTTGAAATGAATAGAAGACTAGAACTCTTAAACTTGATTACTAAATGTTTTTACACCTATAGTTTTGACCCAAGTTACTGAAAATCTTTCTAAAAGTCTTGCTATTATATTCATTTAAATAAAAAATCATAGTATTCTTTAAATAAAGTTCACTACTAAGAGCCATATTTTTATGGAGTAAAAGGATTACTTAAGGACAAGTAATTGTCTAGTTTGGGGGATTTTGATACACCAAAAATATGTTGGATTTTTAATATATATTTTTTACTCATTTTTGGTGAGATTACACTTTAAGGTAATGTATTTTTCATGTCTTGCTATAGGTATGATGATTTTAGGCAATTGGAGCAAAAAGAAGAAAAAATGAATGAATTTGGAGTGAAAAAGGGCAAAATTTAGAAATCTGAGTTCTAGCGCTAACAGCGCCAGAATGGGCATCGACGGCACGTTTTTCCAGAGAGTTCAGAATAGTCAGTGTGATAGGAGCTAATGATTCCCAATGTCGGTAGAAACCAAATTCAATGTATTTGGACAACTTTTGGAGGGATTCATGAGGCATCTCTTGGGGAAATCATCCCTAGGCTATTTTAACACGAATTTGGTGCCAACATTAAGGAGAAGAGGAAGTGTGAGTGAAGTAAACCAGTGTGTGAGTTGAGAGGAAGTTTTTGTAGAGGGTTTAGAGTCTAGGGTTTAGTGTAAAAGGGTTATTTTGTGAGGGATTCTTCTCAAAGGAGTTGTAGGAGGAGAGTGAAAGGGAGAGATTGCTTCATCTCAACTATTCTAAGAGAGAATCGTGTGTTGTTGTGAAGAGAGAAGGAGATCCAAAGGAACTTTAAGGGATTTTATTGGGGAAGAAATTGAGAGAAGTATTTACTTCTTATTATTTGTATGAATTTTATTTATATATAAAATATTTGTTTTATCGTATATCCCTTATGAATTTTGAGTAGATTTCTTCATCTTTCTCCTTGCAATGATAAATGGTGAAGTGATGGTTTAGATTGGATTTGCCATATGAATGTTAAGAAATTGTGATAATTTTTCACTTCAAACTTCATTTACTTTTTGATCTGACAAGTAAATTGTTATAATATGTTGTGAAATATATGATCCGAAAGGACCATGCTCTCTACAACTAAAGTGAAGATCACATTCAATGTCCATGAATGAGTGATGTAGTTCATGGGGGTTGAGTGCAAATAAATAGGGAAATATATTTTATTAGGCATAGAATTTGAAATTTTAGGCTGACAGACTAAAATCCCCAATTTGGTCCTAGTGTTGGGAAACTAAAGAGAGAGTTAGCCTTCGGGCGAAAGGAAGTGGGAGCTCTGGAGTGAGACCCAGTATCCTCCCAGCCTATCCATAGATTTAGGGACTAAACATATGATTAGCCATTTTACTTTGTATCACTTGGAAGAGGGTAAAGAATATGTATGCTCTTATTTGGCACAGTACAAGACTTTACTAATCTTTCTCATTCACTCACCATAACATCATTGTAAAGGGGGAGGACACTTTCTCAAAATTTGAACCTTTCAATACAAAACTTATTGTAGTAGTAGTTAACTTTAATTTGAAGTTTGAAAAGTACTTTAGTGATCTTAAAATATATAGCATCATTAAACTTTAGAAACTTTATTATTTACTTTAAGTGCATTGTAATTTGATTATTGGATTTCTGTGCTACGCTTTAAGGTTTTCTTCCTCCTTGTGTGATTGATAACCAGGACCCTATTAGAGTCATGAATTGCTTGAGCAATACGTATACTTTTTTATAGATTGGCTGCTTTCTTATTAGACTAATTATAACCAAACTGAAAATACTTATAAATATTTATTTAAGCAGCCGTAATCAGCAGCTATAACAGTTCAACCTTAAAATGAATCCCTTAAATTACTTCTTTGATGTTACCTCTAGAAAATTCTTAGAGTTTGTTGTCCATCACCGCGTAATCGACATTGATCCAAAAAAGATTAAAGCCATCTTAGAAAAGCTGCCCTCTAAGAACTTGAAGCAATTACGATCTTTTCAAAGGAAATTAGCATAACTTAGATGCTTTATGTCTAAACTATCAGGTAGGTGTCAGTTTTTTTTGACATTAACTAAAAAGGATGCAAAGTTTATGTGGGATGAGAAATAACAACAGACATTTGAAGATAACAAGCAATGCTAATGACACTTCCTGTTTTGGTAGCCTCTATTCCAGGTAAACCATTGAAATTTAATATTGTGTCTTTGGATGACTCTCTCAGAGCTCTGCTAACTCAGGATAATGATGAGGGTAAATAAAATGATTTCTACTATTTGAGCTACTATCTACTTTCAACAAAAGTGAAGTATCCTCCTGATCCGTGATTTTAAATATACTTAAAAATATTAGAATTCGACACCACTACTAAAAGATATAAATCCTCAGAAACAATGCCAAAAACTTGACTTGGAGTGTAATTTTGATTTTAGTAACAATTAAATATTATAATCTTTTGTTCGCAGAGTTACCTTTAAACACAAGTATATGTATTGCTCAAGTAATACAGGGCTTTAGTGGAGTCCTGGATATTGATCCCACAGGGAAATATATTAAAGCCTACGGACTAGGATTATATAAACCAATTCAGAATCACAACTAGATAGAAATTGCCTATCTGTCACTAATACGCAATCGATAATAATATGAAATTTATATCTAAACTAGTTTTACTAACAGTTTACTAATACTACTAAAGTTAAGTTCAAATATATAATAGCAAGAATCTTTCTCCTTTGTTAAGATATTTAAGTGAAGCAAAAATTAGAATTAGTTTTATATGTGTTGTGCCAAATAGGAGCATACCTATTCTTTACCCTTTGGTCCAGTCATAAAGAACATTGACTAATACGGTGCTTGGTTACTGAATTTGCAACTAGGCTGGGAGGATACCGGCTCTCACTTCGAAGCTCCCATGTTCCCCTCACCTAAGGGCTAACAATTTACACATCAGCACCCAAACAATATGACTGAATTGAGGATTTTAGCCTGTCACTCTAAATCTCCAATTCTACGCCCGATTAATATTATTTCCCTATTTATTTGCACTTCTCCTTTCAAGGATTTACCCGTCTACCTTTCAAAGAGAAATGTGATACATACAAGTTAAGAATACTTAGCCCACGGTCAGATCTTAAGTATTCTTCACAGATTTTAACAATACAAATGACCAATTCATATAGTAAAGTAAGTTTAGGTATAGTATCATCACAACTTCTTTATATTAGGTTTAATACATTAATTCATTTAATCAATTCACAAAAAAACATCAAAATAAGGAGAAAGACAAAACAACTACTCATAATTCATGAAGAGGATGAATAAAACTTGGATTTCATATAATAAAGTCAAGTTCTACAAACTATAGTAAATAAACACAACTTATCTTAAAGTCCTCCCCAAGCAAACTCCTTAAAGTTCATTTGAATCTCTTCCTTTCTTTACAGTACGCGGAACTCTCCATTGAAACGACAATGCAGAAGAGATCTCTCTCTTCCCTTCCACTCTTACAATACTTCAAAGAATTCCTCACAAAATCTCTATTTGAACTCACTACTCACTAATTAACAACACTAAAATAACTATCTACTCAATATAGACACACTGGTTGACTCTTTTTGATACTTTGGACTCTCTAGTAAACACGTAGGAGACCCTTTTTTTGGCATAAAATGGTTCTTTTTAAAGTTGTAGAAGAGTCTCTAACGGTTTTGCAGACACCCCTTCGAAAATCATCCACATTCGACGTATTTCTAGAAAGATCTGTTGATCCCGCCGTCAGCGGCCTTAAGCTGCGCCGTCGGCAGTCTTCTAGAAACAATACTTTAAACAGGTCCCGCCGTCAGCAGCCTCGACCTTGCCGTCGGTGGCTTCCCTTGCAATTTATTCTGAACTCTCGGGAAAGTCACTCCGTCGGCGCCATCAACCACGCCGTTGGCGCATTAGGTCAAATTTGCATAATTTGGACCTTTTTGCTCTAAATTCGCTCTTTTTTGCATATTTTTGCTCCTTTGTCTTTAAATCTTTATACCTGCAGAAAAACACCAAAAATACCCTTCTTTAAAGTGCAATATCATCAAAATCAGTAAAAGATAGGCATGAAAATCTTAACGATTTTTCCTTGAGTCAAAATCCCCCAAACTTAACTATTACTTGTCCTCAAGCAATCTTTAGTACTACATAAAAGTTATGATTCATTGTGGTAAAGTTTTAATTCAGAAATACTATAATTCTGATCTAAATAAATATTATAGTTAGATTCCTTAGAAATATTTTCAAATAATTAGATTAATTTTGTAGGTATAAGGCTATTTAGTCATTAAGTCTAAGAGTTTTAGTTTTCTATTCATTTCAAGAATGACTATATGTTGCAATATCAACTCACTTAGAATATTCAGAAGATAGGAACTTCATGAGAATTCTATTAAGTAAGGAAACTAATCATATATATAAGTTCAGAAATGCTTTTAGTTTTTCCTTTAGGTTAATCCAAGTGAAGCCAATTTTTTATAAGGCATATCCTCAAGCTTCTCCTCACTTACTTTTTCTTTTGGATTGTTTTTCAATCCTTTTTATTTTTCTTTTCTTTTCAGGGGTTTTTTTTTCAATCCTTTACTTTTTCTTTCTTTTTCTTTTTCAAGTGAGGATTACTATATCTGGATAGCCTGTTAATAATTTTGAACTTCACTCTTCTTTTCCTAAATTTGAAACTTTTAAACATTCTTTACCTTATATGTACTTCTTAGTTTTTACATCATTGAATCCCAATCTTTTCTTTGTCAACTAAATTTCTAATATTCTTAATATTTCAAAATATAGTTTTCCTTACTTTAAATAGTTAACTATAGTCTTTTCCCCTTATACTAAATATCTTAAGTTACAAAATTAATTTTTATTACCAAAAATATTTCCTTGAATCTTTTATAATATTTAGATAAAATCTAAATATAGTTATCTGAATTAAATTTTATCACAAAAATCATATTATTAATTTTTGAAAAAATATTGTTTGGGAACATGTAATAGTTAAAGTTTTTCTTCCCTCCATCAAACTTAGAGTTTTTCTTTAAAAGAAATAATAGACGGTAGAAAGAAAAATTCGAAATATAAAATTCATACTTTTGTACTTTAGGCATTTTTTTCTTTTTAAAAATTTGCAGGTTCTTCTCAAAATTTCTAACTTCAACTGACCTGTAATATTTAAAAATATTTCTACACACATAACAATTTAAATAATTTGTTGGGGTAATGAAATTTTAAAACAAGTATATAAAACTAAACAAAAACAACTAACTACACTACACAGGACATATGCATTTCACAACATAGAACAAACATTTTACTATTTTAAACTAAAAAGTTCACAATTACAATTGCAATCACAAATATCACAAATATTCAGAAATGAAAATGCAAACTGCCAACTAAACACATATTACAGAAAATAAAACATAGTCCACTGAATACAATAAAAAAAAAGTACTACAACAAAACTAAAACAAACAAATACATCACATCACTATCACAAAGATCAATCATCAAAATCCCATACAACGTCCTCATCACCCTGGTCAGTAGGTGGATTGCGCTGATACTGAGTATACAGAGGGCATTCTGGAAAAATGACATCAGGCTCTCCTCTATAGTATCTGGCCTAAGCATCGTAATAAGCTATCTCAAAATCTGAGTGCCTATGAAGATACTCACTATCGTGATCATGTATTTGCTCTAATCCTTCAATCTTGTGATCAATTCTTTACAGTTTTTCATCCAACTGTTCAAAACTTTTCCTCTGCAGGGTCATGGCAGATCATATAAGGTAGGGGGACTAGATAAAGGAGGGTCATAGCTAGTTGAAGGGATATCTCTACTAGTAGAAGGTCCTTTACTCCCACTTCCTGTTCTCCATTCCTCATGGGATTCATAATTCTTTATATTTTCTTTACTAATGGGTTTCATAGGATATAACCATTCCTCATCATCTCTTGCTTCAACTCTAGATAGTTGATAAAGTGCATAAATGAGGCCAGGATGCCTTAAATATCCACTTGTCTCACTCTTCGTAGTGGCCATAATATTCTTATAGATTATTCTCCCCACATTAATGCGTTTATTGTTCTGAATACAAAAATTCAGAATTGCTCTATCTCACGAGACTTTACCATCGTGGTAGGTAGGTAGCAGAGTCGAATAATTGAAATAATGTCACGCCTTAGCAGTGGCATTCATCATGGACAATGAAAAGTTAATCCGTTCACGATTTTTAGTTTTCCAAACTCCTTTCCCATCAATGAGAAAGTCGATAACTTCGTTCAATGGACCTTCCATTGTTCCAAACGTTTCATACTCGCTAGAAAAATAATCGTGAAGCTTGTAAAAAGTGTTAATGCGGTTAGCAATAAACTTGACAGAAAATCCTCTTACTTGGACTGGTTCGTCTTCAATTTTAGTCAGATTTGAGTAGAACTCCCTCACAACTTCGATAGCAGCCTTGTTTGTTGTGTAGCAAAAGTTCTCCCAACCTCGCTTTTTGATAACTCGTTCCACTTCTCCTCCAGGATTCTCAAAAACTTTATCTTGGATAGACTTCTTACTTTGAAAAAGTGAAGTGTACCTCAATTGTGCTTTCGCATTAATGAATTGAGTTTCATCGAATTCTAGTCTTCTCTTTTGACGTGGAGCCATCGTTTGATCTATCAAATCACAAAAATTCCAACTAATCTCCAAAATAATAATACAATGGCTTCAAAAGGGGGGTTTAAAGTAATTTAAATCAATTTCCATGAATTCATTCCAAGTCTTTTCTCCACATTTTCAATTTTTTAAAATTTCTTAATGTGGAATAAATTCATGGTGAAAATAAAAAAATTTTACATAGGAGTGAAGCTCTTACCAAGGGAAGATGAAATATGGTATTAGAATTTGTTGAAATTGCTCCAAATCCGAGATCTATCAAGCCCTAGGTCGACTTTTAGGGTAAAAGGGGGACGAAGATGATGAATAGTGGCATTTGACCGGTCAAAATCATGCTAAATAGATAATTTTCACGATCGTGCCGTTGGAGGGATATATTGAATTAAATTCCTATTCTTCTTGGGAAAATCGCGTCGTCAGCAGCCTCGAGCTCGCCGTCGGTGAGATTCTAAAAAATTGATCATTTTTTAAATTTTTATGATTTCGATCAATTTTAAGCCTCGTCGTCATCCAATAGATCCTTTTTATATTATATTTAAGTGATTAAGTGATGTATTAACACAAATAAACACAAATAAACATACACACAACAAACTTCACATTTTTATATTGAATCCAAGTGTTTGCAATACACAATACATAACACACATAAGTAGGTGTTCTTTCAACCTAAATCCATTTAATCAGCATCGTAGTCCAAACCAAAACACTCAAAAAGCTGAAAACAAACATTTCAAACTTAATCTCATCTATGCTGAGATTAAAAAGCAAACTAAAGAAATCAAACACAGAAACATACAATCATTGTTTAAATCAAAAGCAACATAATCAAGTCTACTACTCTTCAGAACTAGTGCTGGTCTCTCCTCTGATATCTCCCATTGATTGAACATGGACAAACAGATTATAAAAGGTTGGTATGGGAATTCATCAGTTGAATCTTCATCAATCAATCCCATCCTTCTTATTAATCACACCGAACACGCTTCGAATTTTCCAGTATGATCAAATTGTTCTTTCATTCTTCAATAAATATGATCAAACAAATTAGACATGTTGTTAACTATACTCATTAAATTTTGTACCTGCTTCTCCAGATTGTTGATTCGGTGTAAGATCATCGGTGTCTTGTCCGCTACAAGAGGTTGAATAGGAATAGAATTTTGAGATGCTTGATCCATGATCACGACCATGTCATTCTCCTTGTCATTAGCTGGGAACATCTGAGTTGGGTCTAAGGGTTTCCAGGGTAGCAGTATCTTCTCCCAAACCTTGTACAATACTTGAAACAAACTGCAAATTGAGAAAATTGTGGAAGGATGGCCAAACCCTTGGGTTGATCCTTGAACGATCAAGCCAAATACAGACTTCACAATAAATCCAACATTAATGGGCCATCCCATTTGAATGGAGTAGTTCAAAATTGCACTTTCTTTCGTGATTTTGCCAATTTTCACCATCGGCGATAACTTCGCAGAGATGAAAAAGTTCCAATGTTTCGAAACGGGATTTAAAAGTGTTGCAGAGAAACTACCATACCCGTTCTCTCAAACTTCCCAGTCATCGGTTTCGTCCGTAAATAAATGGTATATTTCATTCATCTTTTCTCTCGTCGGCACAAAATTCAAATAATAACAGACTGTAACATTTTCAAGCATATATAAGTCATTAATTCTTCCGGAATTGAATGTAATCCACCTACCTCGCACATAAACGCTTCCTTGGTTGATTTCATGTAAATTGAAGTAGAATTCCTTAACCATTGGAAATACTATTGCGGCAGTAGTGTAGCAAAACACTTCCCATCTTCTCCACACAATCATTTCTTCAATTGGTGATGAAGAATTACTTTGTCCTCTACTGACAAATCCTCTTTCTTTAATCAATCTTTTCTTCGAGATTACCTTGTTGAAAAGTCGCTGCACCTCCGCACTAACAAACTTTCTCCGCTTGTACACTTGAAATCTTGGGTTATCAATTGAATTGGAAACCATTTAAGAAGAATTCAAGAGAGTATCCATTCATTTTTGGGAGTTTGGAGTGTTTAGGAACCGTCCATAGGAGTTTATAGAAGACGAATTCACTAAAACCGCCATAAACTGTCATTTTGAACACGAAAAATTGCCCACTCGCCGATCCCACTGTCGGCGGCCTCAAATGCGCCGTCAGTGAGCCTTGTGGAATTAAATACCAGAGCTCTAGGGAAAAACCTGCCGTCGGCAGTGTCGAGCGCGCCGTCGGTGCCCTAGGAAAAAATTTGCACAAAAACGCCGTGGTCCAATATGTTCTAAATTTTCTCTATGGATTCAAATTCTATGATAATCAAAGGGTAAATATGAGTAGTAGGACTTAATATTACTACAAAATAACAATAAATGCAAACAAAAACACAACTATTACGGATAAATATGAGTTGCCTCCCATAAAGTGCTTGGTTTAACGTCGTCAGCTCGTCCTATTCATGTGTTATTCAGGTTGACTGAGCATTAAAACCTCTTTATAATTTGGTCTTTTACCCTCAAATATGGTTTTAATCTATGTCCATTTACTTTAAATCTATTCCCAGTCTTATGATCTTCAAATTCAATAGCTCCATAAGTATAAACTTGAGTCACAGTAAAGGGTTCTAACCAACGAGACTTCAATTTCCCAGGAAATAATTTTAGCCTTGAATTGTAAAGCAAAACTTCTTACCCTGGCTCAAAGTTCTTCTGGTTAATCTTCCGATCATGCCTTAACTTCAGTTTTTCCTTATAAATTTTGTTGTTATTGTAAGATTCATTTCTTAATTCTTCTAATTCATTCAATTGCAGAATTCTCTTCTCACCAGCATTTTCCAAGTTATAATTAAATTCTTTAATCGCCCAATATGCTTTATGCTCCAATTCTACTGGTAAGTGACAAGTTTTTCCATATATAAGCCTGTAAGGAGTCATCCCAATAGGAGTTTTGTAAGCAGTTTTGTATGCCCATAATGCAGTATCAAGTCTCGTAGACCAACCCGCACTATTAGGATTTACAGTCTTTTGTAAAATTTGTTTGATCTCACGATTAGAAACTTCAGCTAAACCACTGGTTTGAGGATGATAGGCAGTAGAGAATTTATGAACAATATTAAACTTTTTTGCCAATATTTTAATATATTTATTCCTAAAATGGGATCCTTCGTTAGTGATAATCACTCTTGGCATTCCGTATCTTGTGAAAATGTTTTTCTTTAAGAATTTTGAAACACTTTGAGCATCACAACGTGGTAAAGCTTGTGCTTCAATCCACTTTGAAACATAATCAAACGCAATCAAAATATACAAGTTACCAAATGAAGGAATAAATGGTCCCATAAAATCTAATCCCCAAACATCAAAAATCTCAACTTCTAATATGAAATTTAGAGGCATTTCGTTTCTTCTAGATATATTACCTACTCTTTGACATCTACGACAAGTTTTGATATATTTGTAAACATTTCTAAAAAGAGTAGGTTAATAAAATCCAGCCTGTAAAATTTTTATATGCAGTTTTCTCAACCCCAAAATGTCCTCTAAAATCAGAATCATGAGATTTCTGAATGATCTGTCCAGTTTCTTCATATGGCACACATCTCCTAATAATAAGGTCATTACATTGTTTACATCAATATGGTTCATCCCAAAAATATGATTTTGAATCATGAACAAATTTTTTCTGTTGCTGCAAAGTTAACATAGGTGGCAAAATATCACTTACTAAATAATTTACTATATCAGCATACCAAGGTATTTTCCACTCATTTATATTATAAAGTTTTTTTATCAGAGAAACTATCTATTAATTCATTGTCAGTGTCGATAATTCATGATATTCTAGTCTCAACAAATGATCAGCAATTTGATTTTCAGTTCCCTTCCTATCAATCACCATAAAATCGAATTCTTGCATTAAAATTATCTATCTAATTAATCTTGGTTTATTATCCTTATTTTGCATCATCTATTTAATAGCATAATGATCATATGCATAATACATTTAGTTCCAATTAAATATGATCTAAATTTATCAAAAGCATACACAATAGCCATTAACTTTTTTTCCATAACCATTTAGTTAATTTGAGAATCATTAAGAGTTCTACTAGCGTAGTATATAACCTTAAAATTTTTTTCATATCTTTGACCAAGAACAACTCCAATTGCGTAATCACTAGCATCACACATTAGTTCGAATAGTTTCTCCCAGTCAGGTGAAGCTATTACAGGTGCTGTGATTAGTTTTTCCTTTAATAATTCAAAGGCATTTGGAGCGAGTCTTGATGAAATTCAAATTTCTTATCTTTTTCTAAAAGTTGGCATAGAGGTTTGGTAATTTTCGAAAAATCTTTAATATAGCGCCTGTAAAAGCCAGCATATCCAAGAAAACTTCTTACCCCTCTCTCTATAGTGGGTGGTGGTAATTTAGCTATTACTTGAATTTTTGCAGGGTCTACTTCCATATCATTTTCTGAAATTTTATGCTCTAATACAATTTCTTTTGCAACCATAAATTGACATTTCTCCTAATTTAGAACTAAATTAGTTTTTTTGCACAGCTCCAAAACGTTTTTCAAGATGATTTAAGCATGCGTCAAATGATGTTCCAAATGCAGAGCAATCATCCATAAATACTTCTATTCCATTGCCTATTAATTTACTAAAAGTAGACATCATACATCTTTGAAATGTTGCAGGTGCATTACATAGTCCGAAAGGCATTCTTCGAAAAGCAAAGGTTCCATAAGGACTAGTAAAAGTTGTTTTCTCTTGATCCTCAGGAGCAATAGGTATTTGATGGTAACCAGTATATCCATCCAGAAAATAGTAGTACTTGTGTCCAGCAAGTCTATGCAACATTTGGTCTAGGAAATTAAGAGGAAAGTGATCTTTTCGGGTGGCCGCATTTAACTTTCGATAGTCAATACAAATACGCCATCCATAAATTTGTTTGATAGGTATTAATTCATTTTTTTCATTTGCTTCAATAGTTACTCCTCCTTTCTTGGGAACACAATAAATTGAACTTGCCCAAGTACTATCCGAAATAGGATATATAATTCCAGGATCTAACCATTTTAAAATCTCTTTTTTAACTACTTCTTTCATAATAGGGATTGTTACTTTAATCTTTGAGGAAATAGTGGAGGTGGTTTTTCAACAGTAATTTTCATAGGTTTCAGAGGAAAATCAGGATAAGAACTTTCATTTTCTCCTTTAGTTTCTTCCTTTTTCTTTTCAATTACAGTTTCTTTTTGAACTCTTATTTCCAACTCTTTTCCACTTCTTAATTGAATAGCTTTGATTTGTTCTTTTCCTTGACTTTTAGATTTACTTCAACATTGCTAGGTAAAGTTCCAACAGGTCTATTACTTAGTGCAGTAGCAATTTGCCCTAATTGGTTTTCTATGTTTTTTATAGCATTTCCTTGATTTTGTAATTGATTACCCATATTCAAAGCTAATTCTTCCATAGACAACTTCTTCTCCTTGAATTGTGAATTATTATAAAAACCTGGTGAATTAGAAAGTCTATAATTGGAATTACCTTGATTATTTATATTTCCTAAAGGGTTTACTGGATTGTTCCCCCATAGAGGATTAACATTATTATTTTGGTTATTCCAATTAAATTTGGATGATTCTTCCAACCTCGATTATTATAGTTTGAATAAGGATTATTTTGTCTATTATTTATTGCATTTATAGTTTCATATGAAGATTGAGCTTCTACAATTTTTCCTAATGAATTTTCTTCTAACACTAAAGGTGTTTGAGAACGATTCATTCCATATTGATTTATTTTCTTTGAAAGAGCAGCAATTTAAGAAACTATCATAGTTAAAGCATCAGAAACATGAATATTGGCTACTCTCTTAGGATTTACCCTTTCAGCAGGTCATTGAAAATTATTGGTAGCCATTTCTTCTATTAACACATAGGCTTCTTTAAAAGGTTTAGATATTAGTGATCCACCAGCAGCAGCGTCAATTATAGATCTAAGATATCCTACTAATCCATTATAAAATGTTTGAATAATTAACCAATCTAGTAAAGCATGATGTGGACATTTCCTAAGAAGTTCTTTAAATCTTTCCCAAGATTCATAAATTGATTTTCCCTCATACTGATTGAAAGATGTGATATTGATCTCCGATAAATGCAATGATGCCAAAAACTTGATCCCCGATAAATGCAACTGCGCCAAAAACATGATACTGTCGTGTAAATGTACGACGCTAAAAACTTGATTCCCGGCAAACAACTCCAATAATTTGGGCCGCTAGAAATATATGATCTGATGATTTAGATATGAAAATTATGATTTTATAATATTGGATACTACGCAAGTATATGTAATGTTTATCAAGTAATATAGGACTTTCTGATTAAGTCCCAAAATATCGAACCCACAGGGAAAATATGAAAATCTTTAAAGGAATCAGAAAATTATCTTTTTTACTTTCTTTAATTGTTTTTGAAAAAGAATGTCTTGATTTTGAAAAGTTTTGAAAGTTGATTTGTCTTTAGAAATTTCCTTAATAAAATGTTAAGCAAGAAATTAAAATTATAATAACTAATAACACTGGATGTAAAATACTATTAACTAGAATATCTTTTTCTTTCCTTTTATGAAGTAGTAATAATTCTTAAACTATTGTTGTGGAAATATTCAAATTTGTTGTGACAGATAGAAGCAAATGTGTTCTTTACCCTTACTTGTTTCTATAAAAAACATAGGTTAATTTGAAATTTTTATTATTTTGAACATGGTTAGGTAGGGAAGATACCAGTCTTTCACTCTAAAGTTCACTCGATTCCCACCACCTGGGAGATAACTTCTCAAAAACAAAACTCAAAACTTCAAACCAAATTAGGGGGTTTTAGCCTGTCACTCTAAAATCCTCTACTTTTACTCCCTTATATAAAAATATCTTCTAATATTACATTCAATTATATGGACTACAATTCTCACCCATATAATTGCATGTGATTCTTACTAACTTTTATGAGATAATACCGCATTGGATCTTACATAATCTCAAGAAATTCTACAACTTAATAGGCCAAATTAAGAAGTAAACAAAGTTTTTAGAATTAATCTTCACAACTTCTTCCAACTTTTAAACACTTATACTTTACACAACAATTCTTTGTAAATTAATTACTTCTCCATTTAAGAAAGAAAAAAGATAAAGTAAACTACTCAGAATGCATTGAGAAAATACAAAAACACATTGATTTGAAATTAAAAACAATAAGAAAAATAACAAACTAAAGCAAGTATTAATATAAAGATTAAAAGTAAACACTTATCTGAAAATCCTCTCCACAAGACTAAGTAAGTTCCTCTAAAACTTTGACTCTTCGCTAAAGTACTCCTCAGAGCAAGTCTCCCAACTTTGATGACTCAGAATACAGAGTTCAGACTTCAATAAATACTAAACTAAAAGAAAGAAAAGAAGTGGGAAAAAGAAGACTTCACTCCGACCCTTTTCTCCTTTCTACTCTCTACTCCTACTCTAAAACAAAAACTCTTAAAATGCAGTGGAAGAACAAAAGAAAGAAAGAAAGAACCCTTCAAAATGCAAAGGAAGAGTCTCCTAATCTTTCCTAAGACTCTCTTTAAATAGTAAACCAAAAAGTGCCTTGGTATTTCTTCAAAATGTGTCCAGATTTAATGTATCTACCATGGAACGCACCCCTTCATTCAAACTTGCCGCCTAAAGGAAGTTATGGTAGTTACCACCAAGAGTTGCATCCCACCCCCTTTGAAATTGGAGCCAAATTCCTTTAGAATTCGATTTTTAACTGTGGCGGCTAAGCGCCGGCCCAGTGGCACTTAGCCGCCAGTGCCAAAATTTTGATTTTTCATTATTTTTGCTCCAAATTTGATCCAATTTTGCTCCTTTCATCATGATCATCCATTTTCATCATACCAGCAAGAAAAACATAAAATACCTTCCATTAAAGTGCAATATCATTAAAAATAGGTATAAAAATGTGCTTAAAAATACTAAATATTTTAGGTGTATCAAAATCCCCCAAACTTAAAATGTTACTTGTCCTCAAGTGAAAATTAATCTCATAAAACATTTTAGCATGCAAATTATGTAATGAGTTTCTTAGGAAGATAAGAAAATTTTGTTCTAGAAATGGAATAGTACAATTTAGAAAAAATTTCAGTAATTAAAACCAACTTAAAGTTTAGAAAGTTCTTAAGTAAAGGAAAATGACAAATATAAGTTTCTATCTATTTCAGAAATATTTGTAGATTCTTCAAAATATAGGATTCAAACACTTATTTTTCTCACTTAAAAAACTTTATTTGATAATAATTTTACTTACTATATTATAACTTTAAGCTTTAGATTTTCTCTGAACTTAAATCTTAAGTTTTAGGTATGAAACTAATTTTTGATTAGGCCCTTAAATCCTCAAGCTTCTCCTCCCTTTTCATATACTATTTTTCACTTTTTTTTTCTTTTTTTTAATAAGGCAAGGATTATTATCTCTGGATAGAATTTTAATGATTTTTAATTCCACCCTTCCATTTAAAATAAAGGTCAGATATACATCTTTTTCTTAAAAATCATTATAATAGTATTTGAAAATTATTCTTCAATAAAAGAAATTTAAGCTTTGAAGAATAAATGTTAAATCTTCTATTTATCAAAAAATACAGAACTTCTTACTAAAGATAGTTTAACTTTATTTAACACCTCTTCATTAAGAAAATTTTAACTCTAAGTTTTTCATGATTACTATAAATTTTAACTAAATTCTTTTATTCGTTTCTATATTCAAAATTTTTTCCCCTAATATAACTTTATGTACATAATTATTCTCAATCAAAAATATGATTTATTTTTAAGTATTCTTGAGAATCAAATAAAATTTTATGTTTTTAAAATTCTCTATTTTTAAAAATAAATCCCCCCCAAACTTTAATTTTTTAATTAAGATAAAACATTTAAGCATAAGAAATGATATATGGGTGAGAAATAAAAACTAACATATCATGTTTGTAAGAATTTTTAATATCCTAATATGCAAGTATAACAATTTAAATAACAAGAGTAAAATGAAATCAAATTTAGTTTTTCAAAACATATATTTTTTTTATACATAGAAAAGTAAAAATTTCAAAAAGACTTCCACAGTAGTGGAGGTTTTTAAAGCAAATACACACCAACTAAAATAACACACTGATATAGATAACAAATAGTAGTGGAATTTGAAAAATTTTAAACATGTAGTTTCCTAAGTAGAAGTTCCTAATTGTGGTTTATAATCTCCTAACAGTTCTTGAATTAAAGTACACACTACTAAAAACTCTGACATAACATACACATAAAAAAAATTTACTATTTCACACACTACCACAAAACAACATATAAAACAACAACAATACCTGAATATGCATAACAGATAACTACAATCTGCATATTATCAAGGTTCACATCACAATACAATTATCAAACAAAATACTAACAAAACAAACATACATCAATAATAACACCACAACGAAAACAAACAACACAAATCTACTCATCACCTCATCATCATCATCATCATCTTGCTCGTTCCAATCCCTGGATGGCACATAAGGTATGTAGAATGGATGAGGGGGCATCTCAACACTCTGATCACCTCTAATCAGTCTATCCACATATTGCTAATAATTCTCCTCATATTCATCATGTTTTATAATGTATCTCTCCACATTATTCAGCTTACCATCCATATCTTTCATATGCTCTCGAGTAAGGACTCACTTTTTTCAAAATCTTTCTTAATAAACCAGTCTGCGAATCAGTAGATGATAAAACACGTGAAGTAGTAGCACGAGAAGTAGATGCAGCAGATGCAGCAGATGCAGAAGCAGTAGAAGCCCTACCAAATCCTCCTCTCCAACCAAAATATGAAGCACCAACGTTTACTAGTAATTGGTCTCAATGGCTGAAGTACCTCTTCCCAGGTTTCAAACTTCACTCTAGATTGTTCACATAGTGAATGAATCAAGGAAGGAAATCCCATACCTGCAGTAGTGGTTGATATAGCACAGTTCAAAACATAATCATAAATTATACTTCCAATGTCAATAGGCTTCCCTTGCTGAATACAATGGTTCAACACAGCTCTTTCTCTCGTTACTTCACTAGTGTGACTCGAAGGTGACAATTTAGATGAGATAAAATAATGCCACGCCTTAGAAATGTCATTCAGTTTGGAAGTAGGAAAGTTCACTCTTCTATCATTTGTTATTTTCCATAATCCTCTTCCATCAGTCAGAAATTCCATGATCTCATCTAATTCCCCTTCCGTAGGATGATAGTTAGAATAAAAATTGAACATGTCAGGAGGTAGTCCATAAAAAGTATTGATTGCACCAGAAGAAAAGTTGATCTCCTGCCTTCTAACCATCACTTGATTCTCTTCTGCAGCAGGTAAATTTGCATAAAATTCTCTAACCACAGAAACAATAACAACAATGGAGAAGCAACAGTAATTCTCCCAGTTTTTTCTAGCAATCATATCTTTAATCACCTCTCCTGGCTTACTAAACACATGCTCAGGAATCAACTTACATGACTGTAATGCATCGATGTATCGTTCCTCAGCCCTCATACTAACAAATTTGTTAGAATCAAACTTCATCTTTTCTCGTGCACACTTTGACTTTGGAGCCATCTCTAAAAATTCACGAAAAAATTCACCATAAATTCCAAAATTAAACTGAACTTGCTAAAATATCTTCCAAAAGATATTTTCACTAAATCCAAGCAATTTCTCAAGTTTTTCCTCAAATTTTCACCATGAATAGTGATTTTAAGATTTTCCATAATGTACTCAAAATACATGGTGAAAATAAAAATTTTTTACTTAGGAGTAGTGCTCTTACCTCAAGGGATTCAAATCTAACAATTTTTGTTGAGATCAGCTCTTAAATGATCCACAAAATGATAACCTAGGCTCCTCTTTCGCGGTAAACATAGGTTGAAGATGATGGGGCAGTTGAATATGGCAATTTTCTAGTTTTTAACTTTCGGGAACCAATTTTCGCGAAGTGGCGCCTAAGCGCGAACTTTCGGAGCTTAGCCACGAAATCTGGCGCTTAAGCGCCGACACCTGGCGCTTAGCCGCCATTACCCAAATTTTCATAAGTAAGGTATATGCACTAAATTACTTTGTTAATTACCCTTAATTACTCCAGAATAATTATTTCTCCCCACAAATCTTCCAATACTCTAAATCAAAGTTAAATAACCATTGATTCCACACAAATTTCACAAAAACACAAACTTATTTTAAAACGAACATAACATTTAATACAATACTAGAATTTCTATCCAAACATAAAGGATGGAATTCTCTAAATACAAGAGACTTTAATCTCAGAATGATAAGTATACATCTCTAAGATGTAACTATCACATCATCAGGCATAGTTAATATTTAAAAACACTAAACACACCAAACATAACACACAAGAACACTAACATAACACATAAGAATACTAACAAAACGAAACACTCTTAATTCCATTCTCCATTAGGTGGAATATATCCCGGACCATTATTATTCTCATTTAACCCTTCTGGAATATAAATTTGATAGAACGAGCGATCATTGTTCATTCTTACATCATCTTCTTCAATCAATTTGTTCTTTAAAAACATCTCCTTATCTATTTCTTCCAAGTACCTTGAATGATTGAATTGCATCTTGAGTTGCCATCCCATGTGATCCAAATGCAGGTTAGTTTCATTGATCTTTGCTTCCATTGAAGTCACTCGGGCTTCAATTTTTGCAATCATTTCTGCAATACCTTCAATACTAACAGCGAGATATCCATTAAATAACTCTTTAGCACTATCACTAATGAACTTACTTTTGTCAGAATATTGCTTCTTCTACATCTCATTCTCCCAGGAAGACATGACGCACTCAAAATTCTCTTCTTAGATCTTCAGAAATGAAAATAGGACTTAGGGCAAGTGTTTTTCTTAAGTCAGATCCTTTTTCTAGACTTGGGAAGTGCTAAAACTGTCCCAAGATGTTTTAAAACTCCAAAATAACTTCCAAAAACACTCCCCCATGATCTAGGCTTCTAGAATCTCATTTTTCATGTTTTTTATAACTGCGGCGCCTAAGCGCCAACTAGTCGGTGCTTAGCCGACAGTGCACAATTTAGCACAGGTCCGCTAAGTGTCCAAATTTTCATTCTGACCTCTCTCAATCATTAATTAAGGTCAAATAAAATCTACTTAAGTTTAAAAAATCCAAATTACTATCACTAAAAACATAAAAACAAACCAAACAAAACAAACAAAACAAACATGAAGCAAAGCACACCGATAAATATGGGTTGCCTCCCACAAAGCGCTTGTTTTAACGTCTTCAGCCTGACATACCCAGAACTCATTCTGAGTGACCCACATCAAATTTTCATCAGATTTAGATTTATAGACTGAAAAATATGTTTTAAGTCTATGTCCGTTAACTTTAAAGAATTTTCCAGTCTTAGGATCTTGAATATCTACAGCTCCATAAGAATAAATTTTTATCACAATAAATGGACCCATCCACCTGGACTTAAGTTTTCTAGAAAATACTCTCAATCTAGCATTATACAACAAAACTTTTTGTCTTGGTACAAGATTTTTGGAAAGAATCTTCTGATCATGCCATAACTTCATTTTTTCCTTATAAATATTTGCATTGTCATAAGATTCATTCCTTATTTCTTCAAGCTCATTCAATTGCAATAATCTCTCTTCAGCAGCATCTTTCAAATTATAGTTGAACTCTTTAACAGCCCAATATGCTTTATGCTCAAGTTCAAAAGGTAAGTGACAAGCTTTTCCAAAAGTCAGCCTATATGGGGACATTCCTATAGGTGTTCTGTAAGCAGTCCTATAGGCCCACAAAGCATGATCCAGTTTAATTGACCAATCCTTTCTATATGGATTAACAGTTTTTTACAATATTCTTTTAATTTCAAGATTGAATAATTCAACTAAACCACTTGTCTGCGGATGAAAAACAGTAGTAATGCGATGATTAATATGATATTTCTTTGCTAACTTCCTAATAATTGCATTTCTAAATTGACTTCCCCCATCAGTTATGATTACTCTTGGTATTCCAAATCTGCAAAATATATTCTTTTCTAAAAACTTTGCAACATTTTGAGCATCACATCAAGATAAAGCAATAGCTTCAATCCATTTGGAAACATAGTCTACTGCTATCAAAATATAAATATTTCTGAAAGATGGTGTGAATGGTCCCATAAAATCTAATCCCCAAACATCAAATATTTCAACTTCCAACATATAATTAAGGGGCATCTCATTTCTTCTAGAAATATTGCCTACACGCTGACATCTATCACAATTTTTAATATAAACATTCAAATCCTTAAAATTGTAGGCCAATAAAATCCTGATTGTAGTATTTTATATGCAGTTTTATCACTTCCAAAATGTCCCCCATAATCAGAATCATGACATTTTTGAATAATTTCATAAGTTTCTTCCAAAAGTATACATCTTTGAATTATAAGATCCTTTCCTTGTTTATAAAAAAATGGATCATCCAAAAAATAAGTCTTAGCATCAGACAGAAATTTCTTCTTTTCATGATATATCAAGCCATATGGTATAATATTACTAACAATAAAGTTTACTATGTCTGCATACCACGGAACCGCAGTTCTTTAACAGTGAACAGTTTTTCATCAGGAAAATGTTCATTAATTTCTTCAATATCACAGAGAGATTTTTCAATTTCTAGCCTGGACAAATGATCAGCAATTTGATTATCAGAACCCTTCCTATCTACTATGTCAAAATCAAATTCTTGCAAAAGAATAATCCATCTTATCAGTCTCGATTTTGCATCATTTTTCTTCATGAAGTATTTAATAGCAGAATGATTAGTATGAATAACATATTTAGTTCCAATTAAATATGATCAAAGTTTATCAAAGGCAAATACTATAGCTAATAACTCTTTCTCAGTAGTGGTATAATTAATTTGAGCTTCATTAAGAGTTTTACTAGCATAATAAATTACTTTGAAAATTTTATCATATTTCTGACCCAAAACAACACCAATAGCATAATCATTAGCATGACATATTAATTCAAAAGGTTTTTCCCAATTTGGTGAAATTATTACTGGTGCAGTGATTAATTTTTCTTTTAATGTTTCAAAGGCTTTACAACAATCATCATCAAAATTAAAAATTACATCCTTTTCCAGTAAACGGCATAAAGGTTTTGTAATCTTTGAAAAGTCTTTGATGTAACGCATGTAGAATCCAGCATGTCCTAAAAAACTTCTAATTCCGCTTACATTGGTTGGGCAAGGTAAATTAGATATAACATGAATTTTTGCAGGATCTACCTCCAAACCTTTTTCTGAAATCTGATGTCATAAAACAATTCCTCCTGCTACCATAAATTGACATTTTGCCTAATTAAGGACCAAACTAGTTTTTGCACAGTGTTTTAAAACTTTAGATAGATGTTCTAAAAATGATTCAAACTAAATTCTAAACACTGAAAAGTCATGCATAAAAACTTCAATCCCTTTTTCAATTAAATCACAAAAAATAGCCATCATACATCTCTGAAATGTAGCGGGGGCATTACATAAACCAAAGGACATTCTTCTAAAAGCAAATATACCATAAGGACTGGTAAACATAGTTTTCTCTTGATCCACAAGAGTAATTTGAATTTAGTGGTAACCAGTATATCCATCCAGAAAACAAAAGTATTTATGCCCAGCCAGTCTATCCAACATTTGATCTAGAAAAGGGAGTAGAAAATGACTTGTCTTGTTTAACTTTCTATAATCAATGCATATTCACAACCCTGTAACTTGCCTTGTTGGTATCATTTCATTCTTTTCATTAACAGTCACAGTTACTCCTCCTTTCTTAGGAACACAGTGAATAGGACTAACCCATGCACTATCTGAAATAGGGTAGATAATTCCAGCATCCAACCATTTTAAAATTTCTTTCTTAACAACGTCTTTCATGATAGGATTTAATCTTCTTTGGGGATCAGCCCGCGGTTTGCAATTATCTTCCATAAGAATTCTGTGCATACAAGTTGAAGGACTGATTCCTTTAATATCAACAATTGTCCATTCAAAGGCTTTATTGTGCTTCTTCAAAATTTCAAGTAAACTCTCTTCTTCTTTTTTAATTAATTAAGAGGAAATTATAACAGGCAAGATTGAGGATTCACTTAGAAAAACATACTTCAAATGATCAGGAAGCATTTTTAGCTCAAGTTCAGGAGGTTTTTCAATTGATGGACCATAAGATTTATCTTTTTCAGTCATATACAACAATTCAAAACTTTCACGAACAAACTTTAAATTTTCCTCTTGAAAATCTTCAGAATAAAATAACTCCTCTTCTTGCTTATATTCAAATTCTTCACTTTCAGCTTTCTCTTCATAAGTTGATTCGAAATGACATTCACTTAAATATTCAATAACATCCATCCTATAACACTCATCTTCTTTACCTCTAGCAGGATATTTCATCGATTTTGAAATATTAAATGTAACAGTCAGATCATTAACCCTAATCGTTAATTCCCCTTTTTGCACATCTATCATGGCTCTGCCTGTAGCTAGAAAAGGTCTCCCCAAAATTATGAGTATCTCTTTATTTTCGTTCATATTTAACACAATGAAATCCACAGGAAAAATAAATTGATCCACTTTTACCAAAACAACTTCTATAACTCCTTTAGGATATGTGATCGAACGATCTGCTAATTACAGAGTTACAGTAGTTGGGGTTATTTCTCTTAGTCCCAGTCTTTTAAATATTGATAGAGGCATAAGGTTAATGCTTGCACCTAAATCACATAAAGCTTTTCCATAGAATCTTTCTCCGGTTGCATATGGAATTGTGAAACTACCAGGATCTTTAAGTCTTTCAGGAAGCTTTTTCTGAATTATCACACTGCACTCCTCACTAAGTGCAACAGTCTCATTTTCTTCAAACTTCCTCTTTTTATTAAGAATATCCTTCATAAATTTTGCAAAGCTTGGCATTTGTTCTAGAGCTTCAGCAAATGGAATATTTATGGTAAGCTTCTTTAATATCTCCAAGAATTTTGAAAATTGCTTATCCAACTTTTGTTGACGAAGTCTCTGAGGAAATGGAGGTGGTGGTTTTTCTAAATCAACCTTAGGTGGAGAAATTGGTCTTTCAAAACCTTTTGGAGCGTCCTCTTTAGGTCTTTCAATTTCTTCTTTCTCTACTGCAGTTTGTTTTTGAACTCTACCTTCTAATTCTTTTCCACTTCTCAATTGAATTACTTTCACTTGTTCTTTATTCTTTTCTCTTAGATTCACTTCAGTAATACTTGGAAGCATTCCTTGGGATCTATTACTTAAGGCATTTGCAATTTATCTCAATTGATTTTCAATATTTCTGATGGTTGCTCCTTGAATTTGTAATTAATTTTCTATATGTGATACTACTTCTTCTATAGACAATTTCTTCTCCTTATATTGTAAAGCATTGTTATAATTAGAAGGATAAGTTAATCTATTATTATTATTACCTTGGTTGTTCCAATTTTCCAATGGGTTTACTTGGGTGTTCCCCCATTGTTGATTAACACCACCCTGATTATTGTTATTCCAGTTAAAATTTGGATGATTCTTCCAACCTGGGTTATAATAATTGGAATATGGATTGTTAGGTTTGATTATAGCATTCACAGTTTCTAATGAAGAATAAGAATCAACCATTTGGCCTAATGAATTTTCTTCAATCATGAGATTTGGCTGAGAAAAATTCATCTCAATTTGGTCTATCTTCCTTGATATGGCAGCAACTTGATTTGCTAACATTATAAAAGCATCATTTTCATAAACACTGGCTACCTTTTTAGGATTTAACCTTTCAGAAGGCCATTGAAAATTATTAGTAGCCATTTCTTCAATTAAAGCATAAGCATCAGAAAAGGGTTTAGACATTAATGATCCATCAACAGCAGCATCAATGATTGATCTAAGAGATCCAACTAATCCATTATAAAAAGTTTGGATTATAAACTAATCTGGTATCGCATGATGTCGACATTTCCTAAGGAGATCTTTAAATCTTTCCCATGCTTCATATATTGATTCCCCTTCAAACTGAAAAAAAAAGATGTTATATCATTTCTCAACTTAGCAGTTTTAGATGGTGGAAAATATTTACCAAGGAATTTTTGTGACAGTTCACCCCAAGTTCTTATTGATCTAGGTGATAATGGATGTAACCACATTTTAGCTTTATCCCTTAGTGAGAAAGGAAAAAATCTAAGTTTAATAGCATCATCCAAAACACCATCATATTTAAAAGTAGCACACAACTCTAGAAAATCAGCAAGATGCAAATTAGGATCTTTAGTTGTTGCTCCCCAAAACTGATTATTAGACACCATTTGGATAATAGCAGGTTTAAGCTCAAAAGAATTAGCAGCTACAACAGGGTTTTGAATACTACCACGAAGTTCATTTACTGTAGGGTTAACATAATCTCTTAAATGTCTTAATTCTTGATGGATGCCAACATTTTGATTTCGATGATTTGCCATTTCTTGAATATTTTTATCTTTTTCTGTATTTTTAATTTTTTTGATTTTTCTGATAGTTCTTTCTAATTCAGAATCGTAAGACACAAGTACTTCAGAACCTGAACTACGCATACGACAATAAAACAAAACAAAACACAACACACTAACAAAAATAAAGAAAAGTAAAAATTTAAAATCTCTTAATTCTCTTTAAAATGAAATTTAATTAATTAGTCCCGACAACGATTGCCAAAAACTTGATCCCCAATAAATGCAACGGTGCCAAAAACTTGATCCCCGATAAATGGAACTGCACCAAAAACTTGATATTGTCCTGTAAACGTAACGACGTTAAAAATTTGATTCGCGACAAACAACGCCAAAAATTTGGACCGCTAGGAATATATGCGCTGATGATTTAGATATGAAAATTATGATTTTATAATATGTGACACTACGCAAGTATACGTATCGTTTATCAATTAATATAAGACTTTCTGATTAAGTCCCGAGATATCGAACCCACAGGGAAAATATGAAAATCTTTAAAGGAATCAGAAAATTATCTTTTTACTTTCTTTAATTGTTTTTAAAAATGTATGTCTTAATTTTGAAAAGTTTTGAAAGTTGATTTGTCTTTAGAAATTTCCTTAATAAAATGTTAAGCAAGAAATTAAAATTATAATAACTAATAACACTGGATGTAAAATAATATTAACTAGAATATCTTTTTCTTTCCTTTTATGAAGTAGTAATAATTCTTAAAGTATTCTTGTGGAAGTATTCAGATTTGTTGTGACAGATAGAAGCAAATGTGTTCTTTACCCTTACTTGGTTCTATAAAGAACATAGGTTAATTTGAAATTTTTATTATTTTGAACATGGTTAGGTAGGGAAAATACCAGTCTCTCACTCTAAAGTTCCCTCGATTCCCACCACCTAGGGTCTAACTTCTCATAAAAAAACTCAATACTTCAAACCAAATTAGGGGATTTTAGCCTGTCACTCTAAAATCCTCTAAGTTTACTCCCCTTTATAAAGATATCTTCTATAATTACATTCAATTATATGGATTATAATTCTCCCCATATAATTGTATGTGATTCTTACTAACTCTTATGAGATAATACCGCATTGGATCTTACATAATCTCAAGAAATTCTACAACTTAACAGGCTAAATTAAGAAGTAAACAAAGTTTTTAGAATCAATCTTCAAAACTTCTTCCAACTTTTAAACACTTATACTTTCCACAATAATTCTTTGTAAATTAATTACTTCTCTATTTAAGAAAGGAAAAGATAAAGTAAACTACTCAGAATGCATTGAGAAAATATAAAAACACATTGATTTGAAATTAAAAATAATAAGAAAAATAACAAACTAAAGCAAGTATTAAGATAAAGATTAAAAGTAAACACTTATCTGAACATCCTCTCCACAAGACTAAGGAAGTTCCTCTGAAGCTTTGACTCTTCCTTAAACTACTCCTCAGAGTAAGTCTCCCAACTCCGATGACTCAGAATACAGACTTCAGACTTCAATAAAAACTAAACTAAAAGAAAGAAAAGAAGTGGGAAGAAGAAGACTTCACTCCGATGCTTTTCTCCTTTCTACTCTCTACTCCTACTCTAAAAGAAAAACTCTTAAAATGCAGTGGAAGAAAAAAAGAAAGAAAGAAAGAACCCTATAAAATGCAAAGGAAGAGTCTCCTAATCTTTCCTAAGACTCTCTTTAAATTGTAAACCAAAAAGTGCCTTGGTATCTCTTCAATATGTGTCCAGATTCAATGTATCTACCAAGGAACGCACCCCTTCAATCAAACTTGTCACCCAAAGGAAGTTATGGTAGTTACCACCAAGATTTGCATCCCATCCTCTTTGAAATTGGTGCCAAATTCCTTTATAATTCGATTTTTAACTGTGGCGGCTAAGTGCCGGCCTAGCGGCGCTTAGCCGCTAGTGCCAAAATTTTGATTTTTCATTATTTTTACTCCAAATTTGATCCAATTTTGCTCCTTTCATCATGATCATCCATTTTCATCATACCTGCAAGAAAAACATAAAATACCTTCCATTAAAGTGAATTATCATTAAAAATAGGTATAAAAATGTGCATAAAAATACTAAATATTTTAGGTGTATGAGATATCGTTTCTAAGCTTAGCAGTCTTAGATGGTGGAAAATATTTCAATAAGAATTTTTGTGAAAGTTCTCCCCAAGTTTTAATAGATCCAGGTGCCAACGAATTTAACCAAGTCTTAGCCTTATCCCTTAGCGAAAAGGGAAAGAGTTTAAGTCTGACAGCATCATCAGACACTCTGTCGCACTTAAAAGTAGCACAGAGTTCTAAGAAACTTGCAAGATGTAAATTAGGATCTTCATTTGAAGCCCCAAAAAATTGATTGTTTTGTACCATTTGGATAATTGCAGGTTTAAGCTCAAATAAATTAGTGGCTACATCAGGATTTTGGATAGTTAAGTGAATTTCATCTAATGTAGGGTTAGCGTAATCTCTTAATGGTCTAGATTGATGTTCATTTTCCATTCTTTGGTTGTTTACGTTGATTTCTATTATTTCAAAATTTATAGGTTCTTTTCTTAGTTTTCTAATTCTCCTAACAGTGCGTTCTAATTCTGAATCGTAAGGTATAAGATTTTTAGAACTAAATTTATGCATACAATCGAAATCAGTCCACAGCTAAACAATTAACTAAATATGTTACAATTCTATTAAAAAGGTTTTCTAACAGTCCTAAATTGTCTGTTACTCCAATTATGCTGTAATCTTTAACAAATAAATATTTCCCAAACAATGGCGCCAAAAACTTGATCTGCTATTTTAAGTATACTTAAAAATATAAGAATTTGACACCACTACTAAAAGATATAAATCTTCAGCAACAGTGCCAAAAACTTGACTTGGAGCATAATGTTAATTTTAGTAACAATTAAATATTATAATCTTTTGATCGTAGAGTTACCTTTAAATGCAAATATACGTATCGCCCAAGTAATACAGGGCTCTAGTGGAGTCTTAGATATCGATCCCACAGGGAAATATACTAAAGCCTACAGACTAGGATTATATAAACCAATTCAGAATCATAACTAGATCGAAATTGCCTATCTGTAACTAATACGCAATCGATAATAATATGAAATTTATATCTAAACTATTTTTACTAACAATTTACTAATACTACTAAAGTTAAATTCAAATATATAATAGCAAGAATCTTTCTCCTTTGTTAAGATATTTAAGTGAAATAATAATTAGAATTAGTTTTATATGTGTTGTGTCAAATAAGATCATACCTATTCTTTACCCTTGGGTCTAGGCATACAGAACATTGACTAATCCTATGCTCGGTTACTAAATCTGCGGCTAGGCTGGGACGATACCGGCTCTCACTTCGGAGCTCCCACGTTCCCCTCACTTGAGGGCTAACAATCTACACATCAGAACCCGAACGATAGGACTGAATTGAGGATTTTAGCCTGTCACTCTAAAATCTCCAATTCTACGCCCGATTAATATTATTTCCCTATTTATTTACACTTTTCCTTTTAAGGATTTACCCGTCTACCTTTCAAAGAAAAATGTGATACATACAAGTTAAGAATACTTAGCCCACTGTCAGATCTTAAGAATTCTTCACAGATTTTAACAATACAAATGGCCAATTCGTATAGTAAAGTAAGTTTAGGTATAGTTTCATCACAACTTCTTTATATTAGGTTTAATACACTAATTCATATAATCATTTCACAAAAACATCAAAACAAGGAGAAAGACAGAAGAACTACTTAGAATTCATGAAGTGGATGCAATAAAACTTGGATTTCATATAATAAAGTCAAGTTCTACAAACTATAGTAAATAAACACAACTTATCTTAAAGTCCTCCCCAAGTAAACTCCTTGAAGTTCCTCTGAATCTCTTCCTTTCTTTACAGTACGCAGAATTCTCCTTCGAAACGACAATGCAGAAGAGATCACTCACTTCCCTTCCACTCTTACAATCCTTCGAAGAATTACACACAAAATCTCTATTTGAACTCACTACTCACTAATGAGCAACACTAAAATAACTATCTACTCACTATAGACACACTAGTTAACTTTTTTTTGATACTTTGGACTCTCTAATAAACACATAGGAGACCCTTCTTTCAGCCTAAAATGGTTCTTTTTAAAGTTGTAGAAGAGTCTCAAAGGGTTTTGAGGGCACCCTTCGAAAATCGTCCACATTTGACGTATTTCTGGAAAGATCCGCCGATCCCGCCATCGGCTGCCTCGAGCTGCACCGTCGACGGCCTTTTAGAAATAGTACTTTAAACAGGGCCCGCTGTCCGCGGCCTCGTCCTCTCTGTCGGCGGATTCCCTTGTAATTTATTCAGAACTCTCAGGAAAATTACGCCGTCGGCGCAATCGACCTCGCCATCGGCACCCTATGTCAAATTTGCATAATTTGGTAATTTTTGCTCCAAATTCGCTCATTTTTGCATATTTTTGCTCCTTTCTCCTTAAATCTTTATACCTGCAAAAAAGCACCAAAAATACCCTTCTTTAAAGTGCAATATCATCAAAATCAGTATAAAATAGGCATGAAAATCTTAACCTTTTTCCTTAGGTCACCACCTATTGAGAAGCATTATTTGACATTGATCTTCGCAGTTCAGAAGCTCCAGAACTACATGCTTTCTCATAATGACAACCTGATTTTGAAGTTTAATCCTCTACAATACATGATGACCCGATACTTTGCGCTAGGTTAGCTAATCAGTCAATGATATTGTTACTGTTTGGTTGGTCCTCTTTGGGCCATAAAGGGGCATGTACTAGTGGATTTCCTCACAGCGCAACCTTTACCAGTAGAGTCTCCTCTCAATGAAAAATTCAAGAACAAGCAGAAAATAAATTTAGAAGACCCCAGTGCTCAACACTGGGAGATGTACCTTGATTGAGCATCATCAGAACAAAAAGAACAAAGAGTTGCAACATATAGTGCCTGGAAAAGCAGGGAGTGGATTAATCTTCATTACACCAGAAAAATGAATGTTGAGATGCTCCTACCATTTAACATAGTTATATACGAATAATGAAGCAGAATATGAAGTCCTCATAACCGGACTAGAGTTAGCCATTTATGTGAGGATAACTGACATCAGTATTTACGGTGACTCGCAACTGATTATACAGCAGGTTACCAGGCAGTACAAAATTCTGAAGCCCAAGCTCGAGCATTATTTTCAGTATATCATGAAACTACTAGAGAAGATTCCTAATGTACACTATACAAGATTCCTAGAAGAGAGAATGCTTTTTTTAGATGCTTTGGTTCTACTTGCAAAAAAATTTGCATGCTCACAGGAAGATTCTGTTGAAGTAACTGTCTGGGGACGTCAGGTCCTATCCCAGATCGACGTAGATACGTTGCAAAGATTGGGAAATGAAAAAGAAGTGATAACATTTGTAGAAATTACAAAAGATTGGCTTCTGCCATTGAAAAAATATTTGCAAACAGGAAAGCTACCATATGATAAGGCAGTTGCGCATCAGATCAGGAAAAGAGCTCTTTCCTATGCGTTGGTAAATGATGTCTTGTACAAGAGGTCATTTGATCAGATGTGGCTGAGATGTCTGATTAGGTCCGAAGTGCAGAATATTGTTAAGGAGGTATACGCAGGACTTTTTAGCGCTCATCACTCGGGTCCAAAGATGAAGATGAAGATTAAGAGGTTAGGGTATTACTGGCCCGCAATGATGACCGACTGCATGAAGATCGCCATAAGTTGTCACCAGTGCCACATGCTTGGAGTGGTTCTACACCAACCTCCAAATGCGCTACATCTGACCATTGCATCGTGGTCATTTGAATGTTGGGGCACAGATACCGTGGGCCTGATATAACACACCATCTTTTAAAGGACATCAATTCATCCTTGCAGTTACAGATTACATTTCAAAGTAGGCAGAGGCAATGCCGCTTAGAGAAGTGAAGGCACACTACATTCTGCAGTTTTTCAAGAATCTAATTGTTAACCATTTTGAGGTACCACACAGAATCATTTCAGATAATGGTTCACATTCAAGGGTACAAGAATCAACAATTTTGTCAAAAGAAACAAGATAGATTGGCGTTACTCAATAATTTTTTAATCGAGAGTAAATGACATGGCCAAGGCTTTTAATAAAACTCTCATCCAAATCTTAAAGAAAAACTTAAATGAAAATAAAAAGAATTGGTATGATTAGTTATTAAAAGCCTTATGGGTCTACAAAACGACATTTAGAACTCCTATGCAGTATGCACCTTATGCTCTTATGTACAGATCTGAGGCTGTACTTACGTTAGAAGCTCAACTTCCGTCACTCAGAATTGACATTGCCAACAAGATCATTATCGAAGAGAATGCCACATTACGACTTGATGAGTTAGAAAGCTTAGAAGGAAAATGACTATCAACACCATAGAATTTGGAGTTGTATCAGGCCAGGATGATTCATGCCCATGATAACCTAATCTATTCAAGAATTTTCATTGTTGGTGATTTAGTGCTTGTTCTTAGAAGACTTATTCTTGCACACCACAAGATAAGAGGTAAATTTGTATTAACTTGGGAAGGACTGTTCGTGGTTGAGAAAGTCTACTCTGTAGGTTCCTACTACATTGTGGATTGCCAAGGAGAATGACCTATGCTTCTCATTAAAGGATGATACTTGAAGAAGTATTACGTGATGTGTGTCGGCAACTATTTTCGGGGCTTCCATTTCTGCAGGGTAGATTCTGGTTGTCAGTCCCAAGTTATGCTTCTTTTCTTTAGGACGAAAAGAAAGGAATTGAAAAGAGTCCGAACTCATTCTTGTTCATGTATTTATAAGAAGGAATCATTTGTTAAAAGAGTCACTTATTAGAGGGTTTGTTTATTTAGAACGGAATGTTCAAAGGTGTAGAGAAGGTAAGGAATCCGATTCAGAGTTGGAAAGGAAAAGAAAGTCTTAAGCAAGACTTCCGGACTCGAAGGATCATTCCTAAACTAACACCTATCGGGGTCCACCCCACCTCAAAAATGAGGTAAAAGGATCTCGGAACCTCTCTGTTTAGGGGTGTCTAAACAGTGGTTCCTAAATCCGAGAGAATGTTGGCTATACTTGTCCAAGGTAGAAATGAACATAGTATTCCAACGGAAAGAATGGTAGTTTGATCCATTAAGGACATGGATGCACTACCGATTTTTGAAAGCAGAATTATCCGATTATAATGGAGAGAGGAATTGTCCTCACGTGAGTCACCGAAGTTGTCGGCAACTATTTTCGGGTTGTGTGTTGTGTTTTGAAGAGGGGTCGCCTACGTAAATTGTCGGCGAATTTTAATTTAATTTAAATAAATAATTTGAAAAAATAATATTTGATTTTGAAAATAATTTTAAATTTGAAGGTTTTAAGATATGAGATTAAACCGATCTCACATCCCGAATAGTTTATATAAACGAGCACCGCACCATAAACTGTGTATCTATCCCTAAGGATAGACACACTGCTTGACGGTGGGGCTCGATTAAATAAACTAGAAGATTTGTGACATCCGTTTGGTCCGCGAACCAATTTTATAAGCCGACAAATTCCCTGCTTAATATGAAAGCATTAGACGAGGTTTATATTACACAGGTTCTTTAAAATTCCCAATAAGGGCAAGCCCCTATAGTTAATTACATCTTAAGTGACGGGAATCACCTAAGAAAACTCTCGATAATAATCAATAATTCTGCTCTCAAGAATTTCAAGGTTTAAGTTCTCAAAGGATCGAAGTTTGGAATTTCAATAGGGAATGGATCAAATTTGGAACATTTTTGTTTTGGGAATCCGGAGGAAGAAAATTAGGAGAAATCACGAGTTCGAAGCGAACTTCGGTAATTTCCCGACTATCCTATTGTTTGGCTTGAGTTTAGGAAAGTCCTAATATTTATTTAAATGTTTTGATCTCGCCAATTTTAATTAATCAGGGCTCATATTTGTATGATAAAATCAAACAAATAGCCTCGAAGATGTGAGGGTTTATTGTCGTACCGGACGACTACCTCGGAATCCTAAGACCGGTTAGGGCTTAATTTGCAATGCAAGTGCCTAACGAAGAGTTGAGGATTTATGTTGCACTAGGCGAACTACCTCGAAGTCCTATGGCTTTGTTATTTAATTCTAGGAAAGTTTTGCTGAAGTAGACTCAGGTTTTCTTGATGACGATGGCCGTGCCGCCCACCATGCTCCGAGCTCCTTGTTGTTGCGAGTTTTAGTTTTAGAAGTCATAAATCGGGGATGAGAAAAGTGTTTTGGTTTAGAGAAGTCTTAATTTCCAAGTGTTTTTTGTGTTTTAATTAAAACAAATCTTAAAGTTGATTATAACGACACCGGTTAAGATCCCACGGTTCCATCCTTCCGGCATCATTATTTTTATCGGATTCACTTAGTCCGGATGAATTTGCTAAACTCAACTGAATGAGTTCCACACTTTCATTTAGACCGTGGGAAATCCCGTTAGCAACACGTAGGTTACATCATCCGAGGTATTCCCGATCATCCAACAGGACGTTTTAATTTAGTTGTAATTGTAGTTTTGTGTTCTGTTTGTGATTAAATTTTGAGTTGTTTTATATTTTGAAATGTTGTGGCGGTGAATTTTATCTTGCAATGACTTTTAACTTAGTTTTGGTTTCAGTTTTAGGGGCTATCCTAAAGGTGTGAGTTTTCATGCAACGATTGTTTATCATGCAAGAAAAGTAAGTGCAATGCGGTTAAATAAATTGCAAGAAGGTAAATTGCAAGAAAGTAGATTGCAATAAAATAAAAGCGTACCCGGAGGGTCTTCCCGTCATCCCAAGCTGCACTTAAAACACAATTAGAATATTTAAGCAAGTTCCTAGATAAAGCTAAGGGAAGGGTTATGGTTTTCTACCAAATTCCTAATCCTATAGCTAGTCATCTCCTATGACATCTAGGTTCTTTGTGTTTTGGTTTAAGGACGATTTTTTTCATCAAAGAACAATTAAATCCAATTGTTCTTATAAATGTCCTATCATATTGAGGAAGTGCTTAAGAATAATCTTAAACATCTTTTCAATATTTCTAGGATTGTTTTAAGTCCAAATGGGTTTAATTATACAAATGAATTAATCGTCCGAGAATTTAAGTTTTGTTGTTATCTTACTCAGTGAACTAGGACATTTGAATATCCTATAGGTGAGGTAACATTTCATTTAATGTTACGTTTAGGAGTTATAATAACCGAAGCTTTCGAGGGTAAATTGGTATTCAAATGATTTGATTTAAGTTAATGGGTTTAAATTTGGAATAGTGTTCAAGTTGCTTTATATTTAATTTTTTTCTCGTTTTAGGTGATGTTATTTAATTCAATTTAATTTAATTTAATTTAATTTAATTGAGTTTTAATTTAATTTAATTCAATTTAATTCAATTTAGTTTGATTTGATGTTACATTAAATTAATTTAATTTGATTTAATTTTAATTTAATTTGATTTAATTTAATTTTAATTTTAATTTAATTTAATTTAATTTTATTTTACTTAATTTAATTTAATTTTTAATTTAATTTTATTTTTAAATTTAATTGAAATTTAATTTAATTTAATTTATTTTAATTTACTTAATTTAATTTAATTTTTAATTTAATTTAATTTTAATTTTAATTGAAATTTTTAAAAGAGTTTAATAATTTAATTTTAGTTTAATGATTAAGTCTTTTAATGTTTTGAATTTGAGTTATCATTTTAATTAAGAATTGAATATTAATGAGATAATTAATTTAGGGATTTTTAAATTAAAGAATGAATCTCCTCCTAATAATATCCCTATTTTAATAATTCCAATTTTATTATTCTTCCAAATTTAATCAATTATTTAATTAAAGTTTAATCATTTTAAATTGCTTAATGGGTTTCTACTCTTTAATTATTTAAATCTCAATCATCCAAATCAGATTAGGATCAAATATTTTACTTGTTAATTTTTTTATTAAACCTAAAGTTTTAATTAAGGATTAAAAATTTTGATTACCACTTTACCCTTTAAGCTTAATAATTTCATAACTCACTAAATTGAACTCAAATAAACTTGAAATTTTTATGTGACTTCACTCATATGTCAATAAAGACATGAGAGGAGAAAATGTGATTTTTCTGTATTTAATTTATTTATATAATTATTTTTGGTAGAAAATAGAGATTTCCAAGGAAAATTTAATAACATGACCAAGGGAAAGTTTCTGTCCTTAAGAAAATTAGGGGACATTTCTAATGACCAGAGGACCACTTGGACCAATTTTGGTGATTTTCTGAATTATATTATCTTTATTATAATTATTTTAAGTTTTGGAGTGTTAATTAATTTAAAAATAAAATAAATGTTGAAAAATGAATTTTATATTTTTCAAAAATCTCTCTGATATCAAGGAAATCAGAGAATCAAATTTTACAATTTTCTGATTTTTCTATGATTTATTATAATTATTTTAGTGAAAAAGCTAGAAAACATATTTTTTTAATTTTAAAATTATCCTAGAGCTTTAAAATTTAATATCTCACTAAATATACCTAAGAAAAATGTGGGGTTTGTTCCTAAGTGATTAAAATTCAAAATGTGACATTTTGGTGAATTTTATTATTTTTGTGATTTTTATTATTTTTTAATTATTAAAATATTAAAATAATATTAAAAATCATCTTTTTTAGAAAATTGAAATTTTAATTTTCCTAAATTCCCCTGATATCAGAGAGGCTCCAAAACCAATTTGGTGAATTTTTGAAAGATATTTTGAAAGTTATGAATTTTTAAAGTTTAAAATGGCTAAATTGCTTAATCAACCCAATTAGTAGAGGCTAACCAAGTCCAATTGACTTCAAATTTTTATGGTGGGTTCCTCTGATCCTAAAGGTCAGTGGAGAATTGATTTCAGGTCAATTTGATGTATGGTTAGCTCTAATTAATTAGAGATCCATTTTGGGTGTTTAAGCCAGTTAGGGTTATTTTAATTGAACTAACTCAAAACCTATTTTTCCTAGGGTCCTCTGGTCATAAGGAACATCACCAAATTTTCCTAGAATTTATTTCACAACATGCTATTTATTGGAATTAAAATACTCAAAACAGTAACATGAATTTGAAAAATCAATAACTCTTCATAGGGATGGCCTCTGACTTTGGAAAATTCAAGGAATGTTCCCAAATTCAGAGGCTTCAAAAGCCCTATGGTCTCATGCCATGGTGAATTGTATACATGCATGGAGAATTAAAAATATGCAGAGAGTAAACAAATTATTAAAAATAAAATACTTGATGAAATTAAATGATTTCTTTTCCACATTATTCTCCTCTGTTCACTGAGCAAGAGGGTATTTTTATTTTATTTTTATGATTTTCCTACACAAAGTTATGAATTTTTAAATTTTAGGGAATTAAATAAATAGAAAATACCCCTAATTTTCTATTTATGCACGCGGCGCCAACTCATCCTCGGCATCTCCGAACGCACACGCGTCACGCTCCCATTCGACGCCGCCATCTGACTCAGCGCTCCGGGCCCCGCGGTTCTTGTACCTTCTCCTGGTCCGACGCCATCTGAGCCGTCCGTCCGCGCGTGTATCGAATGGACGCGCATCCGTTCATCGTCCCCGAGCGTCCTCACCCGAGAGCCGTCCACACTAAATCCCTAATATCTCACTCGATACTCAATGGATTTTCATGTTCTTATGCTCTATGGATTCGTCTTGAAGAGACGAACACATCTATACGGCTATCATGCATCGAAATTAAAGCATTCGAAATGGAGAATCTCTAGAAGCTCGGGATGAAGAATTAGCTCATACCTTTGCTCAGAGAAGTGTGGCTTCAATCTGAGAGTTGTTGCACCTTCGATTGGATCCCAGCAAGCTCCAGATGAAGTCTCCCGGTCCAGTGAATTGTCTAGATGTGATTTCGACCAAGCCCGATCACAAAGCTTGGAGGCCGGAGCAACCGAGTGGCCCGGAGATGGGGCTTTTGTCGGTGGACACCTTCCCTTGGTCCGAGTGAAGGTGTAGGACCAATCAATTTGAGGATTGGTCCACTGTGGAGAAGTGTCCTGGTTTCGGGTGGAATTTCAACTCTGAAATTGAGCTTACAGAGAAGAAATGGCAGGGGGATCTCACTGGGGATCAAGTGCTCTGTGTATGGGGAGGAGTCTGGAACAATTTTGGCAGAGTTTCCTTAAGGTTTGTTTCAGCACCTCTCATGGCCGGGAGGGGTGGTGTTTAAATAGGAGAGGGTGGAGGGCCTCCCAGGGAGAGTTAGGGCTTGGGATCGACTGCTCTCGGCAAGAGAAGAACGACTCCAATGGCCACCTGGGGATGGGGCAGCTCAGCAGGTGAGAATTCCAAGTTGGGCTCACATGTGAGCTCTCGGCCATGGTGTTTTCCAGCGACCTGGTGGCTGGCCGGCCAGGCATTGGTCACCCTCAAGGTCAGGTGGGTCAGGGCTGGGACTCAAAAATTGAAAATTTGGAAAATTGAAGATTGGGTAAATTTGAGTGGAATGAAATCATTTTGGTTGAGCCATGAAGCCACATCAAGCCCACATGAGCCATGAAGGGACTCATTTGAGGCATCCACTATGTTGTTCCTAACCCTCTTAGCCAAGGGCTTAGGGGTTAAGGACCATCCATGTGAATCACCTACATGAGTCGGGAGGCCAAGTTAGGTATAGGTGTGTGAAAGTGTAGTGTATAGGTGTAGTGTGTGTGTAAGTCGGCCCTTCAACGCACCGAGCCACCCGTAGGCGGTCCTAAGGCCAAAGAGTCCTATAGGAACTCATCCTTTAAACTTCCACATTCGATTTCAACCCTCTAGGTGATTAGGGGTCTACGATCAAGTTTGTGGAGTTTGCGGGGAGTTAAGAAGTGGTTTGAATTTCTAAAAGGTGGGTCCCAATTCTAGTCCCCTAAGATAGTCAAAGGAAAAGCCTAAGGCTAGATCCTAAGTACTAAAGGGAAGAAGAGAAGACCTCATCGAAAATGAGGTCAACAAATGGACCCCCAATAGGTGTGATGAGCTGACGGAGCACACCGCGCGTATTGGTGTTGACCGAAGCGATCGAAAAAACCAACACAGATGTCCAAGTGACAAACTTAGGGCGAAGTAGAAAAGTTTCCACTGGGGAGTGTCAAGTATATCTCTGAAACTGGAGATTCCTGAACTCTCGCTGGGGAAAGGAAAAGGAGGTGAATTCCAAATCACATGATCTGGGAATTTCAATTTAGATTTCATTTTGTTTTAGTTTAAGTTTTGATGTGTGAGTTTAGATTTCAATTTGGAGTTTCAATTTAGATTGAAGTTTGTCAAAATTAATTTGAAGGGATTTGATTTGAAATGAAAAAAATGGAATTTTGTGGTTTTAGATGTAATATCTTCAACCTCAAAAGAAAATTGAAATGATTGGATTGAATTATTACAATGAGAAGAGATCTCAGAGCAATGCGGTGTTGGATGTAAAATCCTTAACCTCAAGAGTTTGATTTTGATGTATTTCATTGCAATAGGGAAAGAATCCTAAAGCAATGCAGTCTCGGATGTAAAATCCTTAACCCCAAAAGTTTGAATTTGATGTATTTCATTGCGATAGGGAAAGAATCCTAAAGCAGTGCAGTCTCGGATGTAAAATCCTCGACCCAAAAGTTTGAATTTGATGTACTTCATTGCGATAGGGAAAGAATCCTAAAGCAATGCAGTCTTGGATGTAAAATCCTCGACCCAAAAGTTTGAATTTAATGTACTTCATTGCGATAGGGAAAGAATCCTAAAGCAATGCAGTCTTGGATGTAAAATTCTCGACCCAAAAGTTTGAATTTGATGTAATTCATTGCGATAGGGAAAGGATCCTAAAGCAATGCAGTCTTGGATGTAAAATCCTCGACCCAAAAGTTTGAATTTGATGTACTTCATTGCGTTAGGGAAAGGATCCTAAAGCAATGCAGTCTTGGATGTAAAATCCTCGACCCAAAAGTTTGAAATGGATGTATTTCATTGCGATAGGGAAAAGACCCTAAAGCAATGCAGTCTTGGATGTAGAATCCTCAACCCAAAAGTTTGAATTTGATGTACTTCATTGCTATAGGGAAAAAATCCTAAAGCAATGCAGT
This sequence comes from Papilionanthe hookeriana x Papilionanthe teres, assembly GCA_022702705.1. Lineage (NCBI taxonomy): Eukaryota > Viridiplantae > Streptophyta > Magnoliopsida > Asparagales > Orchidaceae > Papilionanthe > Papilionanthe hookeriana x Papilionanthe teres. The sequence goes on along the minus strand of CM040423.1, from coordinate 145,798,732 downwards.
CTTGGATGTAAAATCCTCGACCCAAAAGTTTGAATTTGATGTACTTCATTGCGATAGGGAAAGAATCCTAAAGCAATGCGATCTTGTATGTAAAATCCTCGACCCAAAAGTTTGAATTTGATGTACTTCATTGCGATAGGGAAAGAATCCTAAAGCAATGCAGTCTTGGATGTAAAATCCTCGACCCAAAAGTTTGAATTTGATGTACTTCATTGCGGCTAGGAAAGGATCCTAAAACAATGCAGTCTTGGATGTAAAATCCTCGACCCAAAAGTTTGAATTTGATGTACTTCATTGCGATAGGGAAAGGATCCTAAAGCAATGCAGTCTTGGATGTAAAATCCTCGACCCAAAAGTTTGAATTTTTGATTGAGATTTGAGATCTGGAAAGATTGAATTCGAAATTTGGAAGGATGAGTTTGAACTCGATTGAAATTTGATTTAAGATTTGATCTGAAATTTGGAAGATCAAATTTGAAATTTGATCGAGATTGGACTTGAAATTTGATTGAGAATTTGATTTGTGATTTGATTTAACATTTATGTTGATTTTGTTTATCTTTTAATGATTCAAATTTTATCTTATCGTTTATTTAATGTTCATGTGAATTTGGTGTTCGTCATTTTAGATTTTTTTAGAAAGTTTTCTTTTATTCTTCTTTTTATTTCTTTTCTGTTCTTTGTTCGAAGTTCATTTAACTTTAATGGCGTTTCCCAGTCAATTTGCACAAAAGAGGTGAAGGCCAAAACGTGACATGGTCACTTTCATTCCAATCATGTAGAAGATACATCATACATTTTGATCCGGAATATATTTCATACAATCCATGTAAACTCAAAACGGATCGTGTATGATATTTGTCGATCCATCAAAAGAAGCATCTCGTCAAAAATCCATGTCTGAATAGTGGGGTACATGGTTAATAACATCACCTTCCAAGCCATCCTTGGCAAGGATGCCGGCTGGATGTACGTTGGAGGTGTGATATTTCCCATGTAACTTACAGCTCATAAGGCCGGAGGCTTTCCAGCTCTGGGTCTGGCTGGAAATGGTAAGGTGTCTTCCTGTCGTCCATTCTCCCGAAAGTAACCGAGATCCGCTTCACTCGGTACTCCGGTATGCAATGCTTAGCGATATCCGCTCCGTTGCCCTTCGGTATCATGATGGAACCTACCGGTAAAGGTATCTTCACCGGCCCTCGGAACTCACCCGGGCTCGCTATCCGGAGGTCGGATCCGAACATGATGTTACACTCGTTCGGGAAAGAGACCGTGCGAAGAGTCCGACAAAGTCGTGGTGATCTATATGTGGGGGTATGCAGTCACCCTGTTTGTAGATGTTGATAATGCAGCTATTGGGTATGCAATCTGCTGGCAGTACCCTCCATGTTATCAATCTCTTTACCATTCTCTTGATGACTAATGACATCGGATCTACTTGCCCATGACGGAGTATTCCCGGTGGGTTTCCCTTCCTGTCTTCAGCAAAGTTGTAGCAGCATCCGCATTGTATTGTGATTCTTCCCTTCCCTGGCATCCATCTTCGGGGTTCTGAGTAGGTATTTTCCTTAGGCGGCCTCGCTCGGCCCATTCTTTTCAAATCCCGGATACAATCCACGATTTGCTGTTGTTCATACTCTGAGAATACGTCGGTATGTAGTTCGAGGCCCTCTAGTATATTGATTCTTCTACCTTTAATTCTCTCGAAGTATTCAAAGGTTTTCTTTTCAACATTCTGCATTCTCTCCAGCTCGTATTCCGGAATGATTTGCAGATGGCGAGGCCTTGTGACATATTGTGGGATATACGGTTCAATCCCTTCACGTTCTCCTCGCATACCTCGGCTCCTCGGGGATGATGCTCGTCGGGACATCTCCTGGGGTTGCTTCGCAACAAGGTCATGCATCACCGGTGGTTCTATCCGGTGGCGTGGTAGCCTTCTCTCTTTTGACCTTACGGAGATTTCCCCGGTCCTTTCCGGTATCCTAGGAGCTGGCCTCCTTTCTTCGGGTTCTGGTGAACCGGTGTCCTTGAAGTGTATGTACCGGCATTAGCAACCTGTCTCGTCGCGCTGGTCCGCAGCTAGTTTTGTTAACATCTTACGGATACGGTGATTCTTATTTCTTCGTTGCGTTGCTGTGAGAGTAGCCCTTCGAACTTCTTGAATCTCTGTGGGCGCGGCGCTGACGAGCCTGCCCTCCGCTGTAGCGACTACGAACTTCATTTTCTTATCTTCTTCAATGTTTGCCTTTCTTTTCTTGCTGCTAGATTGGTGGCTTGGGCCATCTACTTTCATCACTGTCTGCCCGGGTAGTTCTTCTCGGTTAACTGGGACCCAAACACTTTCCTCGTACTGTAGGCCTGCTGGTGCAAAATCCGAGTCAATCTCGATTATCGCTCCATCTTTCACCCTCTTTTCATCGAGTGCAAGACTTACGCCATTCTTAAAGTTCGGGACCAACCGCCCGTTCGACATTTCCCCGCGAAAAGACAAGGAAAAGGATCGGGGGGCAGTACTAAGAACAAGAACATTAAGAAAATGTTTATTAAAGACAGTTTTTTTTTAATTACTTCTTGTATTTTAAAATTTAACAGGAATGAAGCGGGATAAGATCAGGAAAGAGATTTTGATTTGGAAAAGAAAACAAGGAAAACTTTATTATCACGATTTTATTTATTTTAGCACATTTTATTATTTTTGGGTTCGGACTCAATCATCGATAATTACTTCGCTCGTGTTTCTTAGGGATGAAGGATTCATTCCTTCGAAACATCAGGTAGCGTAATACTTTTTGAAGTATCGTCCGTTGATCGGAAGCATATGTCGTTCTCCCTGGCAATTCACTAGCTGGTAGGAACCTCCTGAGTATATTGCTTTAACTACAAACGGTCCTTCCCAAGTGGGTTCAAATTTTCCTCCTATCTTGCGGTGTGCAAGAATAGGTCTCTTGAGAACGAGAACTAAGTCACCAACTTTGAAGGTTCTTGGGCGGACCAGTTTGTCATGGGCTTGAACCATCTTAGCTTGGTATAGCTCTAAATTCTGTTGCGCTGCAAGTCTTTTCCCTTCCAAGCTTTCTAATTCTTCGAGTAGTAATTTGGCGTTTTCTTCGTCGTGATCTTGTTTGCAACTCGCAATTCGAGTGATGGAAGGCTGAACCTCTAAAGGTAACACTTGCCTCGGACCCATACACCGGAGCGTAAGGTGTAGCTTGAGTAGGAGTTCTAAAGGTTGTCCAGTAGGCCCATAAGGCTTCTAACAACTTCTCGTGCCAATTTCTCTTATTATCGTCCAAAGTTTTCTTCAAGATTTGAACGAGAGTTTTATTAAAAGCCTCAGCGAGGCCGTTTGCTCTTGGGTAGTAAATTGTTGAGTATCGCCAGTCGATTCCGTGTCTCCTGACAAAATTGTTGATTTGCGTGCTTCTGAATGCTGACCCATTATCCGAGATGATCCTGCGCGGCACCCCGAAACGGTAGACAACTTGGTTCTTGAAAAACTGTAGCACGTGGTGTGCTTTCACTTCTCTAAGTGGAGCGCCTCTGCCCACTTGGAAAAGTAATCCGTAGCCGCAAGAATGAAGCGATGTCCTTTTGAAGATGGTGGTTCTATCGGACCCACTATATACGTGCCCCAACATTCAAATGGCCACGACGCGATTGTCGGATGTAGCACATTTGGAGGTTGGTGTAGAACCACTCCGTGCACTTGGCATTGGTGACGGCTCTTGGCGATTTTCATGCGATCGGTCATCATCGAGGGCCAGTAGTACCCTAGTCTTTTAATTTTCATTTTCATCTTCGGACCCGACTGGTGAGCGCCATAGAGTCCTGAATGTACCTCTTTAACAATTTCACGGGCCTCGGACCCGCTTAGGCACCTTAGCCACATTTGATCAAAAGACCTTCTGTACAATGTGTTGTTTATTAATGCGTAGGACAGAGTTCTTTTCTTGATCTGATGGGCTAGCGACCTATCTTCTGGTAGCTTTCCTGTTTGCAGGTAGTCTACTAATGGCTGTCGCCAATCTTATGTGTTTTCAGTCATCGCTGTTAACGCGATTCTTTTTCCTTTTCGATTTGTGTATCGTGTCTATGTCGAGCCGTGATAGGACCCGACGTCACGTGAACCGACACTTCTACTAATTCATCTTGCAAACGAGCAAATTCTTTTGCGAGACAGGCTAAACCATCTGCTAAAGCATTTTCTTTTCAGGAATTTTGTAGATTGTCACATTTGGAATCCGTTCCAACAATTGTATGGCATACTTGGAAGTATTGTTCGAGTCTTGGCTTTAAAATTCTATCATTGTCCGACGATCTGTTGAATGATTAACTGTGAATCCCCGTAGATTTTGATGTCCGTTATCCCCATTTGAATGGTTAATTCCGGTCCCGTTATGAGGGCTTCGTATTCGCTTCCTTGTTTGTACATGGTTCTCGTCAAGTGGTAGGAGTATCTTAACATCCCCGCTCCGGTGTTATAAAGATTAGCCCGATTCCTGCCTTCACGGGCACTATCACTTGCGATTCTTCGTCTTTGTGCGGCGAAGATGCTCCGTCGAAATATAATTCCCAACGTCGATCATCGAGGTCTTCTAGATTCATTATTTGTTCATCCGGCGGATCGTCATTGAGAGGAGATTCGGCCGGCAAAGGGTGTGCTTGCGAGGAAGTCTGCTAAGACTTGTCCCTTTACGACACGAAGAGGCACGAAAGTTATATAGAATTGCGATAATATCATTGACCATCCGACAAGTCCGCTCGGAAAGTGTCGGACGAGTCATCAAGTATTGCGATGGATTAAACTTCGAAATCGAGTTGACCTTATGAGAAAGCATGTAGTGCCTGAGCTTTTGAGCGGCGAAGATCAGGGCCAAACAATGCTTTTCAATTGCGGGATACCTTACCTCTGTCGAAAGTAAACGACGGCTTAAGTAGTAAAGAGCATTTTCTTTACCCTCATCATTGACCAGGGCTAACAGGGCTCCGAGAGAGTCGTCTAAAGCCGCGGTGTAAAGTATCGCCGGTCTACCCGAGGCCGGGGCTGCTAAAATAGGAGGTGTCATTAAATATTGCTTAATGTCCTCGAAGGCCTTCGGCATTTCTCTTCCCAAATAAATTTGGCGTCCTTTTTAACTAGTGCCGAGAAAGGTCGACACCTACGACGGGTTTGAGATAAAGCGTCGAAGATATGCCGACTTCCCTTGAAAAGATCGTAGTTGTTTTAAGGTTTTGGGAGGCGGCATTTCTAAGATAGCTTTAATCTTTTCCGGGTCGATTTCAATTCCACGATGTCGGACAACGAATCCTAAGAATTTCCCGGAGGTGACGCCGAAGGCACATTTTAAGGGATTCATCTTAAGGTTAAATTGTCTCAATCGTTCGAAAACAATTCTCAAATCATACAGGTGGTTTTCCTTTACTTTGCTTTTGATGACCACATCGTCCACGTAGCATTCGACTTGATTGTGGATAAGATCATCAAAAATTCTTGTCATTGCTCTCTGGTAGGTTGCTCCTGCGTTCTTCGATCCGAATGGCATCATCTGTATAGCAAAATACTCCGATCGGCGTCACGAATGCTTGTAAGCTTTACATCTTCACGGAGCCATTTTTATCTGGTTGTATCCTGAAGATCCATCTATGAACGAGAATATTTCATGTGTCGAAGCAATGTCGATCATCAGTTCCGGGATCGGTAGAGGGAATTCATCCTTTGGACATGCCTTGTTCAAATCTCTGAAGTCCACACAAATCCTGATCTGACCATTCTTCTTTCTGACCGGCACCACATTGGCTAACCAAGTCGGGTATTGTTCTTCACGGACAAATTTAGCGTCTATTAGCTTTTTAACTTCAGCAATGACTTGTCGTTCGATTTCTAGGCGCATTCTTCTGGGACCTTGTCGATCGCGGGACGAAGTAGGATCCACTCCTAGCTTATAGGCTGCTAACCTCCGGAGCTAATCCCGGCATCTCGTCATAGTTCCAAGCAAAACGGTTTTTAAATTCCATTAATAATTTGATTATTTCTTCGGAGTCTTCTTTATTGAGTAAGGAGCTAACAAAGGTAGGTCTAGGCTCTTCGCTAGTACCTAAGTTAACTTCAGTTAACTCATCTATTGTAGATTTGATTTCTTCTTCGAATTCTGGTGGAGCATCTCCAATTTGTAAATCTTCGAGTTCGTCTGTAGTTTCCATGCAGTTTTCATTGGACTTGCAAGTGACAACCAAGCAAAATTCAGTATCGTCAGTCGACCTCATCGTGCCGAATGCGAGTCCATACTTTGAATTGGGTGGACAACCGGAGTTATTCCATAATTTTTCAAAATGTTGTGATTGGCCTTTTGTCCATTGTCGAGGTAAGAAACCACGTTGAATTAAATTTTGAACACGGGGAGAGTACCACTCAAAAGGTAATTCCATTAATTCGATGAAGTGACATCTTCGAATTGTACATTATTTTCAGTTTTGGAGGAAGAAGCACCACGGTAGAATTTGATTGGCCTTGCACCGTCGTTACGTACTTCTTTGACCACCATACCCTCGATCTTGTTAGAATGGATCGGGGTTAGTGTCATAGTATGTACGTAGTGGTTAATCTTCTCGTACATTGATTTGTATTCTTCGTTCTTCTCATCTTCGAGAGAGATCTTGAATTGCGGCTTCTTCTGAGTTATTGTAGCTGCTTCTTGCTTGATTTCTTTTTCTTCTTCGAGCTATCTTCCCAATCAACATTGATGGCTGGTTTCCTCGTCCAAGCTGTCCTAACGTCTCTACCACGACCTCGTCCACGGCCTCGACCTCGGATGCGAGTTGTGGAGAAACCTTCACCATCTCGCCGTAAGGGAGTGGTGAGTGACTCGTTGGACTAGAACTTCGGGTTCTTCGTCGTCACGAACTTTATTTGCTTCATTTGTTAGGGTATCTCCGGAGAAGATTGTTTTCTTTGGCGGTGCATAATAAGCGGCATCTTCATGGATTCCAATTTCATGTACGGAGAATGGTTGTAAGTCGCCTTTGATGCACTCGTTCCCTCCATCGTAGTATTTGATGTACTGGTGTAGAGATGATGGTACCATCCTGTTTTCATGTATCCATGGTCGGCCCAGCAGAGCGTTGAATGATGTCTCTGAATCAATTATGTGAAATTTTGCGGTTGTCTTTGCTAAGTCACCGGTCTTCATCGATAGCGTTATTGACCCGAGGGCTCTTTCTCCTTTCCGGTTGAATCCTCTCAATAACATTTTGTTCGCTCGAGCTCACGAGCATCAATTTCCAAATATGCTTAGTGTTCGAAGACTCATTATATTGATCGATGCTCTCGGATCCACCAATACTCCGGAGAGCGTAAACTTCCCGATTGTAAGCGAAATGTACAATGGTCGGTTGTGATCCGTCGTCCCGAGTAGTAGGTCATTGTCCAGTGAAGGTAACACCTCGCTTGTTCCTTTAATGAACAAACCGCATCTAAGGAATCTCCAGCCATTTGAGCTAAGCAAATTTCTGGATCCAGTAAGGCCTTGATCAGAGCTTCTCTCATCTCCTTTGATAAGATGAGAGCGTCATAAATGCTCACTTTGGCCGGTAGTTTCCTAAGATGGGCTAGTACGTTGTAGTCCACTTTATTTTCATGCGTCTCGGTTTCTTCTCGAACGGGTATTTCTTCTGCTCAGGGTTGGTTCTTCTTGAATAACCACCTGCTTTCCTTTGCCTTTCGGACCCATTCTTGGAGGTAGAACTTTTCCACTTCTCAAGTTGACTTCTGTAATTTCCTCCGAATCTAGTATTGAGCTTGCCGGTGTCTCTTCTTGAATCGGAATGACAGGCTCTTCTGTATTAGCTTCAGAGTCTGAAGGCTCTAACTCTATTGTGACTGGAGCTCCTCGAAACTCGCAGATAGATTCGTTACTTGTTGAACTCTCGTAGCCTCCTTGATGGATGTCTTCTTCGTGATTTTGATCGTCGAGATTGTGTATGATTTGAGAATTGTCGTTGGTATCGAAGTCGATGTCCGGATTATCGCTAGTTACGTAATCGTTAGAAACAGTCAAAACGTAGCCAAAGCCATCACCCTTATCATTATATGATCCCACCGAAGTGAGCAGATAATCATACAAAATCAGAGGTTCGAGGGATTTCTCCCCCGAGTCGGAAACAACTATCCTAGGATAAGCAGCCCCTAGTCTAGCCTTAGGAGTCTCGGTCCCCTCTTCTTCGTCGATCTTCTTCTTCTCTTCAATTGTCTCCTGTTGAGGTGGTTCTTCTATCACAAGTGATAGTACCGGCTTAACGAGGTCTCGAACTCCGAATTGAAGCTCGCACCGAGGCGGTTCGGATGCTTGTCTAAAATCTTCTTCGAAGACCTTGTCCGAGCGGTGGTCCATCCATCGTCGGTTGCATAGGGATCTATCGGAATGACGGGATCGGTTGAGATAACATTGACGGAACCTCCTTTACGGGGTTCCTTCGTGTACTCCTTCGGGATTGTTATATTTCCTTTCAGAAGGTTGTCGTTGAGCCAACTTTTAAAGGTAATGCAATCTTCTATCTTGTGCCCGAAGCATCCGGTGGTAGGGGCAAAAGTTGGGATCACCTTTCTTGTTGACTTCCTCCGGTCTTTTAGGCTGCAGCTGGAAATCTGGAGTCTTCATCACACTACGGAACATCTTCGGCACTGCTTCATTCTTGAACGGATATTTCCTGCTCAGAAGCTCCCTTAATGTACGTTGCGGACGAGGTGGTTGTTCATACTGTGGAGATGACTGATAGTTGGGCCGAGGTTGCTGGTAATTCTGTTGTGGTTCTTTGCGGCCGTTACGGTGGTATTTGCATCGGTTGCTTGCCTTTTCAAGCTAGCTGCAATGATCCGGATTTCTTTTCGAAGGTCTTCACCGGCTTCGCTTGTCAGTCTTGTCGACGAAACTTAATTGCTTCGCCTCTTCTTGCAAGCTTCCGGCCTTGCTTAACAACTTCTCGAAAGTCTTAATAGTGAATCCTTTGAGGAGAAGTGCTTATCGGGCCGTGAATGCTTTTAAGTAAAATGCTGATTGCATGTTGTTCTTGTAGTTGTGGTTCACACTTCATGCTTAAGTTCCTCCATCGAAGTATGTAATCCACCAAAGTTTCGTTCGGTCTTTGTTTCTCTACCACTAAATCACCTATAGTGATGTGGTGCTGAGCTCCGACGAAATCGCTTGATGAAGAGGTTCTCTAGCTACGAGAATGTCTTCACCGAACCGTTTGGTAATCGCATACCGGTCGAAGGCGATTCTGACGACGGCTGATGAGCTGTCGGAAGAGTAATGCATCGCTCCCGCCGGCATTACAACAAGCGGCACAAAAGTGTGCAACATGTTGTCGGGGTTCCCGGTTCCGTCGAAGGTCTTGAACAGAGGTGGTACGAAGCCTTTCGGGTATTGGACGGCGTCGAATTCTTACGGGTAAGGTCTGCCCGTCCGAATGGATGTCCTGCTCTTCGATTGTGCTAAGGCTTCTCGCACTGCTGTTCCACCAAGTTCTTGATATCCTTTTCGGGGATCATACTTTGTGTTGTATCCTTTTTCGATTGATCATCCCCGTTGACGGATGTAATCTCCTTTCCTCCGTCTACAATGTGAATGACCTCGCGGGGTGTCTCTCTTTGTGGTTGTACTTGACTGCGGAGAGTAGCAGAGCTACGGCCATCTCTTCCATCCTTTTCGCCATTTGAGCGATCGTGTCGTCTTTTTCCTGAAGCTGCCTTCTCATCAGTTCTGGCTCCTCTCTTTCTGCAGCTGCAGGAGCACCTTGCGAAGCTGATGAAGCTCGTGTCTCAACCATGTTGATTTCTGCATATTCGTCGTCCATGAATTTCGATGAATCAATCTCATCTCCGAACTTTTCTTCTCTTTCTTTTGCCAATCGTCGGATATCGGTCCTCAACTTTTCCATGGCATCTTCCGGCGGGAGCTTTACGTGTGTCATTGCGGTTGTCGTGCGATAGGCTGTCGGGTCCCCTTTTCACGAGTCCTCTTTATCGCGGTAGCACTTTCTTCGGATTCCGGCCTCTGGCGAGACTTTCTTTCTCGGGCTGCTCGTTTCGATCTTAGCGCCGAGTAGTGGGACGCCATACCATCCTTCTAGCGGCGGAAGGTCTAGGACCGGATGGTGCGTCGGTCCGAATCTTTGGAAGGTGGTATCCTCCCTAATCTGTAATCACGAGACAACAACGGGCGGACTAGCCTTCATTCTTTTACTTGGCTTTTACGTCATGATGGCGGGTTCTACTCGGGGCCCAAGATGGGATTTGAGCGACACCCGCCCTATCCTTCGTAGAATCTCCGATACGGGCGAGTTTTCCTTCTTTGCTAATTTTTCTACCAAAGTTTGCGGTCGAGCAAACGGCGTAGTTCTAGTTCTTTTCTTAAGGCTATCGTTGTAATATGCGGGCTGAGGTAATGTGGCAGCAATCTTGCGAACATTCTCCTCATCCTATGCGGCGGAGAGGGGATGGAACCTGCTTCCTCCCAAAAGTGGTATGTAGTCAGGCAGCGGTGTATATTCTGGTAGCGGTGTATATTTTGGCAGCGATGTATATTCAGGCAGTTCTGGGATTTCCTCCAGGAAAGCAATTTCGGCGGCTACGGCTTCTCCGGCGATCCTTCTACTTTTGTTTCTTCTTTGGGTCCTTGTCGGTGACGGAATCTTTGAGCTCGGACCCGATTTCGAAAACGAAGGTCTTACGGGAAGATCTGTACCCTCCACGGTAACGGGTTTACCATAGTTCCGGATTTCTTTCCCCTTTGATTTGGCGAAGTCGGGGTAGGTGCGAAACAACTAGACCGGTGGGGGTAGTAAGAACGGTCCTCCTGACGGACGGCGATACTCCTCCTAGTCGGGATCCTTTGCGGGGAGGAAACTCTTGGGTCGACCTGAGGTTGAACTCGAGCGGCGGCTCCTCGGCTTCGGATACCTTGTTCGTCGGTGCAAAGAGGAAACGTCGGTGATCTTGACATTCGTGTTTTCAAATCCTTGTCCAAATCGGATGATCCCATTTTCGGGCGGCTCATCCTTATAAACGGCGAAGTCCGGTCCATTGGTGAAGGAGAAAATCGGTTTCGGAGCTTCCATTTGCGGGGTAGATTACGGTTGTCGGTCCCGAGTTATGCTTCTTTTCTTTAGGACGAAAAGAAAGGAATTGAAAAGAGTCCGAACTCATTCTTGTTCATGTATTTATAAGAAGGAATCATTTGTTAAAAGAGTCACTTATTAGAGGGTTTGTTTATTTAGAACGGAATGTTCGAAGGTGTAGAGAAGGTAAGGAATCCGATTCGGAGTTGGAAAGGAAAAGAAAGTCTTAAGCAAGACTTCTCGACTCGAAGGATCATTCCTAAACTAACACCTATTGGGGGTCCACCCCACCTCAAAAATGAGGTAAAAGGATCTCGGAACCTCTCTGTTTAGGGGTGTCTAAACAGTGGTTCCTAAATCCGAGAGAATGTTGGCTATACTTGTCCAAGGTAGAAATGAACATAGTATTCCAACGAAAAGAATGGTAGTTTGATCCATTAAGGACATGGATGCACTACCGATTTTTGAAAGCAGAATTATCCGATTATAATGGAGAGAGGAATTGTCCCCAGCGGAGTCGCCAGAAGTTGTCGGCAACTATTTTCGGGTTGTGTGTTGTGTTTTGAAGAGGGGTCGCCTACAGAAATTGTCGGCGAATTTTAATTTAATTTAAATAAATAATTTGAAAAAATAATATTTGATTTTGAAAATAATTTTAAATTTGAAGGTTTTAAGATATGAGATTAAACCGATCTCACATCTCGAATAGTTTATATAAACGAGCACCGCACCATAAGCTGTGTATCTATCCCTAAGGATAGACACCGCTTGACGGTGGGGCTCGATTAAATAAACTAGAAGATTTGTGACATCCGTTTGGTCTGCGAACCAATTTTATAAGCCGACAAATTCCTACTTAATATGAAAGCATTAAACGGGGTTTATATTACCAGGTTCTTTAAAATTCCTTATAAGGGCAAGCCCCTATAGTTAATTACATCTTAAGTGACGGGAATCACCTAAGAAAACTCTCGATAATAATCAATAATGTCGCTCTCGAGAATTTCAAGGTTTAAGTTCTCGAAAGGATTGAAGTTTGGAATTTCAATAGGGAATGGATCAAATTTGGAACATTTTTGTTTTGGGAATCCAAAGGAAGAAAATTAGGAGAAATCACAGGTTCGAAGCGAACTTCGGTAATTTCCCGACTATCCTATTGTTTGGCTTGAGTTTAGGAAAGTCCTAATATTTATTTAAATGTTTTGATCTTGCCAATTTTAATTAATCAGGGCTCATATTTGTATGATAAAATCAAACAAATAGCCTCGAAGATGTGAGGGTTTATTGTCGTACCGGACGACTACCTCGGAATCCTAAGACCGGTTAGGGCTTAATTTGCAATGCAAGTGCCTAACGAAGAGTTGAGGATTTATGTTGCACTAGGTAAACTACCTCGAAGTCCTATGGCTTTGTTATTTAATTCTAGGAAAGTTTCTTTGAAGTAGACTCGGGTTTTCTTGATGACGATGGCCGTCGTTGCCCACCATGCTCCGAGCTCCTTGTTGTTGCGAGTTTTAGTTTTAGAAGTCATAAATCGGGGGATGAGAAAAGTGTTTTGGTTTAGAGAAGTCTTAATTTCCAAGTGTTTTTTGTGTTTTAATTAAAACAAATCTTAAAGTTGATTATAACGACACCGGTTAAGATCCCGCGATTCCATCCTTCGGCATCATTATTTTTATCGGATTCACTTAGTCCGGATGAATTTGCTAAACTCAATTGAATGAGTTCCACACTTTCATTTAGGCCAGTGGGAAATCCCGTTAGCAACACGTAGGTTACATCATCCGAGGTATTCCCGATCATCCAACAGGACGTTTTAATTTAGTTGTAATTGTAGTTTTGTGTTCGTTTGTGATTAAATTTTGAGTTGTTTTATATTTTGAAATGTTGTGGCGGTGAATTTTATCTTGCAATGACTTTTAACTTAGTTTTGGTTTCGGTTTTAGGGGCTATCCTAAAGGTGTGAGTTTTCATGCAACGGTTGTTTATCATGCAAGAAAAAGTAAGTACGATGCGGTTAAATAAATTGCAAGAAGGTAAATTGCAAGAAAGTAGATTGCAATAAAATAAAAGCGTACCTGGAGGGTCTTCCCGTCATCCCAAGCTGCACTTAAAACACAATTAGAATATTTAAGTAAGTTCCTAGATAAAGCTAAGGGAAGGGTTATGGTTTTCTACCAAATTCCTAATCCATATGCTAGTCATCTCCTATGACGTCTAGGTTCTTTGTGTTTTGGTTTAAGGACGATTTTCTTCATCAAAGAACAATTAAATCCAAATGTTCTTATAAATGTCCTATCATATTGAGGAAGTGCTTAAGAATAATCTTAAACATCTTTTCAATATTTCTAAGATTGTTTTAAGTCCAAATGGGTTTAATTATACAAATGAATTAATCGTCCGAGAATTCAAGTTTTGTTGTTATCTTACTCGAATGAACTAGGACATTTGAATATCCTATAGGTGAGGTAACATTTCATTTAATGTTCTGTTTAGGAGTTATAATAACCAAAGCTTTCGAGGGTAAATTGGTATTGAAATGATTTGATTTAAGTTAATGGGTTTAAATTTGGAATAGTGTTCGAGTTGCTTTATATTTAATTTTTTTCTATTTTAGGTGATGTTATTTAATTCAATTTAATTTAATTTAATTTAATTTAATTGAGTTTTAATTTAATTTAATTCAATTTAATTCAATTTAGTTTGATTTGATGTTACATTAAATTAATTTAATTTGATTTAATTTTAATTTAATTTGATTTAATTTAATTTTAATTTTAATTTAATTTAATTTAATTTTATTTTACTTAATTTAATTTAATTTTTAATTTAATTTTATTTTTAACTTTAATTGAAATTTAATTTAATTTAATTTAATTTAATTTACTTAATTTAATTTAATTTTTAATTTAATTTAATTTTTAATTTTAATTAAAATTTTTAAAAGAGTTTAATAATTTAATTTTAGTTTAATGATTAAGTCTTTTAATGTTTTGAATTTGAGTTATCATTTTAATTAAGAATTGAATATTAATGAGATAATTAATTTAGGGATTTTTAAATTAAAGAATGAATCTCCTCCTAATAATATCCCTATTTTAATAATTCCAATTTTATTATTCTTCCAAATTTAATCAATTATTTAATTAAAGTTTAATCATTTTAAATTGCTTAATGGGTTTCTACCCTTTAATTATTTAAATTTCAATCATCCAAATCAGATTAGGATCAAATATTTTACTTGTTAATTTTTTTATTAAACCTAAAGTTTTAATTAAGGATTAAAAATTTTAATTACCACTTTACCCTTTAAGCTTAATAATTTCATAACTCACTAAATTGAACTCAAATGAACTTGAAATTTTTATGTGACTTCACTCATATGTCAATAAAGACATGAGAGGAGAAAATGTGATTTTTCTGTATTTAATTTATTTATATAATTATTTTTGGTAGAAAATAGAGATTTCCAAGGAAAATTTAATAACATGACCAAGGGAAAGTTTCTGTCCTTAAGAAAATTAGGGGACATTCCTAATGACCAGAGGACCACTTGGACCAATTTTGGTGATTTTTTGAATTATATTATCTTTATTATAATTATTTTAAATTTTGGAGTGTTAATTAATTTAAAAATAAAATAAATGTTGAAAAATGAATTTTATATTTTTCAAAAATCTCTATGATATCAAGGAAATCAGAGAATCAAATTTTACAATTTTCTGATTTTTCTATGATTTATTATAATTATTTTAGTGAAAAAGCTAGAAAACATATTTTTTTAATTTTAAAATTATCCTAGAGCTTTAAAATTTAATATCTCACTAAATATACCTAAGAAAAATGTGGGGTTTGTTCCTAAGTGATTAAAATTCAAAATGTGACATTTTGGTGAATTTTATTATTTTTGTGATTTTTATTATTTTTTAATTATTAAAATATTAAAATAATATTAAAAATCAACTTTTTTAGAAAATTGAAATTTTAATTTTCCTAAATTCCCCTGATATCAGAGAGGCTCCAAAACCAATTTGGTGAATTTTTAAAAGATATTTTGAAAGTTATGAATTTTTAAAGTTTAAAATGGCTAAATTGCTTAATCAACCCAATTAGTAGGGCTAACCAAGTCCAATTGACTTCAAATTTTTATGGTGGGTTCCTCTGATCCTAAAGGTCAGTGGAGAATTGATTTCAGGTCAATTTGATGTATGGTTAGCTCTAATTAATTAGAGATCCATTTTGGGTGTTTAAGCCAATTAGGGTTGTTTTAATTGAACTAACTCAAAACCTATTTTTCCTAGGGTCCTCTGGTCATAAGGAACATCACCAAATTTTCCTAGAATTTATTTCACAACATGCTATTTATTGGAATTAAAATACTCAAAACAGTAACATGAATTTGAAAAATCAATAACTCTTCATAGGGATGGCCTCGACTTTGGAAAATTCAAGGAATGTTCCCAAATTCGGAGGCTTAAAAGCCCTATGGTCTCATGCCATGGTGAATTGTATACATGCATGGAGAATTAAAAATATGCAGAGAGTAAACAAATTATTAAAAATAAAATACTTGATGAAATTAAATGATTTCTTTTCCACATTATTCTCCTCCGTTCATTTGAGCAAGAGGGTATTTTTATTTTATTTTTATGATTTTCCTACACAAAGTTATGAATTTTTAAATTTTAGGGAATTAAATAAATAGAAAATACCCCTAATTTTCTATTTATGCACGCGGCGACAACTCATCCTCGGCATCTCCGAACGCACACGCGTCGCGCTCCCATTCGACGCCGCCATCTGACTCAGCGCTCCGGGCCCCGCGGTTCTTGTACCTTCTCCTGGTCCGACGCCATCTGAGCCGTCCGTCCGCGCGTGTATTGAATGGACGGCATCCGTTCATCGTCCCCGAGCGTCCTCACCCGAGAGCCGTCCACACTAAATCCCTAATATCTCACTCGATACTCAATGGATTTTCATGTTCTTATGCTTCTATGGATTCGTCTTGAAGAGACGAACACATCTATACGGCTATCATGCATCGAAATTAAAGCATTCGAAATGGAGAATCTCTAGAAGCTCGGGATGAAGAATTAGCTCATACCTTTGCTCAGAGAAGTGTGGCTTCAATCTGAGAGTTGTTGCACCTTCGATTGGATCCTAGCAAGCTCCGAGATGAAGTCTCCTGAGTCCGGTGAATTGTCTCAGATGTGATTTCGACTAAGCCCGATCACAAAGCTTGGAGGCTGGAGCAGCCGAGTGGCCTCGGAGATGGGGCTTTTGCTGGTGGACACCTTCCCTTGGTCCGGTGAAGGTGTAGGACCAATCAATTTGAGGATTGGTCCACTTGTGGAGAAGTGTCCTGGTTTTGGGTGGAATTTCGACTACGAAATTGAGCTTACGAGAGAAGAAATGGCGGGGGATCTCACTTTGGGGATCAAGTGCTCTGTGTATGGGGAGGAGTACGGAACAATTTTGGCGAGTTTCCTTAAGGTTTGTTTCAGCACCTCTCATGGCCGGGAGGGGTGGTGTTTAAATAGGAGAGGGTGGAGGGCCTCCCGGGGAGAGTTAGGGCTTGGGATCGAGTTGCTCTTGGCAAGAGAAGAACGACTCCGATGGCCGCCGGGGATGGGGCGGCTCGGCGAGTGAGAATTCCAAGTTGGGCTCACATGTGAGCTCTCGGCCATGGTGTTTTCCGGCGACACAGTGGTGGCCGGCCAGGCATTGGTCACCCTCAAGGTCAGGTGGGTCAGGGCTGGGACTCAAAAATTGAAAATTTGGAAAATTGAAGATTGGGTAAATTTGAGTGGAATGAAATCATTTTGGTTGAGCCATGAAGCCACATCAAGCCCACATGAGCCATGAAGGGACTCATTTGAGGCATCCACTATGTTGTTCCTAACCCTCTTAGCCGAGGGCTTAGGGGTTAAGGACCATCCATGTGAATCACCTACATGAGTCGGGAGGCCAAGTTAGGTATAGGTGTGTGAAAGTGTAGTGTATAGGTGTAGTGTGTGTGTAAGTCGGCCCCTTCGACGGACCGGGCCACCCGGGCGAGTCCTAAGGCCAAAGAGTCCTATAGGAACTCATCCTTTAAACTTCCACATTTGATTTCGACCCTCCAGGTGATTAGGGGTCTACGGTCGAGTTTGTGGAGTTTGCGAGGAGTTAAGAAGTGGTTTGAATTTCTAAAAGGTGGGTCCCAATTCTAGTCCCCTAAGATAGTCAAAGGAAAAGCCTAAGGCTAGATCCTAAGTACTAAAGGGAAGAAGAGAAGACCTCATCAAAAATGAGGTCAACAATGTGATGTATCAAAGAACAAGCTTTAGAAATAGAGTTATGTTCCTGGAAACACAGACGCAGTAACTGTGTGAAACTGGGTCCGAACCTAAAGTTAATAAAACTTTTTTAAAATGAAAAGAAAATTTCTAGATAAAAAATTCAGGCATATAATTAGTAAAAATATATTTTCCCATTCTTTTCGTAAACAATAAATCCAACTTGTAAATAAAGAAAATTCACTAATAATTAAGTTATTATTATTCTTGTTCTTATAGGTTTGGCCCCTAATTTCTTCCTTGTTCACGCAGGATGATATCGAACAGGAGGCTGGTCCTTACCTTTAAAGATGGCGTCATTCTTGCACTGGATACAGAGAAAATTAAAGGAGCTGTGATCGAGTTTGATTTAAAATTTGCACAGGTAGGGTTGGAATAGGAAGGTGACTTGACTACTGTGAATCAAATAGAGCTTCGTTATAGTTAGAAAGTGGCGAAATTCAGGAACAAGGGTAAGCAAATTGCCAAAAAGAAAAGGAAAGTTGAAAGAGCTGATGAGACAGAGGCAAATTGCAGCCAGAATGCCGAGAGAAGCAAAATGAAGTCTATGGTGATGACTATAAGTGGTGAGCTTCTAAGCACTGTGCTTGCATATATTCAGATTGAAAGAAGATCAACTCTCACTCTAACACAAAGGCAGAATTGTAATCGTTGAATCTGCAAGATGTTACTAAATTGGCAAAGCAGAACCAGGAATGGGGTCGTTAAGGACAGTACAGCCGCCTCAGTAAGGACAGGTGCAATTGTCACCACAATGTAAATTGTTCCCAACATGATGGAGCAGCCCGCTGATGTTGAGCCATACATAGTGCAGTTTGTCACTAATCCCTGGCACTTGCAGATTATCCCTGAACTTGAATTGGAAAGAATTGAGAAAGTACAGAAAAAAAATTTTAAGTACTTCTAAAGGATACGAGGCAGCTACCTCATTATCTTAGAAAGCTTGGAGTTACATATGAATTTGTTCTCCGAGTATGCGTGTAAGAGAAGATAGTGGACTTTGTATTCTACCTCAGAGACTTGGGTCGTGCAGGCTGTTTAAGGAGGAAGACATTTTCAGAGCCTCGAAAGTGGATGTAGGGCAAAGGAAGGATTACGATACAATATGGATGCTTCTACAACTTTGTCGAAGAAAGTGAAGGAAACCCGCCTGAAATACTTCAACATGATGAAGTTGATCTGATACCAACAATCATAAAGAAGATGAGCAAGAGAATGGTGGCCTGATCCTCAAATATTTATGCTTACAATTTAGATATGAATTTATACTTTAATTATTTATATTATGAGATACTATGCAATTATACGTATAGTTTATAAAGAAATATAGGACTTTTTGATTAAGCCTGAGATACCGAATCCACAGAGAAATGTCTAAAATTTTAAAGAAATAA
Source organism: Papilionanthe hookeriana x Papilionanthe teres (assembly GCA_022702705.1). Lineage (NCBI taxonomy): Eukaryota > Viridiplantae > Streptophyta > Magnoliopsida > Asparagales > Orchidaceae > Papilionanthe > Papilionanthe hookeriana x Papilionanthe teres. The sequence continues at coordinate 145,779,885 of CM040423.1, read as the reverse complement.
GAAAAATCACTTTTTACTTTTTAAAATGATTTTGTAAAGTATGTTTTAAGATATAAAGTTTTTCAAATTTATTTTTGATATTTTATGAATAAAAAGTAAAATGAACAACTAAAGTTGACACAACTATAAAATTGTATGAAAGCAAATGAGAATAAAATATCTTTTTCCTCTTTCATTGAATCAGTAATAATTATGAAATTTTGTTGTGGAAGTATCTAAGTGTGTTGTGCCAAATAGAAGCAATTATATTCTTACCCTTACTTGGTTCTATAAAGAACATTGGTTCATTTGAAGTTTTGAAATCATGTAGATGGTTTAGGCAGGGAAGATACAAGCTCTCACTCTAGAGTTCCCTCTATTCCCTCCACCAGGGGGCTAATATCACATAACAAAATTTAAAACATCAAACCAAATTAGGGGGCTTTAGCCTGTCACTCTAAAGTCCTCTAATTTTACTCACTAATAAAAACATGTCTTCTTATTTATTTGCAACCAACCATATGGACTACAATTCTCATCCATACAATTGCATGTGATTCTTTCCAATTGTTGATTGAGACAATACCGCATTGGTTCTTACATTTTCTCACAACAAATTTTAACATTTTAATTGGCTAAATCAAGAGGTAAATGAAGTACAAGGTACTGAATCATCAAAACTTCTTCGAACATTGAAATCCTATACTTTACACAACTTCCTTCCATAATTTAATTACTTCATCATTTAAAAGGAAAAAAATAAAAAAAAACTGCTCGGAATTCATGGAGAAAACACAATCACAACTTGATTTGAAAGAAGAAATCATAGTGAAAACACAAGTTTTACTTTAAAACCAAATGTAAAACAAGTTACACACTTATCTGAAAATCCTCTCCACAAGACTCTTAAGGTTCATTTGAAACTTTGCTTTCTCTTTACAAGATACAATAGAGGTTGGCGCCCAACTCCATAGACTCCAAATCTCTATTCCACTCTTAATAAAAACTAGATACAATTGATAATAAAAGTGCTGAAGTGGAAATGTGTGCTCTCTCTAACATAAACTATACTCTTAACACTAATCACACCCTCCAACAACAACCCTTTTTCTGATCTTCAAGTCCTCTTTTTTAAATTTTCTAAAAGGTGCATTGGTGTCTCTTCAAATCATGTCCATATTCAATGTATCCACCAAAGAATGCATCTTTTCATTCAAATCTGTCGCCCAAAAGAATTTAAGGATGTTATCATCAAATATTGCTTCAAACACCCCTTGAAAATGGCGCCAAATTTGATTTAATTCGTATTTTTTAAGTGCTGCGTCTTTGCACCAAGGGTCCGGCACCTAGCCGCCACAGGTTAAATATTTCATTCCAATCTCTAAATGGCACATAAGGTATAAAATAAGGATGAGGAGGCAACTCAGCACTATGATCTCCTCTAATCAGTTTATCTATGTTTTGATGATAGTTCTCCTCATAATCATCATGTTTCTGTATATACTTCTCAATGTTCTCTTCTTTTCCATCCATATCTCTAATATACTCTCTGGTAAGACTCAACTTCTTCAAAATTTTTTGTAATAATCCAGTTTGTGAATCTCCGGAGGATGATGCATGTGCAGTAGAAGCACGAGAAGTAGAAGCAACAGAAGCAGCAGAAGCAGAAGCACTAGAAGCTCTAATAGATCCTCCTTTCCAGCAAAATACTAAATGTACAGTGTAAGTTTTCACATTTATACTAGTAATAGGTCTAAGTGGCTGAAGAACCTCTTCCCATGTTTCAGACTTCACACCAAACTGCACAAAAATTGAGTGAATCAGTGAAGGAAATCCCATACCTGCTGTAGTAGCAGCTCTCGCACAGTTCAAAATATAATAAAAAACAATAGCTCCAATATCTAAAGGCTTTCCCCAGCTGAATACAATGGTTCAGAAAAGCTCTCTCCCTTTTAACTTCACTGACATAACTTGAAGGAGGAAGCTTAGATGAGATGAAGTAATGTCAAGCCTTTGAAGTGGCATTCAACTTAGAGGCTTGAAAATTCACTCTTCTTTCATTTGTAATCTTCCACAAACCTCTTCCATCAGTAAGAAAAGACATAATCTCATCTAACTCTCCTTCAGAAGGATGATAATTCGCATAAAAATAAAACATCGCAGGAGGTAATCGGTAAAAAGTATTAATTACCGCAGGTGAAAAATCCACTTGTTGCCCCCTAACCATCACCAAATTTTCCTCAACTGCTGGAAATTTAGCATAAAACTCTCTCACCATAGAAATAACTGCAACAGTGGAGAAGCAAAAATATCTTTTCCAATTCCTTCTAGCAATCATCTCTTCAAAATATCCTCCTGGCTTGCTAAAAACTCATTCTGGAATCAATTTCGATGATGCAAGTGTTTCGATGTAACGATTCTCTGCTTGAGACTTGACAAATTTGTCAGAATCCAATTTTGCTTTTTCTTTCGAGCATTTTCACTTTGGATCCATCTCTAAAAATTCACAAAATAATTCACCATAAATTCCAAATTTAAACTAAACTTGTTAACTCAACTTCCAAAAGTAAACTCCACTAAATCCAAGCAATTTGTCATGCTTTTCCTTAAATTTTCACCATGAATACTGATTTTCATATTTTTCAATAATGTACTTAAAATACATGGTGAAAGTCAAATATTTTTACTTAGGAGTAGTGACCATACTTTAAAAAATTCAAATCCAACAAATTTTGATGAAATCGGCTCTAAAATGATCCAATTTAATGATGCCCTAGGCTCCTATTTCACGAAACTGAGAGGCATAAGGTGCTTAGCCACAAAATCTGGCGCTTATGCACCGTCAGTTTGGTGCGTAGCCGGCAATGCCCAAATTTTGGAAATTAAGTCAATTCCATAAAAAATCTGAGTTAATCACATTTAATCACTTCAAATAATTATTTCTCCCCATAAACTCTTTAAATACTCTAAAGGTACTCTTTAATCTCCAATGATTCCACATAAATCTCACACAAACAAAAACTTATATTAATAACAAACTACACTTAATACAAACTACAAATTTCTATCCAAACACTTTGGATGAAATTCCCTAATACATACATTCCAACACATTTAATTTAGCACAAGTTTTACATCATTGAGATGTAGCAAACACATGTACAGTGCAATAATCACAAACATTAAAAAATAACCACACACTTAAAACACTAAACACACATAATCACAAGAGCACACATAATTTAATTTCATTCTCCATTAGGTGGATTATATCTAGAACCACCATTAGTTCCATTTGAACCATATGGAATGTAAATCTGATAAAACGGGTGATGATTGAAAACTCTAACATCTTCTTCTATCCATTTGTTCTTCAGAAACATTGCTTTATCTGCTTCTTCCACATGACTTGTATGACTGAATTGCATTTTAAGTTGCCATCCAATGTGCGCTAAATGTGCATTAATTTTTTTTACCTTTATATCAATAGACTCCTCATCGGCCTCGATCTTCGTAATCCTTTCTGATATTCCTTGGATATTCACAGCCAGAAATCCATTATATAACTTCTGCACACTATCACAAATAAACTTCTTCTTGTTGGCATCCGGTTTCTTCTTAACTTTGCTCTCCAAAGAAGACATTTTTGTACTCAAAATACTATTTTTAAGACTCGGGATTGAAAATAAGAACTGGGGCAAGTATCTCATAAATTTAGGGCCATTTTATAGACTTGGGAAGGCACAAAACCAACCCTAGAAGTGTTAAAACTCCTTAGTAACTCCAAAAACTACTCACTCACGATTTAGGCTTTTAGAACCTCATTTATCACATTTTCATAACTGTGGCACCTATGCGCCAACCAATGGCGCATGGCCACCAGTGCGCATTTTTGCACAGTTCTACCAAACGTCAAAATCTTCATTCTAACTCCTCTAAGTCATCAAATAAGGTCAAATAAACACCACTATAACATAAAAAACTCTAAAATGCTACCACATTTCTCAAATAAAATCAAATAAATGCACACAAAGCAAACATAAATCAAAACACACTGATAAATATGGGTTGCCTCCCACAAAGTACTTGGTTTAACGTCATCAGTCTGACATATTCAGAGCTTATTCGGAGTGACCCATGTTGACCTCCTTTTTGATGAGGTCTTTTCTCTTCTCTATCCTTAGTACTTAGGATCTAGCCTTAGGCTTTCCCTTTGACTATCTTAGAGGGTTAGAGATGGAACCTACCACTTAGGAATTCAAACACCTCTTAACTCCTTTTAAACCCTACATGCCAAATTAATAACCCCCAAACCACTGGGAGGGTTAAGATCAAATGTGGAGGTTTAAAGGATGAGTTCCCTATAGGACTCTTTGGCCTTAGAACTACCTTGAGTGGCCTGGTCTGGTGAGGGTAAACTTGCACACATCACACCCATACACACATTTTAAATCCCAAAAACACTTTCACCCAATTTGACTTCTTGACTCATGTAGGTAATCCATATGGATGGTCCTCAACCCCTAAGCCCCTAGCTAAGAGGGTTAGGAATAACATATTGAGTGCCTAGGGTGAGTCCTCTCATGGCTCCTATGAGCTTAATATGGCTTCATGGCTCAACCAAAGTGAATTCATTCTACTCACATTTTATTAATTTTTTTTTCAAAATTTTAATTTTTTACCCTTGGGGCCCTACACCCACCAAACCTACCAAATGCCCTTGAAATTACCCAAAATTTTCAAAATTGCCTAAATTCACAAAAATTCCTCAAAATCAATCCAAAACATTTCTCACCACCCAAATTGATCACCCATAGCCAAATATACCAAAATTCCCAAAATACCCCATAAATACCCAAAATACCCTTTTAGCCCAAAAATCCATAAATTCCAAAAATTCCCAGAAAATTTCAGAAAATCCCAAATATTCCCAATTTAATTTTGTTCAACTACACCATGGGCTAATTTTGTTAATTTAACCCACTTGTACCAAAGCCCCCAATTTGGCCCATTTTTAACCAAAGTAAGCCTAATGTCAAACCAAACCACTCCAATTGACCTCAATGTTAATCCAATCCAATTATAAACTTCAATTAAATATCCCCAATATCAATTTAGACCAAATTGAAGCCCAATTTGATTAACATTTGGACCAATTTCAATTTGAAGCTTAAAGCCCAATTTTGGCCCATAACCTAAACTTAGCCCAAACTAACCCAACTCAACACCAATTAACCCTAAATCTTTTCCTAAACCTTCCTAATATCCCCACAAAAAAAACACTAACAAAATTTGCTCCAAATTGTAACCCAAACTCCACCCAAACCTAACCCAAAACCAAAATCCCCTAAATTGGCCTAAACCCAAACCTAACCCAAATAGGCCCAAACCCCTAAATCAAAGCCCAACCAAAATTGAAAGCTCTTTGTAACACTCCCATAAACATTCCTCAACATTAATTTTACATTAGAACCAAAGTTAGCCCTACCTTATCCCAAAGTTAACCCAAGCTAGCCTCTTTTGACCCATTTTGGCCTTACCACTAAAAGGCCTAAATTAAACTCAATTCAACTCAAAATCACCACAAATTTGTTCCAAATCATTCATGACACATTCCTACACTAAACCCAACATTTATTTGACAAGGTCCTTCACAAAAATTTCATCCAAAAGTCCATTTTAAAATCTAAAAGTCCACTTCCATAATGCCTTTAAAAGCCCATCTCTCACCAAATCCAAAAAGCCCAAAATCGGCTCTAAAGCCCACATGACAATTTCTTCTCATCATTCCTTTAATTGAAATCATCCCTAAGTCCTAAATAAATAATCAAATCATTCCAAATCAAGCTTCATCCAAATTTCCACCAAAATGACAAAATTCTTAAAATCTACTTCCATGAAATTGACTAAGCTTTACCCCAAGCCAAATGGAGCCATGAAGCCATGCACAAGCCATATGCAAGCCATGGAAGCCACTTTACACATCACCATGTCATTTATGGAAAAAGGAGGGAGTCCTTTAATGATTCCCTTAAGGTTGATTAAGCCTTTTCATGACTCTTCTAAACCTTGATTAAACCTAAATGTACTTAGATGGTGACCTCTCCCCACTAAGCTAGCTGACTTACCTGATTCCCTCAGCCCAAAAATCAGGCCTTGGAGGGTGAACCAAAACTAAATCCATGACTTGGACCCATTTGAGCCCAAAATGTACCTTTCCCCATTCCTTTTTAAATCAATCCCTTTACACATGGCATTAGCCAATTGAGTTCACAAACATCAAACCCTGACCTCCCTGACCCTGGCCGGACCACCACCCCAGTCGACGTAAACCACCAGGCTGAGTGACCTAATTTGATTCAAAAATTCAAATTGAATTGGCTGAGCTGTCCCAACCCAAATGGCCACCACAGCTCTTCTTCTCCTGACTAGAGCAGCAAATCCCAGCCCTCAATTGCCCCTGGGAAGCCCCTAACCATGGCTATTTAAACCAGCCATTCCTCTCGGCCAAAAGTTCGGCTAAAATCAACCTTCACAGAACTTCACCAAATTCCTCACAGAGCTTCCCATAGCCTAGAGCAACTCATCCCCACTGTCTCCCTACCCTAATTTTCACTGATTGAGCTCAATTTTGGAGCTCAATTCTCAGCCTAGAACAGGACAACCCTTGAAACTCCACCAAATCCAAATTAACTTCTCCCACACCTTCACCAGAGGTAGAGAAGAAGTTTCCCGGCAAAATCCCCCTCGCCAGGCTAGCCATTGCTTCCAGCCTCCATAGTTTAAAATCGGGCCTGGTCACTTTCATACCTAGACCTTTCACCAGGGCCAGAGGCTTCATCCCTAGGCTTCTCCAACCACAACGAATGTGACGAGCACATTCAGTTGAGGCTTCATCTCCTGAACCAAGTTATGGATACTCCTCCTCCTTGAGAGCTTCCAGCGATTCTCCATTTCATTTGAGTTGATTTCAATGCATGTAAATCGTATGGATGTGTTAGTCTCTTCAAGACGAATCCATAGAGCATAAGAACACGAAAATGCATTGAGAAATGAGAGAGATCTTAGGGTTTGAGTGTGGATGGCTCTCGGGACACACCAGTCGGAGACGATGACCAGCTGCCGTTGGATCGAGAGTGTTTCGAATGGACGGTGTAGATCACGTTGGACCACAAGATGGAGCGGGACCTCGGGATGCATGGCTGCTGACTCAGGTGGCGGAGTCGAATGGGAGCGCGACACGTGGCCTTTCGAAGCTGCTGAGGTTGACGCAGTGCCGCGTGGATAAGTAGATAAATAGGTTATTTTCTATTTATTTAAATACCCATAATTTGAAAAATTCATAACTTTGCATAAAAAATCAGAAAAATAAACTAAAAATACCCTCTTGCTCGATGAACAGAGGAGAACAATGTGGAAAAGAAATCAAGTCATTTTGTTGAGTACTTTATTTTTAATTAATTATTTACTCATTTCAATGTTTTAATTCTCCATTTACATAGACAATTCACCATGGCATGAGACTGTAGGGCTTTTGTAGCCTCTGGTCTTGGGAACATTCCCTGAATTTTCCAAGGTCAGAGGCCATCTCTATAGTAAGTTATTGATTTTCCAAATTTGTGTGCCTGTTTGGATATTTTAATTCCCATAATTAGCATGTTGTGCATTAAATCCTAGGAAAATTAGGAGAAGTATCTTAGGACCAGAGGACCCTAGGAAAATTATGGTCTGAGTTAATTCATTAAGAATAACCCTAATTGGCCTAAACACTCAAAATTGAATTTTTATTAATTTGGGTCAACTATACATCAAAATCACTTGAAAACAATTCTCCACTAATATTTAGGTCAAAGGAGTCCCACATAAAAATTTGAAACCAATTGGAGGTGATTAGCCCCACTAAATGGACCAATTAAGTTACATGACCAAAATTAAACTTTAAAAATTCATAACTCCAAAAATATATTTTAAAAATTCACAAAAATGATTTTGGGGCTTCTCCAATGTTAGGGGAGTCTAAGAAAATTAAAATTAAAATTTTCTAAAAATCTTCATTTTTCACCATATTTTAATATTTTAATATTTTAATAATTAAAAAATAATAAAAATCACAAAAATATTAAAAATCATAAAAATGTCATATTTTGATTCCTAATCACTTAGGAATAAACCAAATATTTTTCCCAAGTCTCTAGGTTAAGATATTGAATTTTAAAGGCTTAAAACAACTTTTAATATTAAAAAAATGAATTTCCTATCCTTTTCACCAAATTAATTCTAATAAATCAAAGAAAAATCAGAAAAATATAAAATTTACTTCTCTAAACTCCATGAGGTTAGAGGGACTTAAGAAAAATATAAAATCCTTTTTTTAACTTTAATTTTATTTTATAATTAATTAACATTCCAAAACTAAAAAAAAATATAATAAATAAAATATAATTCAAAAAATCACCAAAATTAGTCCAAGTAGTCCTCTGGTCAATAGGAACATCTCATAATTTTTCTAAGGACAGAAACTTTACCTTGGTCACGTTGTTGAATTTTCATTGAAAACTCATATTTTTCATAAAAAATAAATATATAAATTAAATTAAATTTAGAAAAATCACATCTTCTACTCTAATGTCTTAATTGACATGTGAGTAAATTGATATAAAAATTTTAAGTTAATTTGAGCTTAATTTGATGAGTTATGAAATGAACATGCTTAAAAGGGGCATAAATGTAATTAAACAATTTTAACCCTAATTAATATTTAGGTTTAATCAAGGGGAGGGTAAAATATCTGATTTTAAGATCTTCATTAGATGATTGAAACCTAGGAAATTAAAGGGGTAGAAACCCATTAATCATCTTTAAAATATTTAAAATAAATTTTAATTAATTAAACAATTTGAATTTTGGAAGAATAGCTTAAAATTTGGATTATTAAGATTAGGGATTTGATTTAAGAAGATATCAATTCTTTAATTTAAAACCCCTAATTGAATCACCTTAATAATATTTAAGTTTTAATTAAATTTAAAGTGATAATTGAAATTAATAATTAAATAATTAAAATGAAAATAAACCTTAATTAAATTGAAACTTAAAACATTGAATAACTTGATAATCAAATTGAAATAAATTTAAAATATTAAAATTAATTTGAAATTACTTAAAAAATAAATCTAAACCAAATTTGAAACATAAAAAAAACTCAACCTTGAGACAATTCATAATTAAAAAACATAAAAAAACCAAATCAATTAAAAATTAACCTAAAATATTTCAATTAAATTAAAATTAAATCATTAAAATTTAAATTGAATAATCTAAACACCTCTTTCAACCCAAATTAATCTAATACATTGAGATCATTAAAGATGTAAAGATTTAATTAAATTAAAACAACTTGAACAGTATTCCAAACTTAAAATTATTAAAATTTCATAACTAAATTAAATCACTTTAAATCACCAATTCCAATTTTAAATCATTAAATTCTATAACAAACTGATTTCCCCCCTAAAGATTTTCATTATTATAACTGTTAAGTAAAGCATCAAGTGAAATGTCACTTTACTTATAGGATAATCAAACATCCTAATTCACTGAGCAAGAAACAAAACTTAACTAAATTCTTGGATGATCGATTCATCTCTACAATGAAATTCATTTGAACTCAAAATAATCTCAGAAGTATTGAAAAGATGTTCACGATTCGTCCTAAACACTTTCTCAATACGATAAGATGTTTTAGAAGAACAATTGAACTTAATTATTCTTTGGTGAAGAAAATCATCCTTAACAAAACACAAGAACCTAGACGTCATAGGCATTGACTAGCAGTAGGATTAGGATTTTGATAGACAACCAGAACCTTCCCTTAGCTTTACCTAGGTATTTTTTGCAAATATTAGAATGCCTTAACATGTGTTTTAAGTGCAGCTTGGAATGATGGGAAGACCCTCTAGGTACGCTTTTATTTTATTGCAATTTATTTACCTGCACTGTACTTTACTTCTCTTGTATGTTAAACAAGAATGTCACCATGCATGAAAACTGAAATTTTTAGGATAGCCACAAAACTGAAATCCAAAACTAAATTAAAAGTCACAACAAGATAAAATTCATCGCCACAACATTCAAAATATAAAACAACTCAAAATTTAATCACAAACAGAATAACAAAACTACAACTACAACTAAATTAAAATGTCTCGTTGGATGATCGGGAATAGCTCGGATGATGTAACCTAAGTGTTGTTAACGAGATTTCCCATGGTCTAAATGAAAGTGTGGAACTCATTCAGTTGAGTTTAGCAAATTTATCTAGACTAAGTTAATCCGATATCGGAATGATGGAACCGTAGGATCTTAACCGGCGTTGTTATAATCAACTTTAGATTCCCCTAATAAAACATTAAAAACATTTGAACTTTAAGATTTTTCTAAACCAAAACACTTTTCTCATCTCCTAATTTTCGCCTTCTAAAACTAAATCTCTGCAACAACAAGGAGCTTGGAGCATAGTGGGCAGCACGGCCATCGTCGTTAGCAAAACTTGTGTCTACTTCAGCAAAATCATTCTTTAGAATTAAATAACCAAGCCATAGGACTTTGAGGTAGTTTGATGAGTGCAACATAAATCCTCAGCTCTTCGTTATGCATTTGCACAATCATATTATGCAAATTAAGGCCCTAACCGGTTTTAGGACTCCGAGGTAGTCGTTTGGTACTACATAAACCCTCACATCTTCGAGTTTATTTGTAAGATTATGTCATATAAATATAAGTCCTAATTAACTAAAATTGGCAGGATTACAACATTAAATAAACTCTTGAATTGAAGCCAAACAATAGGATAATTTGGGAAGTTGCCAAGATTCTTCTTGGATCCTCAACTTCTCCTACTTCTCTTCATTTGGACTCCTGAAATTAACTGTTCCAAATTTGAGCTAATCCCTTTTGAAATTCCAAAATTCAATCCTTTGAAAACCTTAAACTTTGAAATTCTTGAGAGCAAAACCATTGATTATTATTGAGAGTTTTCTTAAATGATTCATATCATTTAAGATGTAATTAACTATAGGAGCTTCTCCTTATAGGGAACTTTAAGAACCCATATAATATAAACCCTGTTTAATTCATTTATATTAAGCAGGGGAACTTGTCGGCTTATAAAATTGGTTCGCAGACCAAACAGATGTCACAAATCTTCTAGTTTATTTAATCGAGCCCCATCATCAAGCAGTGTATCTATTCTTTGGGATGGATACACGGTTTGTGGTGTGTGGTGCTCGTTTATATAAACTATTTGGGATGTGAGATCGGTTTGAATTCATATCTTAAAATTTTTGAACTTAAAATCATTTTCAAAATCAAATGCTACTTTCTAAATTATACATATTTAAATTAAATTTAAAACTTAAAATTTGCCGACAATTTCTGTTAGGCGACCCCTTTTTCTAAAATACAACACAACCAGAAAATATGCTGACAACCCAACATCAGATTCTCATCAGGTTTAGATTGATCGACTAAAAGTAAGGTTTAAGTCTATAATCATTCACTTTAAATATTTTTCTAGTCTTAGGATCCTTAATATCTACAGCTCCATATGAATAAACTTTCATCACAATAAATGGGCCCATCCACATGAACATAAGTTTTCCAGCAAATATTCTCAATCTTGCATTACATAGTAAAACTTTTTGCCCTGGCTCACGATTTTTAGTAAGAATCTTCTGATCATGTCACAACTTCATCTTTTCTTTATAAATCTTAGCATTTTCATAAGATTCATTCCTTATCTCTTCAAGCTCATTTAATTGCAACAATCTCTTTTCTCCAGCATCTTTCAAATTATAATTGAACTCTTTAATAGCCCAATATGCTTTATGCTCAAGTTTAACTGGTAAATGACAAGTTTTTAAAAAAATTAGCCTATATGGGGACATTCCTATAGGAGTTCTGTAGGCAGTCCTATAGGCCCACAAGACATAATCCAATTTGATTGACCAATCCTTTCTAATTGGATTACAGTCTTTTCCAATATTCATTTAATTTCAAGTTGGATAATTCAACCAAACCACTTGTCTGCGGATGATAAGCAGTACCAATGCGATTGTTAATATGATATTTCTTTACTAACTTCTCCATAATTGCATTTCTAAAATGACTTCCCCCATCACTTATGATTACTCTTTGTATTCCAAATCTTCAAAATATATTCTTATTTAAAAACTTTGCAACACGTTGAGCATCACATCGAGGTAAAGTAATAGCTTATATCCATTTAGATACATAGTCTACTGCTATCAAAATGTATGTATTTCCAAAAAATGGTATAAATGGTCCCATGAAATCTAATCCTCAAACATCAAATATTTCAACTTCTAACATATAATTAAGCGGCATCTCATTTATTCTACAAATGTTGCCTACACGTTGACATTGATCAAAATTTATAATATAAACATTAACATCTTTAAAAATTGTAAGCCAATAAAATCTAGATTGTAAGATTTTATATGCAGTTTTATCAACTCCAAATTGTCCCCCATAATCAGAATTAGGACGTTTTTGAATAATTTCATAAGTTTCATCTGAAGGCACATATCTTCGAATAATCAAATCATTTCATTTTTTATTTAAAAATGGGTCATCCAAAAAAAAAAGTCTTAGCTTCAGATAGAAATTTATTCTTCTCCTGATATGTCAAACCATAGGGTAAAATATCACTAACAATAAAGTTTTCAATGTCGACATACCACAGAGCACACCAATCATTAAAAGCAAATAACTTTTCATCAGGTAAATGTTCATTAATTTTTTCAGCATCATAGAGAGATTTTTCAGTTTCGAGCCAGGACAGATGATCAACAATTTAATTATCAACACCCTTCCTATCTACTATCTAGAAAACAAATTCTTACAAAAGAAGAATCCATCTAATCAATCTTGGTTTTGCATCCTTCTTCTTCATTAAATACTTAATAGCAGAATGATCAGTATGAAACACACATTTAGTTCCAATTAAATATGATATGAATTTATCAAAGGCAAATACTATAGTTAATAACTCTTTCTCAGTTGTGGTATAATTAATTTGAGCTTCATTAAGAGTTTTACTAGCATAGTAAATCACTTTGAAAACCTTATCATATTTCTGACCCAAAATAGCTCCAATAGCATAACCACTAGCATCACACAATAATATAAAATTTAAAATTGGTTAATTTGAAATTTTGAATTTTGTAGATGGGTTAGGCAGGGACGATACCAGCTCTCACTCTAAAGTTCTCTCTATTCCCTCCAATCGGGGGCTAACATCTCATAACAAAATTTAAAATAACAAACCAAATTAGGGGGCTTTAACCTGTCAATCTAAAGTCCTCTAATTTTACTCCCCAATAAAGTATATCTCCCAATATATTTGCATTTAATCATATGGACTACAATTCTTACCCACATAATTGCATGTGATTCTTTCTGATTGTTGTTCGAGACAATACCGCATTGGATCTTACATAATCTCACAATAAATTTTAACATCTTAATTGGCCACATCAAGAAATAAATTAAGTTCAAGGAATTGAATCATCACAATTTATTCTAGCATTAAACAATTATACTATCCACAACATATTTCCATAATTTAATTTCTTCATCATCTAAGAAAGAAAAAGATAAAGTAAACTACTAAGATTTTTTGAAGAAAACACAAACAAAACTTGATATGAAAGCATAAAACATAATGAAAATACAACAATCTTACTTAAAAAGAAAGTGTAAAAATGAAGATAAATACTTATCTGAAAATCCTCTCCACAAGACTCTGGAAGTTCCTTTGGAATTTTGCTTTCCAGAATATAACTTTATAGAGGTTGGCGCCTAACTCTGGTGACTCTAATAATGACTTTAAACTTCAATAAAAACTAGATATTAGAATAAAAGAAAATTGGTTAGAAGAAGGCTTCACACCAACCCTTTTTCCTTTCTTACTCTCTATTCTCTACTATAGAAAAGAAGAACTCTAAATCTTAACACACTAACAACTACCACTCTCTTCAGCACACACTAAAAATAACAACCCTCTAAGAACAACCACTTGCAAATTATGAGGCTTCATTTTCATAATTTTTTAAAAGGTGCCTTGGTGTCTCTTCAAATCATCTCCAGATTCAATGTATCCACCAAAAGATGCATCTTCAATCATATTTGCCGCCTAAAGGAAGTTAAGGAAGTCACCACCAAAATTTGCTTCAAACACCACTTAAAAATGGTGTTAAATTAGATTTAAATTCAATTTTTAACTGTGGCGCTTATGCGCTGGCATTTTGCCGCCAGAGGCTAAATTTCTCAAACTTCATAATTTTGCTCTAAATTTGATCCTTTTTCGCTCTTTTCATCATTATTAAACATTTTCATCATACTTGCAAGAAAAAAAATAATATACCTTCCATTAAAGTGTAATATCAACAAAAATAGGTATAAAAATGTGCATAAAAACAATATATATTTTAGGTGTATCAAAATCCCTCAAACATAAAATGTTACTTGTCTTCAAGTGGCTCTTAACTATAAAAATTTTAACATGCAAATTATGTAAATAATTTTCTTTAGGAAGGTTTCAAAATTTTGTTCTAGAAATGAAATAATCCAATTTAGAAAAAAATTTAGTAAATAAGACAAACTTAAAGTTTAGAAAGTTCTTAAGTAAAGGATAATGAAAATATAAGTTTTTATCTAATTCAGAAATACTTGTAGATTTTTCAAAATATAGGATTCAAACATTTTATTTTTCTCACTTAAAAATTTTAATTGAGAATACTTTTACTTACTATATTATAACCTTAAGTTTTAGATTTTCTCAAAACTTATATTTAAAACTTTAGGCATGGAACCAATTTTTAATTAGGCCCTTAAATTCTGAAGCTTCTCCTTGCTTTGCACTAACTATTTTTCATTTTTTCCTTTTCTTTTCTTTTCTTTTTTCTCTCTCTCTTTTTTTTTAATAAGGCAAGGTTTACTGTATCTGGATAGGCCTATAATGATTTTGAATTACACCCTTTCATTTAAAATAAAGGTTTGATATGTATCTTTCACTTAAAAAATCATAATAATAGTGTTGAAAATTATTTCTCAATAAAAGAAATTTAAGCTTTGAAAAATAAAAGTCGAATCTTCTATTCATCCAAAAATAGAACATTTCTTACTAAAGATAGTTTAACTATATTTAACATTTCTTTATTAAGAACATTTAACTTTGAATTTTTCATTATTACTACAAATTTTAACTAAATTTTTTTATTCATTTCTAAATTCAAAACTTTGTTTCCCTAATATAACTTCATATACATAATTATTTTCAATCAAAAACCAAATTTATTTTAAGTATTCTTGAGAACTGTTGACCTCATTTTTGATGAGGTCTTCTCTTCTTCTCTTTAGTACTTAGGATCTAGCCTTAGGCTTTTCCTTTGACCGTCTTAGAGGACTAGAATTGAAACCCACCTTTTAGAAATTCAAACCACTTCTTAACTCCCTGTAAACTCCACAAACCTGACTGTAGACCCCTAATCACCTAGAGGGTTGAAATCAAAATGTGGAAGTTTAAAGGATGAGTTCCTATAGGACTCTTTGGCCTTAGGACCTGCACCGGTGGCCCAGTGCAGTAGAGGGCTTACTTACACTACACTCATACACTACACCTGCACACTACACTTCCACATACCTCCTAGAACCACACTTATACCTAACTTGACCTCCTGACTCAGGTAGGTGATTCACATGGATGGTCCTTAACCCCTAAGCCCTTGGCTAAGAGGGTTAGGAATAACATAGTGAATGTCTCAAATGAGTCCCTTCATGGCTCATGTGGGCTTGATATGGCTTCATGGCTCAACCAAAATGATTTCTTTCCACTTAAATTCACCCAATCTTCAATTTCCCAAATTTTCAATTTTTGACCCCCGGGACCCTACACCCGCTTAGCCTACCCAAAACCCTCGAAATTACCCAAATTTATAAAAAATTGCCAAATTACCCAAAATTCTCCAAAATCATTCCCAAATATTTCCACATCACTTAAATTGATCATCCATACCCAAAAATACCAAAAATTCCAAGAAAACCTCCCAATACCCTCCAAATACCCAAAATACCCCTCTTGACCTAAAAATCCAAAAATTCAGAAAATTCCCAAAAAATTTCAGAAAATCCCAAATATTCCCAATTTCATTTTGTCCAACTACACCATGGGCCAATTTTGTCAATTTACCCTACTTTTGTCAAAACCCCCAATTTGACCCATTTTAACCCTAAGTGAACCCAATGTCAAACCAAACCTACCCAATTGACCCCAATTTTGGTCCAATTCAATTCTAAACTTCAAATCAATATCCCAAATACCAATTTAGACCAAATACAAGTCCAATTTGATTGACATTTGGATCCAACCTCACTTTTGGCCTTAAAGCCCAATTTGGACCCATGACCCAAACTTAACCCAAACTCACCCAATTCAACTCCAATTAACCCCAAACCTTTTCTAAATCCTCCTTAGCCTCCCCACAAGCAAAACGCTAACATGATTTGCCCAAAATTTAGACCCAAACCCCACTCAAATTCAACCCAAGGCTAAAGGGCCCATTTTTGACCTAAACCCAAACCTAGCCCAAATGAGCCCAAACCCCAAAATCAAAGCCCAACCAAAGTCAAAACCTCTTTGAAACACTCCCATAAACATTTCTCAACATTAATTCTACATCAATTTCAACCCTAGCCCAACATTGGCCCAACTTGGCCCCTTGGACCTATATTGACCCATTCACCAAAAGAGCCCAAATTCAACCCAATTCAAATCCAAATCACCCCCAATTTGCTTCAAGTCACTCATGACACATCCATGAGCTAAACCCAACAATTATTTGGCCCAACCTCTTTACAAAATTCCCATCCATAAATTCATTTTTAAACTTAAAGGCCCATTCCTTAAACCATTTTAAAAGCCCACTTCCACCAAATCCAAAACCCCAAAAATTCTTCCAAAGCCCATATGACATTTCCCCTCATCATACTTTCAATTAAAATCATCCCTAAGTCCTAAACCAATGATCAAATAATTCTAAATGAAGCTTCATCCAAATTTCCACCAAATTATTCAAAATCCTTAAAATCCTTTTTTATGAAATTGACCAAACTTTTTCCAAGCCAAAGGTGAGCCATGAAGCCATGCATGAGCCACATGTAAGCCATGAGAGCTTTGGACACTCCACCATGCCATATTGGGTAAGAAGAGGGGGGCTTTCCTTAATCCCTAAAGCTCATTAGCCTTAATCATGTTTCACACTAAACTTAAATTTAATCCAAATATATTTGGATGGAGACTTCTCCATGCCAAACCAGTCGATCCCTTTGATCCCCCACAGCATCCAAAGCCACCTCGAAGGGTGCACCAAGCCCAAATGGGTGGATTGACCCATTTAGACTCAAAACTAGCCATGCCCCATTCTACTTTGAATCAAAGCCTTTACACATGGCAATTGCCAATTGCTTGCACCAAGCCTCGCCACCGACCCACCCGACCTTGAGGGTGACCCATGCTCGGCCGGCCGGCTACCGTGCCGCCGGAAAACACCATGGCCGAGAGCTCACATGTGAGCCAACTTTGAAATTCTCACTCGCCGAGCTGCCCCATCCCCAGTGGCCATTGTAGCTGTTCTTCTCTTGCCAAGAGCAGCTGATCCCAAGCCCTAAGTCTCCCTGGGAGGCCCTCCACCCTCTCCTATTTAAACTCCACCCCACTCGGCCATGAGAGGAGCTGAGCACAAACCTTGCCGAAACTCTGCCAAAATTGTTCCAAACCCTTCTCCACCCTTAGAGCACTTGATCCCCAAGTGAGATCCCCCGCTATTTCTTCTTCGCGAGCTCAATTTCGAGTTGAAATTCTACCCAAAACCAGGACACTTCTCCACAGGTGGACCAATCCTCAAATTGATTGGTTCTACACCTTCACCGGACCAAGGGAAGGTGTCCACCGACAAAAGCCCCATCTCCGGACCACCCGGTTGCTCCGGACCTCCAAGCTTTGTGATCGGGCTTGGTCGAAATCACATCCGGACAATTCACTGCACCAGGAGACTTCATCCGGAGCTTGCTCGGGATCCAATCGAAGGTGCAACAACTCTCGGATTGAAGCCACACTTCTCCGAGCAAAGGTATGAGCTAATTCTTCATCCCGAGCTTCGGAGATTCTCCATTTCAAATGCCTTAGTTTCAATGCATGTTAACCGTATAGATGTGTTCGTCTCTTCAAGACGAATCCATGAAGCATAAGAACATAAAAATCCATCGAGTATCGAGTGAGATCTAAGGGATTTAGTGTGGACGGCTCTCGGGCGAGGACGCTCGGGGACGATGAACGGATGCCGTCCATTCAATACACGCGCGGACGAACGGCTCGGATGGCGTCGGACCGGAGAGACGGTACGAGAACCGCGGGGCCCGGCTGCCGACTCGGGTGGCGGCGTCGAATGGGAGCGCGACGCGTGTGCGTTCGGAGCCGCCGAGGTCGACGCGGCGCCGCATGGATAAATAGAAAATTAGGGTATTTTTCTATTTATTTAATTCCCTAAACTTCAAAAATTCATATCTCTGTGTAGAAAAATCAGAAAAATAAAATAAAAATACCCTCTTGCTCAGGTGAACGGAGGAGAATAATGTGGAAAAGAAATCATTTAATTTCATCAAGTATTTTATTTTTTATAATTTATTTACTCTCTGCATTATTTTGATTCTCCATGCATGTATACAATTCACCATGGCATGAGACCATAGAGCTTTGAAGCCTCCGAATTTGGGAACATTCCCGAATTTTCCAAAGTCGGAGGCCATCCCTATAAAAAGTTATTGATTTTTCAAATTCATGTTATTGTTTTGAGTATTTTAATTCTAATAAATAGCATGTTGTGAAATAAATTCTAGGAAAATTTGGTGATGTTCCTTATGACCAGAGAACCCTAGGAAAAATAGGTTTTGACTTAGTTCATTTAAAACAACCTTAATTGGCTTAAACACCTAAAATAGTTCTCTAATTAATTAGAGTTAACCATGCATCAAATTGACTTG
Organism: Papilionanthe hookeriana x Papilionanthe teres; assembly: GCA_022702705.1. Taxonomy (NCBI): domain Eukaryota; kingdom Viridiplantae; phylum Streptophyta; class Magnoliopsida; order Asparagales; family Orchidaceae; genus Papilionanthe; species Papilionanthe hookeriana x Papilionanthe teres. Next base: position 145,760,787 of record CM040423.1, on the reverse strand, counting down.
AAATCAATTCTCCACTGACCTTTAGGATCAGAGGAATCCACCATAAAAGTTTGAGGTCAATTGGACTTGGTTAGCCCCACTAATTGGGTTGATTAAGCCACTTAGCCATTTTAAACTTTAAAAATTCATAACTTTTAAAATACCTTTTAAAAATTCACTAAATTGGTTTTGGGGCCTCTCTGATATCAGAGGAACCTAAGAAAATTAAAATTTTAATTTTCTAAAAAAGTTGATTTTTAATAATATTTTAATATTTTTAATAATTAAAAATAATAAAAATCACAAAAATAATAAAATTCACCAAAATGTCACATTTTGAATTTTAATCACTTAGGAACAAATCCCACATTTTTCTTAGGTCTATTTAGTGAGATATTAAATTTTAAAGCTTTAAGGTAATTTTAAAGTTAAAAAAATGTATTTTCTAGCATTTTCACTAAAATAATTATAATAAATCATAGAAAAATCAGAAAATTGCAAAATTTGCTTCTCTGATTTCCTTGAAACTAGAGAGATTTTTGAAAAATATAAAATTCATTTTTCAACATTCATTTTATTTTTAAATTAATTAACACTCCAAAACTTAAAATAATTATAATAAAAATAATATAATTCAAAAAATCACCAAAATTGGTCCAAGTGGTTCTCTGGTCATTAGAAATGTCCCCTAATTTTCTTAAGGACAGAAACTTTCCCTTGGTCATGTTATTAAATTTTCCTTGAAAATCTCTATTTTTCACCAAAAATAATTATATAAATAAATTAAATACAGAAAAATCACATTTTCCCCTCTCATGTCTTTATTGACATATGAGTGAAGTCACATAAAAATTTCAAGTTCATTTGAGTTCAATTTAGTGAGTTATGAAATTATTAAGCTTAAAGGGTAAAGTGGTAATTAAAATTTTTAATCCTTAATTAAAACTTTAGGTTTAATAAAAAATTAATAAGTAAAATATTTGATCCTAATCTGATTTGGATGATTGAAATTTAAATAATTAAAGGGTAGAGACCCATTAAACAATTTTAAAATGATTAAACTTTAATTAAATAATGGATTAAATTTGGAAGAATAACAAAATTGGAATTATTAAAATAGGGATATTATTAGGAAGAGATTTATTCTTTAATTTAAAAATCCCTAAATTAATTATCTCATTAATATTTAATTCTTAATTAAAGTAATAACTCAAATTTAAAATATATTAAAAGACTTACTCATTAAACTAAAATTAAATTATTAACTCTTTTAAAAATCTCAATTAAAATTAAAAATAAAATTAAATTAAATAAATTAAATTAAATTAAATTAAATTAAATTAAAATTAAATTAAATTAAATTAAAATTAAATTAAATTAAATTAAAATTAAATTAAATCAAATTAAATTAAATTAAGTAATTAAATTAAATCAAATTAAATTAAATTAATTAAATTAAATTAAATTGAATTAAATTAAATTAAATTAAATCAAATTAAATTAAATTAAATTAAATTAAAGGAAATTAAATTAAATTAAATTAAAATTAAATCAAATCAAATTAATTTAACATTAAATCAAACTCTATTGAATTAAATTAAATTAAAACTCAATTAAATTAAATTAAATTAAATTAAATTAAATTAAATATAACATCACCTAAGACATAAAGAATTCAAAAATAAATCTAAAATAACTTGAACACTATTCCAATTTTAAACTCATTAATGGAAATTAAACTAAATCACAAACCATTTGAACACCAATTTACCCTCAAAAGCTTTAGTTATCATAACTCCTAAACAGAACATTAAATGAAATGTTACTTCACTCATAGGATATTCAAATATCCTAGTTCGCTGAGCAAGTTAACAAAGCTTGAATTCCCGGACGATTAATTCATTTGTATAATTAAATTCATTTGGACTTAAAACAATCCTAGAAATATTGAAAAGATGTTTAAGATTTGTCTTAAGCACTTCCTCGATATGATAGGATGTTCATAAGAACAATTGAACTTAATTATTCTTTGATGAAGAAAATCGTCCTTAAACCAAAACACAAAGAACCTAGACGTCATAGGAGATGACTAGCTATAGGATTAGGAATTTGGTACAAAACCATAACCCTTCCCTTAGCTTTACCTAGGAGCTTGCTTAAATATTCTAATTGTGTTTTAAGTGGAGCTTGGGATGACGGGAAGGCCCTCCAGGTACGCTTTTATTTTATTGCAATCTACTTTCTTGCAATTTACCTTCTTGCAATTTACTTTATTGCAAATGCACTTTACTTTTCTTGCATGATAAACAACTGTTGCATGAAAACCCACACCTTTAAGATAGTCCCTAAAACTGAAACCAAAACTAAGTTAAAAGTCATTGCAAGATAAAATTCACCGCCACAACATTTCAAAATATAAAACAACTCAAAATTTAATCACAAACAGAACACAAAACTACAATTGCAACTAAACTAAAACGTCCTGTTGGATGATCGGGAATACATCGGATAATGTAACCTACGTGTTGCTAACGGGATTTCCCACGGTCTAAATGAAAGTGTGGAACTCATTCAGTTGAGTTTAACAAATTCATCTAGACTAAGTGAATCCGATAAAAATAATGATGCCGGAAGGATGGAACCGTGGGATCTTAACCGGTGTCGTTATAATCAACTTTAAGATTTGTTTTAATTAAAACATAAAAAACACTTGGAAATTATGACTTCTCTAAACCAAAACACTTTTCTCATCCCCTGATTTATGATTTCTAAAACTAAACCTCTGCAACAACAAGGAGCTCGGAGCATGGTGGGCAGCACGGCCATCGTCATCAGCAAAACCTGAGTCTACCTCAGCAAAACTTTCCTAGAATTAAATAACCAAGCCATAGGATTTCGAGGTAGTTTTCCTAGTGCAACATAAATCCTCAACCTCTTCGTTAGGCACTTGCATTGCAAATTAAGCCCTAACCGGTCTTAGGATTCCGAGGTAGTCGTTCGGTACGACATAAACCCTCACATCTTCAAGGCTATTTGTATGATCCTATCATATAAATATAAATCCTAATTAATTAAAATTGGCAGGATCAAAACATTTAAATAAATATTAGGACTTTCTTAAATCTAAGCCAAACAATAGGATAGTCGGGAAATTACCGAAGTTCACTTCGAATCTGTGATTTCCCCTACTTTTCTCCCTTTGGATTCACAAAACAAAATGTTCCAAACTTGATTCATTCCCTATTGAAATTCCAAAATTCAATCCCTTGAATACTTAAACTTTGAAATCCTTGAGAGCAGAATTATTGATTATTATCGAGAGTTTTCTTAGGTGATTCCCATCACTTAAGATGTAATTAACTATAAGGGCTTGCCCTTATAGGGAATTTTGAAGAACCCAGGTAATATAAACCCTGTTTAATGTTTTCATATTAAGCAGGGGAATTTTGTCGGCTTATAAAATTGGTTCGCAGACCAAACGGATGTCACAAATCTTCTAGTTTATTTAATCGAGCCCCACCGTCAAGCAGTGTGTCTATCCTTAGGGATAGATACACGGTTTGTGGTGCGGTGCTCGTTTATATAAACTATTTGGGATGTGAGATCGGTTTAATCTCATATCTTAAAACCTTCAAATTTAAAATTATTTTACTACTTTTCAAATTATTTATTTTAATTAAATTAAAAATTCGCCGACAGCTTCTGTTAGGCGACCCCCTTTTCAAAATAAAACACACAACCTAAAAATATGCCGACAAGAACAAATAAAATTTTAGGTTTTTGAAAAATTAAGTTTTAAATTCCCCCCCCCCAACTTTAATTTTTAGTCAGAATAAAAACATTTAAAAATAAGAAATGATACATGAGTGAAATTAAAAACTAAATAACATGCTTGCAAGAATTTCAATATCCTAAATATGCAAGTATAACAGTTTTAAAGAAAAACAGGAGTAAAAAGAAACTAAATTCAGTTTTTCATAAAATAAAAATTTCAAAAGACTTCTACAGTAGTGGAGGTTTTCAAAGCAAATACACACCAACTTAACATAACTAAAATCACAACAATACTAGATAATAACTGGTAGTAGATTTTGAAAAGTTTTAAACATGTAATTTTCAAATAGTGGTTTTTAATAGTGTTATAAATTTCCTAACAGATTTAGAATTAATTTACACTCTATTAAAAATTCAAACACTAAATACACATTAAAACTTTTATTACTACACACATATCACAAATTATAACACAAAACATTAATTTATCTCATCAACATCTGAATGTGCATGAAAAGAAATAGTCCAACTATTCTCTATACAAAATTAGAGTTCATACCATAAATACATCACACAACAATTAAACATAACATCACATATAAAAACATCAAAATAAAAGCATAACTACACATAAGGAATCACAAAACAAATTAACTAAACATAACAACCCTAATCATCATCAACTTCTTCAGCCCGGTCTCTGGATGACACATAAGGTATATAAAATGGATGAGGGGGCATCTCAGCACTGTGATCACCTCTAATCACTCTATCCATGTAATGTTGATAATTATCCTCATATTCAATATACCATTCAATATTTTCAATCTTACAATTCATATCTCTAACATGCTCTTGGGTAAGACTCACTTGCTTTAAAATCTTCTTTAATAGTCTACGAATCACTAGATGATGATGCTCTAGAAGTAGTGGCACATGAAGTAGAAGCAGTAGAAGCAGAAGCATAAGCAATGGAAGTTCTAAATCCTCCTCTCCAGCAAAACTCTGAATGTACAGTGTAAGCACCAACATTTCTACTAGTAATAGGTCTCAATGGCTGAAGAACTTCCTCCCATGTTTCAAACTTCACACCAGACCGCTCACAAATCGAGTGAATTAAGGATGGAAATCCCATAACTGAAGTAGAAGCAGATCTAGTACAGTTCATCACATAATAAAAAATAATAGCCCCTACATCAATAGGCTTTCCTAACTGAATACAATGGCTCAGAACAACTCTCTCCCTCATAACTTCACTAGTATTACTTGAAGGCAATATTTAGATGAGATAAAATAATTCCACGCCTTCGAAATGGCATTCAACTTAGAGGCCTAATAATTTACTCTTCTTTCATTTGTTATCTTCCATAAACCTCTTCCATCAGTCAGAAAAGATATGATCTCATCTAATTCTCCTCCAGTAGGATGATAATTAGCATAAAAACAAAACAATGCAGGAGGCAAGTGGTAGAAGACAATAATTACTGCAGGTGAAAAATGTACTTGTTCACCTCTAACCATCACCAAATTCTCTTTTGTTGCAGGCAAGTTTGCATAAAAGTCTCTGACCATAGAAATAACATGGACAGCGAAGAAGTAACAGTAATTCTCTCAATTCCTTCTAGTTATTATTTCTTCAATAACTTCTCCTGGCTTACTAAATACTCGTTTAGGAATCAATTTACGTGACGACAGTGCGTCAAAGTATCGATTCTCTGCTCCCGCACTAAAAAATTTGTTGGAATCAAATTTTGCTTTATCTTTCGAGCGCTTTGACTTTGGAGCCATCTCTAAAAAATCACAAAAATTCACCATAAATTCCAAAATTTAACTAAACTTGGTAGTTTAACTTCCAAAGGTAATTTCCACTAAATCCAAGCAATTTCTCATGCTTTTCCTCAAATTTCACCATAAATAATGATTTTAAGATTTTTCAATAATATACTCAAAATATATGGTGAAAATAATTTTTTTTTTTACTTAGGTGTAGTGCTCATATCTCAAGGAATTCAAATCTGACTAATCTCGTTCAAATCGGCTCTTAATTGATCCAACTTAAGGATGCCCTAAATTCTATTTCATTATTATGAGAGGTTGAGGGTGATGGGAGGTGTTAAAAATGTCAATTTTATGGTTTTTAACTGCAGAAAACCAATTTTTGCGAACCGGCGCTTTAGCGCGGGGCATCGGCGCTTAGCCGTGAAATCTAGCCCTTAAGCGCCTATATTTTGGCTCTTAGTCGCTTGTACCCTGATTTTCACAATTAATTTAAAAAATGTACTAAAACCCTTGGTTAATCACCCTAAATCACTTCAAATAATCATTTCTCCCCCATAAACTTTTCTAATACTCCAAAGAAAGTTAAATTTCCATTAATTCCAAACAAATTTCATACAAACACAAACTTTCATTTAATTAAAACAATCACACTTAATACAAACTAAAAATTTCTATCCAAATATTTTGGATGAAATCTCCCAATACCCAATGATTTAAATACATCAAAACAAAGATAAATTTACACCATTAAGATGTAACAAACACACATTAAAGTTCAATAGAATACAAACATATAACACTAGACACAAAACACTTAACACATAAAACCACAACACTGGACTACACTCAAATTAATTCCAATTTCCATTAGGTTGAATATATCCAGAACCACCATTAGTTCCATTTGAACCATATGGAATATAAATCTGATAAAACAGGCGATGGTTGAAAACTCACACATCTCTTCTTCTAACCATTTGTTTTTCAGAAACATCATTTTATCCGCTTCTTCCACTAGACTTGTATGATTGAATTGCATTTTAAGTTGACATCCCTATGCGCTAAATGAGTGTTAGTTATATTTACTTTTGCTTTAATTGACTCCATGTTGGCTTCAATCTTCGCAATCCTTTCTACAATACCTTGAATACTAATTACTAGGAATCCGTTGTATAACTCTTGCGCACTTTCACTAATAAATTTCTTCTTGTTGGCTTCCTCCTTTTTTTTTAATTTGACTCTCCCAAGAAGACATTTTTGCACTCAAATTACTCTTCTTAAGACTCAGGAATGAAAATAGGGACTGGGGCAAGTGTTTCTCTTAGTCTAGGGCCTTTTTATAAACATGGGAAGTGCTAAAACTGACCGTAGACGTTTTAAAACTCCAAAATAATTTCTAAAACCACTTCTCCACGATTTTGGCTTATAGAAATTCATTTATCATGTTTTTTATAACTGCAGCGCTTAAGCGCCAACCAGGCGGCGCTTAGCCACCAGTGCACATTTTTGCACAGGTCTGCCAAATGTTTAATTTTTTTCATTCTAAGTCTTTTAAGTCATCAATTAATGTTAAATAAAAGGCACTATAATCAATTTCTTCAAAATACTGCCACATAATCATGAAAATAAACCAAACAAAGCGTACAAAGCAAACATAAAGCAAAGTACACCGATAAATATGGGTTGCCTCCCACAAAGTGCTTGGTTTAATGTCTTCAGCCTGACATACCCAAAACTTATTCTGAGTGACCCAACATCATATTCTCATCAGGTTTAAGTTGATCGACTGAAAAATAAGGTTTAAGTATATGACCATTAACTTTGAATATTTTTCCAGTCTTAGGATCTTGAATATCCATAGCTCCATAAGAATAAACTTTTATCACAATAAATGGACCTATACATTTGGACTTAAGTTTTCCAGCAAAAAATTTTAACTTGGCATTATACATCAAAATTTTTTGTCCTGGCTCAAGATTTTTAGTAAGAATCTTCTGATCATGTCGTAACTTCATCTTCTCTTTATAAATCTTAGCATTTTCGTAAGATTCATTCCTTATCTCTTTAAGCTCATTTAATTGCAATAATCTCTTCTCAACAACAACCTTCAAATTATAATTGAACTCTTTTATAGCCCAATATAATTTATGCTCAAGTTTAACACGTAAATGACAAGCTTTTCCAAAAATTAGCCTATGTGGGGACTTTCCTATAACAATTTGGTAAGCAGTCCTATAGGCCCACATAACATAATCCAATTTGATTGACCAATCTTTTCTATTTGGATTAACAGTCTTTTCCAATATTCTTTTAATTTCATGATTGGATAATTCAACCAAATCACTTGTCCGCGGATGATAAGCAGTAGCAATGCGATGGTTAATATGATATTTCTTTATTAACTTCTCCATAATCACATTTCTAAAATGACTTTCCCCATTTGTTATGATTATTCTTGGTATTCCAAATCTACAAAATATATTCTTTATTAAAAACTTTTCAACACTTTGAGCATCACATTGAGGTAAAGCAACAGCTTTAATTCATTTGGATACATAGTCTACTGATATTAAAATATAAATCTTTCCGAAAGAGGGGCATCTCGTTTCTTCTAGAAATATTGCCTACACGCTGACATCGATCACAATTTTTAATATATGCATTAACATCTATAAAAATTGTAGGCCAATAAAATTCAGATTGTAAAATTCTATATGCAGTTCTATGAACACCAAAATGTCCCCCAAAATCAAAATTATGACATTTTTGAATAATTTCATAAGTTTCTTCTAAAGGCACACTTCTTCGAATGATCAGATCCTTTCCTTATTTATATAAAAAAGGTTCATACCAAAAATAAGTTTTAGCATCAGATAAAAGTTTCTTTCTTTCCTAGTATGTCAAACCATATGGTAAAATATCACTGACAATAAAGTTTACAATGTCGACATACCACGGAATACGCCACTCATTAATAGTGAATAATTTTTCATCAGAAAAATGTTCATTAATTTCTTCTGTATCACTAATAGATTTTTCAGTTTCAAGCCTGGATAAATGATCAGCAATTTGATTATTAACACCCTTCATATCTAATATCTCAAAATCAAATTCTTGCAGAAGAAGAATCCATCTAATCAATCCCGGTTTTGCATCTTTTTTCTTCATTGAATATTTGATAGCAGAATGATCAGTATGCACCACACATTTAGTTCCAATTAAATATGATCAAAATTTATCAAAAGCAAATACTATAGCTAATAACTCTTTTTCAGTAGTGGTATAGTTAATTTGGGTTTCATTAAGAGTTTTACTAGCACAGTAAATTACTTTGAAAATTTTATCATGTTTTTGACCCAAAACAACACCAATAACATAATCACTAGCATCACACATTAATGCAAATAGTTTTTCCCAATTTAGTTAAATTATAATAGGTGCAGTGATTAATTTTTATTTTAAAGTTTCAAAAGCTTTTAGGCATTCATCATCAAAATAAAAAATTACATCCTTTTCCAATAAACAGCATAAGGGTTTTGAAATTTATGAAAAGTCTTTAATGTAACGCCTATAGATTTCAGTATGTCCCAGAAAACTTCTAATTCTCTTTACATTAGTTGTACAAGTTAAATTAAAGATAACTTGAATTTTTGCAGGATCTACCTTGAAACCTTTTTCTGATATTTTATGTCCTAATACAATTCCTTCTACTACCATAAATTGACATTTTTCCCAATTAAGGACCAAATTAGTTTCTTCACAGCATTTTAACTTTAGATAAAAGTTCTAAACATGATTCAAATGAACATCCAAACACTGAAAAGCCATCCATAAAAACTTCAATCGCTTTTTCAATTAAATCACAGAAAATAGCCATCATACATCTCTAACATGTAGTAGGGGCATTACATAAACCAAAAGACATTCTTCTAAAATAAAATGTACCATAAGGGCTGGTAAACGTTGTTTTCTCTTGATCCTCAGTAGCAATTTAAATTTGGTGATACCCAATATATCCATCTAGAAAACAAAATTATTTATGCCCAGGCAGTCTATCCAACATTTAATCTAGAAATGAGATTGGAAAATGTTCTTTCCTTGTAACAAGAATTAATTTTCTATAAGTTATGCATATTCGTCACCCTGTAACTTGTCTTGTTGGTATAATCTCATTCTTTTCATTAACAGTCATAGTTACTCCTCATTTCTTAGGAATACAATGAATAAGACTAACTCATGCTCTATCTGAAATAGGGTAGATAATCCCAGCATCCAAGCACTTTAAAATTTCTTTATTAACAACATCTTTCATAATAGGATTTAATCTCCTTTGAGGTTTAGCCCTAGGTTTACAATTATCTTCCATAAGGATTCTATGCATACAAATTGAAGGATTGATTCCTTTAATATCAGCTATCGTCCATCTAAAGGCTTTCATATAATTCTTTAAAACTTCAAACAAACTCTCATCTTCTTTTTTAGTTAATTGAGAGGAAATTATCACTAGAAAAGTTGAGGACTCACCTCGAAAAATATACTTCAAATGATCACGAAACATCTTTAACTCAAGTTCAGGAGGTTTTTCAATTGATGGACCAAAAGATTCATCTTTTTCAGTCATGTCCGACAGTTCAAAATTTTCATTAACATAATTTAGATCTTCCTCATGAAAATCTTCAGAATGATGTAAGTCCTCTTCTTGCTCATGTTCTAATTCTTCTCTTTCAGATTTCTCTTCATAAGCTGATTTGAAATGACATTCACTCAAATACTTGATAACAACCATCCTATAAATTCACCATCTTTACCTCTTGCAGGATATTTCATTGATTTTGAAATGTTGAATGTAACAGTCTGATCATTAACTCTCATTGTTAATTACCCTTTTTGCACATCTATCATTGCTATGCCTGTGGCTAGGAAAGGTCTTCCTAAAATTATGGGTATCTCTTTGTCTTTCTCCATATCCAGCACAATGAAATCAACAGAAAAGATAAATTGATCCACTTTTACCAAAACATCTTGTATAACTCCTTTAGGATATGTGATCGAACGATCTGTTAATTGCAGAGTTACGGTAATTGGAGTTATTTCTCCTAATCTCAGTCTTTTAAATAATGATTGAGGCATAAGGTTAACGCTTGCACCCAAATCACATAAAGAATTTCCATAAAATATCTGTCTGATTACACATGGAATTGTGAAACTACCAGGATCTTTAAGCTTTCAGGAAGCTTCTTCTGAATTATTGCACTGCACTCCTCACTAAATGCAACTGTCTCATTATCTTCAAACTTCCTTTTTTGTTGAGAATATCCTTCATAAATTTCACATAGCTTGTCATCTGTTCTAAGGCTTCAGCAAATGGAATGTTGATTGTAAGCTTCTTAAATATCTCCAAAAATTTTGAAAATTGCTTATCTAACTTTTGCTGATGAAGTCTTTGAGGAAATGGAGGTGGTCTTTTTTTCCAAATCTTCCTTAAGTAGAGAAATAGGTCTTTCCAAACCTTTCAGAGCGTCCTCTTTTGGTTCTTCAATCTCTTCTTTCTCTACCTCAATTTATTTTTGCACTCTACCTTCCAACACTCTTCCACTTCTCAGTAAAATTGCTTTTACATGTTGTTTATTCTTATCTCTTAGATTTACTTTAGTATTACTAGGAAGCATACCTTAGGATCTATTACTTAATGTATTGGCAATTTGTCCCAATTGATTTTCAATATTTCTAATGGTAGCTCCTTGACTTTGCAATTGATTTGCCAATTGTAACACAACTTCTTCAATAGACAGCTTCTTCTCCTTAAATTATGAAGTGTTGCTATAACTTGGAGGATAGGTTGGTCTTTAATATTATTCCCTTGATTGTTGCAGTTCCCCAATGGGTTTACTTGGTTGTTCCCCCATTGTTAATTAATACCACCCTGATTATTGTCATTCTAATTAAAGTTTGGATGATTCTTCCAACCTGAGTTATAATAATTAGAATAAGGGTTATTAGGCTTACTTATAACATTCAAAGTTTCTGGTGAAATTTGAGAATCAACCATTTGACTTCATGAATTTCTTCAATCATGGCAATTGGCTTTGGCTGAGGAAAATTCATCCCAAATTGCAGCAACTTGATTTGCTAACATCGCAAAAGCATCATTTTTATGAATATTGGCTACCTTTTTAGGATTTAACCTTTTAGAAGGCCATTGAAAATTTTAGTAGCATTTTCTTCAATCAAAGCATAAGCATCAGTAAACTGTTTAGACATCAGTGATCCTCCTGCAGCAGCATCGATGATAGATCTAAGAGATCAAACTAATCCATTATAAAAGGTTTGAATTATTAACCAATCTGGTATCGAATGATGTGGACATTTTCTGAGGAGATGTTTAAATCGTTCCCATGCCTCATATATAGATTCACTTACAAACTGACAAAAAATGTGATATCATTTCTAAGCTTCGCAATCTTTGATGGTGGAAAATATTTAGCAAGGAATTTTTGTGCTAAATCACCCCAAGTTCTGATAGATCCAGGTGCTAACGAACTGAACCATATCTTAGCTCCATCCCTTAGTGAGAAAGGAAAAAGGATAAGTCTAATAGCATCATCTAAAACACCATCATATTTAAAAGTAGCACACAACTCTAGAAAGTTGACAAGATATAAATTAGGATCTTCAGTTGGTGCTCCCCAAACTGATTAATAGACACTATTTAGATAATAGTAGGTTTAAGCTCAAAGGAATTAGCAGCTACAGCAGGGTGTTGAATACTACCATGAAGTTCATCCACTGTAGGGTTAGCATATTTTCTTAAAGGTCTAAATTCTTGATGGATGTCAACATTTTGATTTTGATGATTTGTCATTTCTTGAATATTTTTATCTTTTTCAGAATCTTTAATTTTTTTTATTTTTCTGATTGTTATTTCTAATTCAGAATCGTAAGGAACAAGTCCCTCAGACCCTGAACTACGCATACAACGTTATGTAAAACAAACAAAACATACTAACAAAAGCAAAATTTTTAATTTTTCTTAATTTCTTTAAATGAAAATTTAATCAATTTCCCCAGCAACGACGCAAAAAACTTGATCCCCGAATATTTATGCTTACGATTTAGATAGAAAATTGATGATTTATAATATGGGATACTACACAAGTATACATATCGTTTATCAAGTAATATAGGACTTTCTGATTAAGACACGAGATAACGAACCAACAGGGAAATGTGTAAAACTTTAAAGAAATAAGAAAAATAACTTTTTAATTTTTCAATTGATTTTTGAAAGTATGTTTTAAGGTTTTAATTTCCAAAAGTTGTTTTTGATATTTTTAATAAAAATTTAAGAATGAAATAAAATTATCAATACTCTAAACATGATATAAAAGTTATAAGAATCAAATATCTTTTTCCTTCTTCACTGAATCAATAATCATTATGGAATTTATGTTGTAGAAGTATTTAAATGTATTATGCCAAATAAGAGCAATTATATTCTTTACCCTTACTTGGTTCTATAAAGAAAATTGGTTAATTTGAAATTTTGAAATTTTGTAGATGGGTTAGGCAGGGAAGATACTAGCTCTCTCTCTAGAGTTCCCTCTATTACCTTTACATGGGGGCTAACATCTCATAACAAAATTTAAAATAACAAACCAAATTAGGGGGCTTTAGCCTTTCACTCTAAAGTCCTCTAATTTTACTCCCCAATAGAGCATATCTCCCTATATATTTGCATTCAATCATATGGACTACAATTCTCACCCATATAATGGCATGTGATTCTTTCCAATTGTTAATTGAGACAATACTGCATTGGATTTTACATAATCTCATAACAAATTTTAACATCTTAATTCACCACATCAAGAAGTAAATTAAGTTCAAGGAATTGAATCATCACAATTTATTCCAACATTAAACACTTATGCTTTTCACAACATATTTCCATAATTTAATTACTTCATCATCTAAGAAAGAAAAAGATAAAGTAAACTACTCATATTTCATGAAGAAAATACAAACAAAATTTGATATGAAAGCATAAACCATAATGAAAATACAACAATCTTACTTAAAAAGAAAGTGTAAAAACAAAGATAAATACTTATCTGAAAATCCTCTCCACAAGACTCTGGAAGTTCCTTTGGAATTTTGCTTTCCAGAATATAACTTTATAGAGGTTGGCGCCTAACTCTGATGACTCTAATAATGACTTTAAACTTCAATAAAAACTAGATATTAGAATAAAAGAAAATTGGTGAGAAGAAGGCTTCACACCAACCCTTTCTCCTTTCTTACTCTCTACTCTCTACTATAGAAAAGAAGAACTCTAAATCTTAACACACTAACAACTACCACTCTCTTCAACACACACTAAAAAAAACAACCCTCTAATAACAACCACTTGCAAATTATGATGCTTCATTTTTATAATTTTCCAAATGGTGCCTTGGTGTCTCTTCAAATCATGTTCAAATTCAATGTATCCACTAAAAGATGCATCCCTTCAATCATATTTGTCGTCCAAAGAAAGTTAAGGAAGTCACCATCAAAAGTTGCTTTAAACATCCCTTGAAAATGGTGCCAAATTTGATTTAAATTCGATTTTTAACTGTAGCGCTTAAGCGCCGGCACTTTGGCGCTTAGGCGCCACAGGCCAAATTTCTCAAACTTCATAATTTTGCTCCAAATTTGATCATTTTTCGCTCATTTCACCATAATTAATCATTTTCATCATACCTACAAGAAAAACACAAAATATCTTCCATTAAAGTGCAATATCATCAAAAATAAGTATAAAAATGTGCATAAAAACTCTATATATTTTTTGTGTATCAAGGACTAAGAGGTAGAAATCAATTCTTAAGGGTAAAATTGTAATTTATTAAATTATTAAAATTTGGAAGTTAATCAAATTTGATGACCCTAAAGTAAGGGGTTTTGATCTAGGAAGATTTTAACTCACTAATCTAGAACCCTTAATCAATGGCTTGATAATAATGACACCTTTAATAAAGATCAAATATCACTTAAATCAATATTCCCTTAAAATTACAAACCTTCCCATAAAAGCTTAAAGGATATATAGTGAACCAGGTTTGATCTCAACTTTAATTAATCAAGATTAGAAAAGAGAACATAATTATTTATAAAGATTTTTGAAAACACTACTAGCCCAACCTTAATCAAACGGTTGAGTCCACTAATAATCTAATTTGCCCCTAAAGGCTTTCATTCACATAACTTATAAAGGAAACATCAAATGAATGTCACCCACTTAAGGGATAATCAAAACATCTAAGTTTATAGAGCGAGAATTAAAAAATTATTAATAAATCTTAATTGAGTATGAATGATTGATTGAACAAAATGATGAAACCAAATGAACTCTAAGTGGACCTAAAGCTTTGAGAAAGATGTTCAGGGTTATGCCCCAAGCACTTCCTAAATCTAATGGGTTATTTTAGAAGAAAAATTGGATTTCATTGTTCTTTAATCAAGAAAATCATCCTTAACACACCTTAGAGACCCACCAAGTTATGAAATAGGATCCTTGTCGGACTTAAACCTTAAAACTTTAATAGCCACTTATATACCTGCTTTAAATGCTAAACATTTTAGTGGATGTATTCGAAGGCTGCCAGGTAGGCATTTATTTATTGCAATTTACATTGCTTTATTTATTAAATGTTTTGCTTCCTCCTGCATGACAAAACTGTAACTTTTAGGATAGTCGTAGAGCCAAAATAAAACAAACAAAACAAAAAAAAAAATTCACAGCCACAACAATCAAAATATAAGATAACTCAAAACACAAACAAAACAACAGAACAACAATTGAAATTAAATTAAAACGTCTCTATCTGATGATCGAGAATCCCTTGGAAGAGGTAACCTGCGGTTGCTAACGAGATTTCCCATGATCCAGATGAAATTATGGAACTCATTCGTTTGAGTTTAGTAATTCATCTAGACTAAGTGAATCCGAAGAAGATAGTGGTTCCTGAACGATGGAACCCTGGGATCCTAACTGGTGTCGCTATAATCAACATGAATTTCCCCTAATAAAACTCAAGACATTAAATTTGACACACTAGAAAACTTGACACTTTCTTATCTCTTCAATTTGACACTTCTAAAACTAAACCTGCTGCAATGAGGAGCTTATAGCATATACTGTGGGTAGCACGACCATCTTCAACAAAGAAAGAGGATTCACAACAACAATCTTCTTTCCTAGAAATAAACAAGCCATAGGACTTCAAGGTAGTCTGCCTAGTGTAACATAAACATCGCTTTATTTCTTTTGACCTTTGCACCTCGTGCAATATAAGCCCTAAATCGTCTTAGGATTCTGAGATTGTCATTTGGTACGACATAAATCCTCTTATCTTTCAGGCTAGTTGCATAATCGGTATTATGCATATATAAGCCTTAAATAATAAAATTAGCAAGATAAAACATCTGGTTTCACTTCTAAAATTAATGCCACACAATAGGATAGTTGGGAGGTCATTTGAGGTTCCTCTCAAAATCTTTGATATCCCATACTTCTTCGTTCCCTTGGACTCGTAAAAACAATTGTTTCTATTTGCACC